>OX387612.1:865000-1180000 GCA_947568835.1 Protonemura montana
GGTTAGGTAAGGTTAGGTTAGGTTAGGTTAGTTTAGGTTAGGTTAGGTTAGGTTAGGTTAGGTTAGGTTAGGTTAGGTTAGGTTAGGTTAGGTTAGGTTAGGTTAGGTTAGGTTAGGTTAGGTTAGGTTTGGTTCTGTTAGGTTTGGTTCTGTTAGGTTAGGTTAGGTTAGGTTAGGTTAGTTTAGGTTAGGTTAGGTTAGGTTAGGTTAGGTTAGGTTTGGTTCTGTTAGGTTAGGTTAGGTTAGGTTAGGTTAGTTTAGGTTAAGTTAGGTTTGGTTAGGTTAGGTTAGGTTAGGTTAGGTTAGTGTAGGTTAGGTTAGGTTAGGTTAAGTTAGGTTAGGTTAGGTTAGGTTAGGTTAGGTTAGGTTAGGTTAGGTTAGGTTAGGTTAGGTAAGGTTAGGTTAGGTAAGGTAATGTAAGGTTTGGTTGGTTCAGGCTGGGTTAGGTAAGGTCAGGATTTTCGTTGGGTTAGGTTAGTTTAAGTCAGATTATGTTAGGTAAAGTGGTATTAAACAATTACAATTTTTTTACATCAATCACACAGATGCATCTTGATGTTACTGCATGTGATTAACGGTCGCCATGGAAACGATATTGTTGAAATCAACAACTGATAATGTCCATCTTGTCTGCATTATGGTTTCTAGACTCATGGCTACTTGATGTAATCTCAGGGCTTAGTTCAAGTCACAACATGTTTATATTGAAACGTATTTAGAAGTTTGTTTTATGTTTAGTTTAACTTTAGTTGCCGCCATGTTTGCCAACTTATTGCAGTTTCTCCCGCCAGGTGCCCGCCTGTGAACTTGAGGATGTGTTGATGTCGCATGATGACGTCATGGACAATGCAGTGGTGGGCATGCGCAATGCCGAGGGTTGGGAGGACGCCACTGCATTCGTCGTGAAGCGACCGGGAAGTGACGTCACTGCCGAACAGCTCATGGAATTAGTTAAAGGTTAGCTAAAACACAGACCATCATCATCCTTATCATCATCCTTATCATCATCCTTATCATCATCATCATCCTTATCATTATCCTTATCATCATCCTTATCATCATCCTTATCATCATCCTTATCATCATCATCATCATCCTTATCATCATCCTTATCATCGTCCTTATACTCATCCTTATCATCATCCTTATCATCATCATCCTAATCATCATCCTTATCATCATCCTTATCATCATCCTTATCATCATCCTTATACTCATCCTTATCATCATCCTTATCAGCATCCTTATCATCTTCCTTATTATCATCCTTATTATCATCCTTTTCATCATCCTTATCATCATCCTTATCATCATCATCGTCCTAATCATCATCATCCGTATCATCATCCACTCATTGAAAGACGACTTTAATCCAGTTTCACTGAGTCATATAACAATGCCTTTATTTAGCAATCAGTAATTCACTTCAAGCAAATTTTAATAATAATATATATAAATATAATGATGATGATTTATTAAACTTAGGTTCATATTTTACTGTAGAAATTGTGGTTCAGAAAGCTTGAAGAAGTTTGTACGCAGGTCACCTGATTATTGTGAAGCCAGCTTATTTGTGAACATCACATAACCATATAGATTTATCATTATTTAACATAATTATATTAGAAAACATTTCCAAAATAATATCATACAATTTCACAATTTATTTTACTTTCATTTTATGCTATGTTAATGTTGTTGAGGGTCCAATGTTTAAGTTCTTCTTATAATTTAACAAATGAAGTTATTTGTTTTAAATTTAGACAATAAAATGTTAAAATAAATTGGTGTAAAATAACGCGTCTCTGCTGATTTCCTTGCAAATTTATAACATGAGTTGGCCATTTTATAATATTGATAGTAAAACATCATTATTTATATAATAATTCTTGCATTTTCTAACTTTTTTCATCAAATATTGGTATCTCCTGTGACATGTTAACATAACGGTTATCTATGATAAATTGTTCACCTAGCCTTACCTAACAACATGGGTAACCACTACCATCACACTGACTATCAGCACAGAAAATTACAAAAAAGTTGTGCCAACATTTTGCTGCATTATAAAATATCTCCACTACATGACGGTGCGCCACTGTTGCAGGCAAACTATCCTCCAACAAGTGGCTCCACGGTGGCGTGCGGTTTATCAACGAGCTACCACGCACCGCCACTGGTAAAGTGAAGAAGCGCGAACTGCGCAGTCTCACACCAATCGTCGAATAGTTCCGCCACTGAAACAACGACGCCACTGTATCACGACGCCACTGTACCACGACGCCACTGTACGACGCCACTGAACCACGAAGCCACTGTACCACGACGCCACTGTACCATGACACCACTGTACCACGACGCCACTGTACTACGATGCTACTGTACGACGCCAATGTACCACGACGCCACTGTACTACGACGCTACTGTACGACGCCACTGTACTACGACGCCACTGTACGACGCCACTGTACCACGACGCCACTGGAACTTACCCAGTGCGTTGATAATTATTGTAATACTGGGTCTTAGAAATAAAAGTATAAAAAAACTAAAATGAGCTGAGTTTTTGTTGCGTTGAAGATGAGCGTAGCTATACAATTGGATTAATTTGAGTTTGCCACTTTCTGGGCTGCTTGTACCAACCTAGAAAACATGACACCATGATGCTACTGTTACACTAGGATTAATTTGAGTTTGCTACTTTCTGAGCTGCTTGTACCAACCTAGAAAACATGACACCATGATGCTACTGTTACACTAGGATTAATTTGAGTTTGCTACTTTCTGGGCTGCTTGTACCAACCTAGAAAACATGACACCATGATGCTACTGTTACACTAGGATTAATTTGAGTTTGCTACTTTCTGAGCTGCTTGTACCAACCTAGAAAACATGACACCATGATGCTACTGTTACACTAGGATTAATTTGAGTTTGCTACTTTCTGGGGTGCTTGTACCAACCTAGAAAACATGACACCATGATGCTACTGTTACACTAGGATTAATTTGAGTTTGCTACTTTCTGGGCTGCTTGTACCAACCTAGAAAACATGACACCATGATGCTACTGTTACACTAGGATTAATTTGAGTTTGCTACTTTCTGGGCTGCTTGTACCAACCTAGAAAACATGACACCATGATGCTACTGTTACACTAGGATTAATTTGAGTTTGCTACTTTCTGGGGTGCTTGTACCAACCTAGAAAACATGACACCATGATGCTACTGTTACACTAGGATTAATTTGAGTTTGCTACTTTCTGGGCTGCTTGTACCAACCTAGAAAACATGACACCATGATGCTACTGTTACACTAGGATTAATTTGAGTTTGCTACTTTCTGGGCTGCTTGTACCAACCTAGAAAACATGACACCATGATGCTACTGTTACACTAGGATTAATTTGAGTTTGCTACATTCTGGGGTGCTTGTACCAACCTAGAAAACATGACACCATGATGCTACTGTTACACTAGGATTAATTTGAGTTTGCTACATTCTGGGCTGCTTGTACCAACCTAGAAAACATGACACCATGATGCTACTGTTACACTAGGATTAATTTGAGTTTGCTACTTTCTGGGCTGCTTGTACCAACCTAGAAAACATGACACCATGAAGCTACTGTTAACTATCCGATTTAAAAGATACAAAATAATGTTTTTCTTTGGTTGAAACATTTAATAATTCCAGGAAAACATAAAATTTAATGAAAAACAATAAATGTTTATCAACCAAAGTTCAAATTAATATTTTTAGGATTACTTTTAACTTTTATCAGGTTGGCATGCACCCAAACTTGCAAACCTCTCTTTGGCAGCCATTGCTAGAATCCGCTAGTGTACGGAAGGTATTTAGCAGAAGTCACTAGGACTTTTAATTTTGTAGTCAAGTTTTTATTTTCAATAGATTTAGTTTCACGCAAATAAACTGATCAATTCACAAAAAATTTAAGTGCATGATGCATTGTTTAATCATAATTTTCGGGTTAATTTTTTAACTCCCCGGTCAATGCTAGTGTAGGATACAGGAGCTGAGGAGAGGAATGTAATCATCGACCCTTACTCCACGGTGCTCTGATCGATACTGCCTTATTATTGTGGCCGATCGCCTAACCGGTCTAGGTACATAGGTCTATCAGGTGAATCATAATATACTACATCCTTCCCCACCAACACAGGAAACAATAGATGAAATAATAACAAATAGATTATGATGAAAACAATTAATGGCAATCCTTCATTCAAGAATTGAATTTACTAACCTAGTTTATGAATGCTAGCCAATGTAGTTCTGACACCACATTTTCATACCAGTAATACAACAATAATATAAATACAGCAAGATATACATATTGATGGTCAACTTATTTTCGAGACTCAACATCATATAAGTAATACAATTATAATACAATAATTATGAATAACTCTATACAATTTGCAAATATAATAAGATGTTCGTATTGATGGTCAAGTCTTATTTACTAGGTCCCACATCAGGAAACAAGATCCGACCTTTCCTCTCGCGGAGGGGGTATCTCCTTTGGCTAGATTTCGGCGTGCCTTCAGGGATAAGCGGATTGTTATTATCGACAATACTATCGACGACTGGTTTAGGCACACTGCGAGTGCTCGAAGCACGTGTTTCGTCAATAGGCCCCCGGGTCGTCTCCCTGTTAATCGATGAGTTACCTGAACAATGAGCGTTATCTCGTCTTTCGACAGTAATGCTATGCCTATTCGGCGATTCCTTGCCTATTGGGTTGATATTTGTCATGGCCAATCTCCGTGGGACAATTTGGTCCAAGTGCCTATGCCACTTTTCTCCATCCGCTATGCTAACTAGATAAGTTAAAGGACCTAAAACTTCCTCAATTACTCCGGGTGCCCAATTTCCACCTCTCCTGTAGTCTTTTGTCATCACCGCTTCTCCCACAGAAAATTGAGAGTGTCTCCCACGCGGGTTAGCTTGTTGCATTTGGTTTTTCTCTACACACTCTCTGACATTGGGCTTCGTCAATGTCAATCGGGAGCGTAGGATTCGATTGAACATTAACTCGCTTGGTGAGGAACCCGTGGTGGTTTGAGGTGTGATACGGTATCCGAAAAGAAACCTTGGCAACGCTACTTTCAACGGCACCCCAGAGAGTATTAGACATTTAAGTTTTTGTTTAAATGTTTTAACCAAGTTTTCTGCTGCCCCATTTGTTGAAGGGTGGTAGGGAGGGGAGTACGTATGTTTGATTCCACTGCTTCGGCAGAAGGAATTAAACTCCTCAGAGGTAAATTGCGCTCCATTATCGCTAACGATATGCTCAGGGATGCCAAACGTTGAAAAACAATTTCGAAGATTATCAATTACCGTGCCAGTGTTTGCCGCCTTTACTTCGAAAACTTCCGGCCATTTGGTGTAGCTGTCGATTAGTATTAAGAATACTTTTCCCATGAAAGGCCCTGCAAAATCAAGATGAAGACGCTGCCATGGCCTTTCTGGCCATTTCCATGGTATAAACGCTGATCGGGGAGGGTTTGAACTGGTTTTCAAACATGGCTCGCAAGATTTGGTTAACGTGTCCAGGTCAATGTCGATCTGGGGCCACCATACAAAGGACCGAGCCAGTGACTTCATCTTGACAATTCCAAAATGGCAAGCATGCAATTCGTTCAGTATATTCGGTCTTAATTTGGAAGGAATAACCACTCTGTGACCCCACATTAAACAGCCTTGTTCGATATTTAGTTCATTTCTTTTGTTCCAAAAACACTTGAGCGCCTCTTCCACATTATTTGGCCACCCTGTCATGCAATAGTTTATTACTTTGCTCAAAATGGCATCTCGCTCAGATTCCTTCCTAATACGATTCGCAGTGATGGGCAAAAAGTCTGATCCTATGTCCAGGTACGAGAATGTCTCGGCTTGTTCCACCTCTGGCAATGGTAATCTAGATAATCCGTCAACGTTTCCATTCATTTTACCCTGAATATATCGTATTTCAAAATCAAACCCTTGTAGAATGATCGCCCAGCGCTGTAACCTATTTGCTGCTAATTGCGGTATGCCGTTTTTATTCCCGAAAATATGAGTCAGAGGTCTGCTGTCTGTTGACAAGATAAACTTCCTCCCGTATAAAAATTGCATGAACCGTTTGACCCCAAAAATAATACCTAATGCCTCTCTATCAATTTGAGCGTACCGTTGCTCTGTCGAACTTAATGATCGCGATGCGAAAGCAATTGGCCTCTCCTCTCCTGATGGGTACACATGAGAGATTGCTGCTCCCAAACCATATGGTGATGCGTCGCATGCCAATACGATTGGGAGTTCCGGGTCATAATGCGTCAATACTTTATCAGATGCTATCAAACGTTTTACTTTATTAAAAGCTTCTTCGCAACTCTGATCCCAGATCCAAGGCTGCCCTTTCTGCAAAAGCCTCCTTATTGGGCCCAATATTGTAGACAGATTTGGGAGGAATTTAGAATAATAATCAATCAACCCCAGGAACGATTTTAGCTGTGATACATTTTGCGGCCTAGGAGCATCTTTTATCGCCTTTACCTATGAATCCGACGTGTGTAGTCCTGCGGCGTCTACAACGTGCCCGAGGAACTCGACTGATGGAAGCATGAATTTGCACTTTGATTTGTTTACTTTAAACCCCATTTCATCCAATCTCGTTAAGACATTTTTTAAATTTAATATGTGTTCTTCATCGGTTTTTCCTGTGACTAAAATGTCGTCCTGGAAACTGACTATTCCATCTAAGCCTTGCAATACTTGGTCGAGGGTTTTTTGGAATATAGCTGGCGCCGGGGAGATACCAAAAGGAATTCTATTGTACCTGAACAACCCCTTGTGAGTACTAATAGTGGTGTATTGCTTTGACTTGTCGTCCAACTCCAATTGTTGGAAAGCTTGCGACAAGTCTATTTTCGAAAATTTCTTCCCTCCTTGTAACTGCGCAAACAATTCTTCGGCCCTACGGGGTGGATACTTTTCGGCTTCCAATATTTTGTTGATCGTAATACCGTAATCTCCACATATTCTAACTGTATTATCATACTTTGCCACTGGAACTATAGGAGTACCATAATCACTAAATTCTACCGCCTCAATAATACCTAATGTTAACAATCGCTGTATCTCGGCTTCTACTTTTGTTTTAAATGCAAATGCCAATTTTCGAGGCGGAAAAAAAAATTTTTCATCACTCTTAACTCTTAATGCTATTTTGTATCTGTTGAACGTGCCCAGTCCCCCATCAAACAATCTTGGAAAACTCTTTATCAATTCATCAACCTTGGCAGGGACCGAACTACCTATCTTTACATTTTTAATTGCTTCAAATGGTGGTCGTTTTAACCCTAAAGCTGCATAGCCATCACGACCCAATATTGGTGGGCCACCATTTGGCACAACATACAACGTTAACCATGTTTGGGTGCCATTATGTTCTATTTTGACATTGAAAATTCCTAGAGGCATAATTACTACATTTGCGTATGACTTCAATTTTACATTTGTTGTTTTCAGTGGGAACATGCTAAATCTACTGTAGTACAGTTTATCAGAGATGGCTGAAATAGCTGAGCCTGAGTCAATTTCCATAATGATATCTTGATCTCCGATGTTTACTCTCACAAGCCAAGGGAGATTATTGGCTTTAGCATGACTTGTAAGACCTACAGAAAAACCGGCAGATACTCGTCGGTTCGATCACCCTGAATTGACGAGTATTCTTGTTCATCATATTCATCCTGTACTATCGTGTATTTGCTGTAGACGGATTTATCCCGGCACATTACCTTCAAATGTCCAACTTGGTGGCACTGGTGACAACGATAATTCCTGAAACGACACCTCTGAACATTGTGCCCGGGCCTCCCACAGCAAGGACAAGGTGTCGACGGCTCCCCGCGGAACTGCTCTCCCCGCGTGGCTGCCTGCTGCTGGTCGGAGCGCTGCATTCCTTCGCGGCGACGTCGTTGTTGCTGCTGTTGTCGTATACGCATCACCTCCGCTTCGGTTTCAGCTTTTCCCTCTTTAGATGATGACATCACGAAAAAGTTTTTCTCGCGCGCTGCGCCGGATTCGATTAGATTCCCTGCTGCTTTTTCGTGCGAAATAGCGATTTTCAGAGCTCCCTCAAAAGTAAGGTCATCTGCTTCTAAGTACAATGCCCTGGTTATAGACTGATCAGCCAGGCCGACAACTAAACGATCCCGCAAAGCGTTATCGAGGAATGCGCCGTACTTGCAATGATGTGTCAGCTTCCTTAATTCTGCTGCGAATTCAGCGACTGTCTCGCCCTCTCTCTGCTTCCGTCGATTGAAAATGTCGCGTTCTGCTATTGCAGATGGAACTGGAGCGAAGTGAGTGCAAAGCTTACCCGTCAGCTCTTCATATTTGAACGTAGACGGTTTTTTTGGCTCACACAAGTTCTTCAGCACTCGATACGTGTCTTTCCCTATGGCCGAGATGAGGATCGCTCTCTTCTTCTCAGCGGCAGTGATGTCTTCGGCCACGAAGTATTCTTCAAGTCTTTCACTGTATGACTCCCAATCTTCCTCGCTCAACACGAAAGGCCCCATTCCTTTAGTCATCTTCGTCGCCAATGTAGGATACGGGAGCTGAGGAGAGGAATGTAATCATCGACCCTTACTCCACGGTGCTCTGATCGATACTGCCTTTTTATTGTGGCCGATCGCCTAACCGGTCTAGGTACATAGGTCTATCAGGTGAATCATAATATACTACAGCTAGCTTTATTTTGCATTCTAAAGTTGGCAATTTGTAGTCAGAGTCCACAAGACTGTGGCAAGGTTAGGCTAACACGACCTTAGTTAGTGACGTCAGAGTCCACCAGGCTATGGCAAGGTTAGGCTAACACAACTGTAGTCAGAGTCCACCAGGCTGTGGCAAGGTTAGGCTAACACAACTGTAGTCAGAGTCCACCAGGCTGTGGCAAGGTAAGGCTAACACAACTGTAGTCAGAGTCCACCAGGCTGTGGCAAGGTTAGGCTAACACAACTGTAGTCAGAGTCCACCAGGCTGTGGCAAGGTTAGGCTAACACAACTGTAGTAAGGCTTGGAAAACTAGAACTGATCCTAATTAAAACCCTAATTAAAACCCTTATTAAAACCCTAATTAAAACCCTAATTGAAACCCTAATTGAAACCCTAATTAAAACCCTAATTGAAACCCTAATTGAAACCCTAATTGAAACCCTAATTGAAACCCTAATTGAAACCCTAATTGAAACCCTCATTGAAACCCTAATTGAAACCCTAATTGAAACCCTAATTTAAACCCTAATTAAAACCCTAATTAGGAACTAATAATAAGTACAAAGAACAAAAGTTTGGTTCATTTAATTTTGAGTAGACATCGTACAAAGAACAAAGGTTGGTTCATTTAATTTTGAGCGGGAAAAGGTCGCCGAGCCTAGGAGCGTGAAAGCGCGTACAACCGTGCGATTAAAACGCAAACCAGGCACCAGGCGACAAAACGGCGCACTCTTTTCCCGTTGCTTGTTGGGCGTCAATGTTTCGAGTCGCCTTTCTTCGACGAAGCTTTTATCTTGTCTGGTTTCTTTCCACCTCTGAGACGTTGTAGCATGTCCATCTCCTGAAACAAGGGCGAGCACTCTTGGGTCTACTCTAGCATGTACATCTCCTGAAACAAGGGCGGCCACTCTTGGGTCTACTCTAGCATGTCCATCTCCTGAAACAAGGGCGACCACTCTTGGGTCTACTCTAGCATGTTCATCTACTGAAACAAGGGCGACCACTCTTGGCTCTACTCTAGCATGTCCATCTACTGAAACAAGGGCGACCACTCTTGGGTCTACTCTAGCATGTCCATCTACTGAAACAAGGGCGACCACTCTTGGGTCTACTCTAGCATGTTCATCTCCTGAAACAAGGGCGGCCACTCTTGGGTCTACTCTAGCATGTCCATCTCCTGAAACAAGGGCGACCACTCTTGGGTCTACTCTAGCATGTCCATCTCCTGAAACAAGGGCAGCCACTCTTGGGTCTACTCTAGCATGTCCATCTACTGAAACAAGGGCGACCACTCTTGGGTCTACTCTAGCATGTTCATCTCCTGAAACAAGGGCGGCCACTCTTGGGTCTACTCTAGCATGTCCATCTCCTGAAACAAGGGCGACCACTCTTGGGTCTACTCTAGCATGTCCATCTCCTGAAACAAGGGCGACCACTCTTGGGTCTACTCTAGCATGTTCATCTACTGAAACAATGGCGACCACTCTTGGGTCTACTCTAGCATAATCATCTACTGAAACAAGGGCGACCACTCTTGGGTCTACTCTAGCATGTCCATCTCCTGAAACAAGGGCGGCCACTCTTGGGTCTACTCTAGCATGTCCATCTCCTGAAACAAGGGCGGCCACTCTTTGGTCTACTCTAGCATGTCCATCTCCTGAAACAAGGGCGACCACTCTTGGGTCTACTCTAGCATGTCCATCTCCTGAAACAAGGGCGGCCACTCTTGGGTCTACTCTAGCATGTCCATCTACTGAAACAAGGGCGGCCACTCTTGGGTCTACTCTAGCATGTCCATCTACTGAAACAAGGGCGACCACTCTTGGGTCTACTCTAGCATGTCCATCTACTGAAACAAGGGCGGACACTCTTGGGTCTACTCTAGCATGTCCATCTCCTGAAACAAGGGCGACCACTCTTGGGTCTACTCTAGCATGTCCATCTCCTGAAACAAGGTCGACCACTCTTGGGTCTACTCTAGCATGTCCATCTACTGAAACAAGGGCGACCACTCTTGGGTCTACTCTAGCATGTTCATCTACTGAAACAAGGGCGACCACTCTTGGGTCTACTCTAGCATGTTCATCTCCTGAAACAAGGGCGGCCACTCTTGGGTCTACTCTAGCATGTTCATCTACTGAAACAATGGCGACCACTCTTGGGTCTACTCTAGCATGTTCATCTACTGAAACAAGGGCGACCACTCTTGGGTCTACTCTAGCATGTCCATCTCCTGAAACAAGGGCGGCCACTCTTGGGTCTACTCTAGCATGTCCATCTACTGAAACAAGGGCGACCACTCTTGGGTCTACTCTAGCATGTCCATCTCCTGAAACAAGGGCGGCCACTCTTGGGTCTACTCTAGCATGTTCATCTACTGAAACAAGGGCGACCACTCTTGGGTCTACTCTAGCATGTCCATCTACTGAAACAAGGTCGACCACTCTTGGGTCTACTCTAGCATGTCCATCTCCTGAAACAAGGGCGACCACTCTTGGGTCTACTCTAGCATGTCCATCTACTGAAACAAGGGCGGCCACTCTTGGGTCTACTCTAGCATGTTCATCTACTGAAACAAGGGCGACCACTCTTGGGTCTACTCTAGCATGTCCATCTCCTGAAACAAGGGCGACCACTCTTGGGTCTACTCTAGCATGTCCATCTACTGAAACAAGGGCGGACACTCTTGGGTCTACTCTAGCATGTCCATCTCCTGAAACAAGGGCGACCACTCTTGGGTCTACTCTAGCATGTTCATCTACTGAAACAAGGGCGACCACTCTTGGGTCTACTCTAGCATGTCCATCTACTGAAACAAGGGCGACCACTCTTGGGTCTACTCTAGCATGTTCATCTACTGAAACAAGGGCGACCACTCTTGGGTCTACTCTAGCATGTCCATCTACTGAAACAAGGGCGACCACTCTTGGGTCTGGATCCGGAACTAGCGCCATCTTTTGTGCCTCCAACGTGACACAAACTTAGGAGCTATTTACTGCAAAATATTTGTTTCTTTATAGTATTTAATAAATACAATTCCTGAAAATGTTCACGTTTTAGGTAAGTACACTAGGATTAATTTGAGTTTGCTACTTTCTGGGGTGTTTGTACTAACCTAGAAAATGTGATACCATGATGCTACTGTTACACTAGGGTTAATTTGAGTTTGCCACTTTCTGGGGTGCCTATACCAACCTAGAAAACATGACACCATGATGCTACTGTTAACTACCTGATTTAAAAGCAACAAAATAATGTTTTTCTTTGGTTGAAACATTTAATAATTTCAGTAAAACAAAATATTTCATGAAAAATAATAAATGTTAACTAACCAAAGTTTATTATGGGTTACTTTTAACTTTTATCAGGATTGGCATGCACCCAAGCTTGTAAACAGCTTTTTGGCAGCCATTGCTCGAATCCGCCAGTGTACGGTAGGTATTTAGCAGAAGTCATTAGGACTTTTAGTTAGTAGTAAGTAGTATTCAAGTTCTTATTTTCAATAGATTTAGTTTCACGCAAATTAACTGATCAATTCACAAAGAATTCAAATGCGAGATTTATTGTTCCTTCATAATTTCCAGGTTAATTTTCAAACTCCCCGGTGAAGACTGGCTTTATTTTGTATTCTAAAGTTGGCAACATGTAGTTAGTGACGTCAGAGTCCACCAAGCTGTGGCAAGGTAAGGCTAACACGACTGTACGGCAATGTTTTAATAAGACAATGCCATCGATTGCCATCGCTGATTGCAGGTCAGGTTCTTGTATCAAACTTTAGACTCAACCAAGCAAAGCGTGAAATACTCACAAGCTTCTTGAAATAGGCGTTCTCCTGCGCAGCACCCTTCTTCGAGACACCTTGCCCGTCTTCTGGGCCCAAACCAGACTTCATGTTCGACGGGGCTTTGTTGAACGCCACCCCCGTAGCATGTAGAGACCTGCGTCATAGACACAGTGTAAAAAACCACCCACTAGCCTAGAGGGGTAAACCAGGTGCCGTAATGCTGACTGCTTCTGACTAACAGCACTAAGGACCAGCCACTGCTTAGCCTTGTCCCTTTGACACACTGTGTTGGCTGCTCCTGTTCAACAGCACCAAGGACCGGCCACCACTTAGCCTTGTCACTTTGACACACTGTGTTGGCTGCTCCTGTCCAACAGCACCAAGGACCAGCCACCGCTTAGCCTTGTCACTTTGACACACTGTGTTGGCTACTCCTGTCCAACAGCACCAAGGACCGACCACCGCTTAGCCTTGTCACTTTGACACACTGTGTTGGCTGCTCCTGTCCAACAGCACCAAGGACCAGCCACCGCATAGCCTTGTCACTTTGACACACTGTGTTGGCTGCTCCTGTCCAACAGCACCAAGGACCAGCCACCGCTTAGCCTTGTCACTTTGACACACTGTGTTGGCTGCTCCTGTCCAACAGCACCAAGGACCGGCCACCGCTTAGCCTTGTCACTTTGACACACTGTGTTGGCTGCTCCTGTCCAACAGCACCAAGGACCGGCCACCGCTTACCCTTGTCACTTTGACACACTGTGTTGGCTGCTCCTGTCCAACAGCACCAAGGACCGGCCACCGCTTAGCCTTGTCACTTGATACACTGTTTTGGCTGCTCCTGTCCAACAGCACCAAGGACCAGCCACCGCTTAGCCTTGTCACTTTGACACACTGTGTTGGCTACTCCTGTCCAACAGCACCAAGGACCGACCACCGCTTAGCCTTGTCACTTTGACACACTGTGTTGGCTGCTCCTGTCCAACAGCACCAAGGACCAGCCACCGCATAGCCTTGTCACTTTGACACACTGTGTTGGCTGCTCCTGTCCAACAGCACCAAGGACCAGCCACCGCTTAGCCTTGTCACTTTGACACACTGTGTTGGCTGCTCCTGTCCAACAGCACCAAGGACCGGCCACCGCTTAGCCTTGTCACTTTGACACACTGTGTTGGCTGCTCCTGTCCAACAGCACCAAGGACCGGCCACCGCTTACCCTTGTCACTTTGACACACTGTGTTGGCTGCTCCTGTCCAACAGCACCAAGGACCGGCCACCGCTTAGCCTTGTCACTTGATACACTGTTTTGGCTGCTCCTGTCCAACAACACCAAGGACTGGCCACCGCTTAGCCTTGTCACTTTGACACACTGTGTTGGCTGCCCCTGTTCAACAGCACCAAGGACCGGCCACCGCTTAGCCTTGTCACTTTGACACACTGTGTTGGCTGCTCCTGTCCAACAGCACCAAGGACCGGCCACCGCTTAGCCTTGTCACTTTGACACACTGTGTTGGCTGCTTCTGTCCAACAGCACCAAGGACCGGCCACCGCTTAGCCTTGTCACTTTGACACACTGTGTTGGCTGCTCCTGTTCAACAGCACCAAGGACTAGCCACCGCTTAGCCTTGTCACTTTGACACACTGTGTTGGCTGCTCCTGTCCAACAGCACCAAGGACCAGCCACCGCTTAGCCTTGTCACTTTGACACACTGTGCTGGCTGCTCCTGTCCAACAGCACCAAGGACCGGCCACCGCTTAGCCTTGTCACTTTGACACACTGTGTTGGCTGCTCCTGTCCAACAGCACCAAGGACCGGCCACCGCTTAGCCTTGTCACTTTGACACACTATGTTGGCTGCTCCTGTCCAACAGCACCAAGGACCGGCCACCGCTTAGCCTTGTCACTTTGACACACTGTGTTGGCTGCTCCTGTCCAACAGCACTAAGGACCGGCCACCGCTTAGCCTTGTCACTTTGACACACTGTGTTGGCTGCTCCTGTCCAACAGCACCAAGGACCGACCACCGCTTAGCCTTGTCACTTTGACACACTGTGTTGGCTGCTCCTGTCCAACAGCACCAAGGACCGACCACCGCTTAGCCTTGTCACTTTGACACACTGTGTTGGCTGATCCTGTCCAACAGCACCAAGGGCCGGCCACCGCTTAGCCTTGTCACTTTGACACACTGTGTTGGCTGCTCCTGTCCAACAGCACCAAGGACCAGCCACTGCTTAGCCTTGTCACTTTGACACACTGTGTTGGCTGCTCCTGTCCAACAGCACCATGGACCGGCCACCGCTTAGCCTCGTCACTTTGACACACTGTGTTGGCTGCTCCTGTCCAACAGCACCAAGGACCAGCCACTGCTTAGCCTTGTCACTTTGACACACTGTGTTGGCTGCTCCTGTCCAACAGCACCAAGGACCGGGCACCGCTTAGCCTTGTCACTTTGACACACTATGTTGGCTGCTCCTGTCCAACAGCACCAAGGACCGGCCACCGCTTAGCCTCGTCACTTTGACACACTGTGTTGGCTGCTCCTGTCCAACAGCACCAAGGACCAGCCACTGCTTAGCCTTGTCACTTTGACACACTGTGTTGGCTGCTCCTGTCTAACAGCACCAAGGACCGGCCACCGCTTAGCCTCGTCACTTTGACACACTGTGTTGGCTGCTCCTGTACAACAGCACCAAGGACCGGCCACCGCTTAGCCTTGTCACTTTGACACACTGTGTTGGCTGCTCCTGTCCAACAGCACCAAGGACCAGCCACTGCTTAGCCTTGTCACTTTGACACACTGTGTTGGCTGCTCCTGTCTAACAGCACCAAGGACCGGCCACCGCTTAGCCTTGTTACTTTGACACACTGTATTGGCTGCTCCTGTCTCTGTGACACTATTCTTATGGCTGTCGCAGAATGGTTCTAGCCTAGTACTGAAAGTCGCCTTCTCTGTTGATAACTTATGTGTTAATGCATCGCACCGTAAATGCACCGTGTTACCGTGTAAATGCAGATAAAACTTACCTGCAAATTCTCAGCGAGGAGTTTCCAAGCTGGAAGATCGATTTAAGAATGAATAAACTCATTTTGTAAACGAGTACAATTTTCACGACTGAAATTCTGTGTTCTTCAATGCTTTTGTTTGCTTATTACCACGGCACACTGAAGTTTCAGATACAATGGGAACTTGTATTCGGTTGTCAGAGTCGATGGAGATCGCACAAAAATATAATCATTGTTCACAAAGACGCTGTTTTATCGGTGACATTTTGTGCCGCCATTTTAGATCAAGCATTCAAATTAGTGCCAAATACATTTTCATTTCACTTATATTAAAAAATAATAAATAAAAAATAAAAAATTTGTTTCAACCAACCAATGAAATGAGTTCATTGGCATATTATAACTCAACAACATTCCTATCAAAGCTCGGATAAAACTTGAATAATTGACGGACAAAAATATCATAATTACTACAATCATTGAACGTCATAAACACGCTTCGAATGCAATTGATACTTTGTTGTCTTTGTTTGACGGACTCATTTCCGTTTGAGTTGATTGCGATTTATGTTTCCAGCAGGCGTGGACGCGTGACATGCAAGCAAACACCTGAACGCGTTACAACAAACTAATTACACACAAATACAAGGTTTGATTTATTTATAATTATTTGATATCATATCACAAGAAGCATTTCTTTCCTCACAGAGATATATTCCAGTTCGAACCCCGGACCCAAGCGTAATCTTCTCACCAAACCTACATTAAGCAAGAACTAGACTGGAAAAATATGCTTCTGAACCGGAAATCGAACCCAGCACCTAAAAATATTATGTCATGGCCTAGAATTGGATGTGTAGGTGTTGATGACAAGGACTGCATACCATACTAAGCCTAGAAGGGAGGAGGGGAAACCCGGTGCCGGCACGTAGCCTACTCTTGTCGAATACCAAGGGGACCACCGGCTTAACGTCCCTTCCGAAGGACGGTACAACGTGAACAACAGGATTCCTCCACAAATCCATGCTGTCGAGAGGTTGATAAGCAAGGCGAGTGAAGTTGCTGTCGAGAGGTTGATAAGCAAGGCGAGTGAAGTTGGTGTCGAGAGGTTGATAAGCAAGGCGAGTGAAGTTGCTGTCGAGAGGTTGATAAGCAAGGCGAGTGAAGTTGCTGTCGAGAGGTTGATAAGCAAGGCGAGTGAAGTTGGTGTCGAGAGGTTGATAAGCAAGGCGAGTGAAGTTGCTGTCGAGAGGTTGATAAGCAAGGCGAGTGAAGTTGGTGTTGAGAGGTTGATAAGCAAGGCGAGTGAAGTTGCTGTCGAGAGGTTGATAAGCAAGGCGAGTGAAGTTGCTGTCGAGAGGTTGATAAGCAAGGCGAGTGAAGTTGGTGTCGAGAGGTTGATAAGCAAGGCGAGTGAAGTTGGTGTCGAGAGGTTGATAAGCAAGGCGAGTGAAGTTGCTGTCGAGAGGTTGATAAGCAAGGCGAGTGAAGTTGCTGTCGAGAGGTTGATAAGCAAGGCGAGTGAAGTTGGTGTCGAGAGGTTGATAAGCAAGGCGAGTGAAGTTGGTGTCGAGAGGTTGATAAGCAAGGCGAGTGAAGTTGCTGTCGAGAGGTTGATAAGCAAGGCGAGTGAAGTTGGTGTCGAGAGGTTGATAAGCAAGGCGAGTGAAGTTGCTGTCGAGAGGTTGATAAGCAAGGCGAGTGAAGTTGCTGTCGAGAGGTTGATAAGCAAGGCGAGTGAAGTTTCTGTCGAGAGGTTGATAAGCAAGGCGAGTGAAGTTGCTGTCGAGAGGTTGATAAGCAAGGCGAGTGAAGTTGCTGTCGAGAGGTTGATAAGCAAGGCGAGTGAAGTTGCTGTCAAGAGGTTGACAAGCAAGGCGAGTGAAGTTGCTGTCGAGAGGTTGATAAGCAAGGCGAGTGAAGTTGCTGTCGAGAGGTTGATAAGCAAGGCGAGTGAAGTTGGTGTCGAGAGGTTGATAAGCAAGGCGAGTGAAGTTGCTGTCGAGAGGTTGATAAGCAAGGCGAGTGAAGTTGCTGTCGAGAGGTTGATAAGCAAGGCGAGTGAGTAGCTCGTGGGAAACGTTGTTTATCGAAGAGCGCTCCTATCGGTAGGTCTGCGCGGCTCATCCCACTCTAAATCTGAAAGTAGTTAGCGTCAATTAGCCAGGTGGGTGATATCGGGGTCTGTCAGATACCAGCGTTAATTACCTTTACATTACAGTAAAAACATTGAAACGAGTTTGCAGAAGAAAAAAAGTGACGCCTATTTTTATCGTGCGCAGTTTTCTTGGTGTATAAAAGCTTGACAGAACCCAGCAAACGTCAGAAGCGAAACAACTTTCCAGAAGTAACATTTGCTTGCAATTGTGAAGGATTTTATAAGCCATAGTGAAACTAGAAGCAGTCACGTACATTTCTTTACAATGAATTCGTTGATCAAGATTTGTTTAGCAGTTGCTGTCATTGCTTCAGCTATTGACGCGGCGCCACAATTCTTTCCAGATTCCGTAAGTTGTTAACTATATTCAACACAAATACACAAATATACAAAACACAAAGTTAAAACCCGGTGCACCACTGGTCTAATGGCATAGGTGAATGAGAAGATTATGAACCTAACCTAGAACATCAGGTTCCTCCACAAATCCATGCTGTCAAGAGGTTGATAAGCAAGGCGAGTGAAGTTGCTGTACTAACTTTCATCCCTCCAACCTCTCTCCCGAACAGAACTGGTCACGTTTATGATGGTCACCCATTCAATACCTGACCCAGCGCAGTGTTGCTTAACTTTCATCCCTCCAACCTCTCTCCCGAACAGAACTGGTAATGTGTATGATGGTCACCCATCCAATACATGACCCAACGCAGTGTTGCTTAACTTTCATCCATCCAACCTCTCTCCCGAACAGAATTGGTCATGTGTATGATGGTCACCCATCCAATACATAACCCAACGCAGTGTTGCTTAACTTTCATCCCTCCAACCTCTCTCCCGAACAGAACTGGTCATGTGTATGATGGTCACCCATCCAATACCTGACCCAGTGCAGTGTTGCTTAACTTTCATCCCTCCAACCTCTCTCCCGAACAGAACTGGTCATGTGTATGATGGTCACCTATCCAATACCTGACCCAGCGCAGTGTTGCTTAACTTTCATCTCTCCAACCTCTCTCCCGAACAGAACTGGTAATGTGTATGATGGTCACCCATCCAATACATGACCCAACGCAGTGTTGCTTAACTTTCATCCATCCAACCTCTCTCCCGAACAGAATTGGTCATGTGTATGATGGTCACCCATCCAATACATAACCCAACGCAGTGTTGCTTAACTTTCATCCCTCCAACCTCTCTCCCGAACAGAACTGGTCATGTGTATGATGGTCACCCATCCAATACCTGACCCAGTGCAGTGTTGCTTAACTTTCATCCCTCCAACCTCTCACCCAAACAGAACTGGTCATGTGTATGATGGTCACCCATCCAATACCTGACCCAGCGCAGTGTTGCTTAACTTGCATCCCTCCAACCTCTCTCCCGAACAGAACTGGTCATGTGTATGATGGTCACCCATCCAATAGTTGACCCAACGCAGTGTTGCTTAACTTCGGTGATCTCAAGAGGACCGGGACCACGTGCCAAGAACCCACCCTGTTTTATAATTACCTGTCTTATGTGTTCAGATATTTATGTGTTAATGTTAATGTTAATGTTAATGTTAATGTTAATGTTAATGTTAATGTTAATGTTAATGTTAATGTTAATGTTAATGTTAATGTTAATGTTAATGTTAATGTTAATGTTAATGTTAATGTTAATATTAATGTTAATGTTAATGTTAATGTTAATGTTAATGTTAATGTTAATGTTAATGTTAATGTTAATGTTAATGTTAATGTTAATGTTAATGTTAATGTTAATGTTAATGTTAATGTTAATGTTAATGTTAATGTTAATGTTAATGTTAATGTTAATGTTAATGTTAATGTTAATGTTAATGTTAATGTTAATGTTAATGTTAATGTTAATGTTAATGTTAATGTTAATGTTAATGTTAATGTTAATGTTAATGTTAATGTTAATGTTAATGTTAATGTTAATGTTAATGTTAATGTTAATGTTAATGTTAATGTTAATGTTAATGTTAATTTTAATCTTGAATTGTTGATGCTTGCAGTTCAACAACATGATCGGTGGATCCAACAACCCGGCAGCATCTTTCATCAACGGTGGTATTCCGACCGGGATTCCCAGTGGTATTCCTGGAATGCCTGCAAACACGTCGATGCCAGACTTTGGAAGCTGGATTCCTGCTATTCCTGGAGCTGGAGGTAAACCCTTGGGAACTGATTGATCTTTTTCACTCCAGAGACACTTCGATGTGATTTCTTATGATGAACACTATAAACGTCTCAAAATTGATGCCCAAGCGGGTGGAGATCGGGGTTTGAACATCAATGCTTGACAGGTGTTTAGACTTGACTATAATGTGTGTTTTTTTGGTCATATTTGGGGATTATCTGTAGATATAACGGGTGAAATAGGGTAAATATGCATTACGCTTTAGTGAACGTTTTATTTGGAAATGGCATTCAACAGAGCGTAGGTACATTCACAGAATCTCATCAATTTGAAAAACAAATGCCAAATACACACTCGCTCATAATTATGACAACGCAAAGCGACAGCAAGGCTAAGCTTAGCTAAGCTCAGGCAACGCTAGCCTTTGTCAGGCAGCGCCGACAAAGCATAGCGAGAGTATAGAAATTGTTTCAATGTTTTTCACCTTTTGGCACGGCTTCCTTGTCCCCCCCCCCCAAGAAAACACACGATCTAGAACAGCACCTGAATTCAATTGAGAGCGAACCCACCTGTTTCATTACAAATGAACCACTGTGCTCGGCGAGGTAAACATAACCTCATCGACAACAAAGAGGGCCGAGATGAAACATTTCAAGCCTACTTTTGTCTGGAGCAGGAAACTCTTCGACCGCAGCGCCGGAAGCGACGACGGCAGCTGCGGAGACTTCTCCACCGACCGCGGCAGCCTCATGAACCACGTGACCCTCTAGCCACTTACTGAAGACAAAATGGGAGCCTTCAAGATTGGTCTGATTTTACCAAGCAAATCTTGGCATATTGCTGAATATCTCTGAACATAGTTTCACTGGATCTCAAACGAGCTGGAAGTTGTTCTAGTCACCGCTTTATTATTTATTGATGGCAATTTTCACAACAATAAACACATTTAAAGTTTACTTTAAAAAGAAATAATAAAATTTTGATTTATTTAGCAAAAATTGTGCAAAATATCAATCTGTGTGTATCTTTCTTTAAAAATTAAACACATTAATTATTGAACATGTGCCGTTCTTGTCTTCAGATAGCATTGTACCGTCCTTCGGAAGGGTCTTTAGGACAGGAGCACGATTTGGTAACTTTTCCCAGTGACATGCGCGGTGATGACAAAACCTATATTAGGTTGGTAGTATTGCAAAAAAACACACACAATCCGGTTGTTCCCCTTGGTGCTCTTCAATAGGAGTAGGCTTAGTGCCAGCACCGGGTTTTCCCACACTCCCTTCTAGGCTAACCTAGGTACTTTTAAATGACATAATCCTAACGTTTATTCACTGACGCCATTAGACCAGTGCCACGTGGCACGTTGTCATAACAGTGCTAAGTTAAACACAAGAAATCTTTAAGTATCAAAAACAAAACTCAACACAACATTTAGCAGTGTTCGTATGAACAAACTTTATCTGTCAACCAATCACAGGGCGTTTTTTATTATTATTATCAACACTAATAACGTCTAAAAAATTGATGCCCAAACGGGGACACGAACCCCATCTGTCGCGAGTAATGCTCTAACCAATTGAGCTACTTGGCCACTGGATTTTTTGAGACGATTTAAGTGTATTTGATGAGAATGACAGTTCTCCAAGGAGTAGAACCAAGAGGCTGTGAATACTCACAGTCACTGTGATTCTAGTGAATCTATAGAGACGGTCATATTGTTGATAATAATAAAATACCCCACGCATTGCAAGCGTTTGCAATTTAAATAAGATTTCATTAAAATCACTCGGCGTGATTTTAACAAACATGGCGGATGATTTTGGCCGAATTAAAAAGCTGTCAGGCGGATGAATGTCTCTGTGTCGACCGTTGTTAGGATTGTTTCTCTGTGTGTTGCCTAGCGACAGTGGCGCCTCCTCGGTGGGCGTGGTACAGAATAGCACACGGCATCTCGACGGCAACGTGGAGAACTACAGCACTCAACAGGCTCAGCACGACCACGCCCAGATACTCGATTATCTGCAAATAAACCAACGAGTACTAATTAGCTCAACAGCTCAAAATTGACCCATAAAAGTTCAAAATCAGAAGCGTAAAAGATAAAAGGAGGCCTCCAGGTGCTGAAAACAAAACTAACTTAACTAATTTTACCAAACCTAAACTAATGTAACATAACCAAGCCAAATAAACCATAGAATAACCTAACCTAACCCAACCCAACCAAACCAAACCTAACATAACCTAACATAACCTAACCTAACCTCACTTAACCTAACCTAACCTAACCTAACCCAACCCAACCAAACCAAACCAAACCTAACATAACCTAACATAACCTAACATAACCTAACCTAACCTAACCTAACCTAACCTAACCTAACCTAACCTAACCTAACCTAACCTAACCTAACCTAACCTAACCTAACCTAAACTAACCTAACCTAACCTAACCTAACCTAACCTAACCTAACCTAACCCAACCCAACCCAACCAAACCAAACCTAACATAACCTAACCTACCATAACCTAACCTAACCTAACATAACATAACCTAACCTAACCTAACCTAACCTAAACTAACCTAACCTAACCTAACCTAACCTAACCTAACTTAACCTAACCTAACCTAACCTAACCTAACGAAGTGCTCCAAACTGGTTTTCAAACTCACAGCAATGAAGTCAGTGCCGTGTTCAGCGTTGAAGTTGGAAGCAACAATGACGGTCATGAGGGGGAAGTGGGACAAGAAGACTCCGTAGCTAAGTCGACTCGGCAGCTTCCATCCGTCCCATCCGAGGAACGCGTGCAGGTGACCTAAAGACAGCGAGACAGTGGTTGGCTTCGATCCTTACAAACCTAGCAACTTGAAACTCATGAGTGAAATACAACTCACACCAAATTTCAGACACAAAGCAAATATGCAGCTGATTTATTTTATGTTACCACGCTTTGATTAGGGCCAAGTGAAAGAAAAGGTGTTCTATACATAAATTATTAATCTGCTTAAACAATAAACTTTTCAAAAAAACATCAAAGAAAGCTTATTTTATAGACAGTTCCTGGCCAAAGTGTGTTGGTAGCGCTAGGTTAAGTATTGGATGGGTGACCATCATACACATGACCAGTTCTGTTCGGGAGAGAGGTTGGAGGGATGAAAGTTAAGCAACACTGCGCTGTGTCAGGTATTGAATGGGTGCCCATCATACACATGACCAGTTCTGTTCGGGAGAGAGGTTGGAGGGATGAAAGTTAAGCAACACTGCGCTGGGTCAGGTATTGGATGGGTGACCATCATACACATGACCAGTTCTGTTCGGGAGAGAGGTTAGAGGGATGAAAGTTAAGCAACACTGCACTGGGTCAGGTATTGGATGGGTGCCCATCAAACACATGACCAGTTCTGTTTGGGAGAGAGGTTGGAGAGATGAAAGTTAAGCAACACTGCGCTAGGTTAAGTATTGGATGGGTGACCACCATACACATGACCAGTTCTGTTCGGGAGAGAGGTTGGAGGGATGAAAGTTAAGCAACACTGCGCTGGGTTAGGTATTGGATGGGTGCCCATCATACACATGACCAGTTCTGTTTGGGAGAGAGGTTGGATGGATGAAAGTTAGACAACACTGCGCTGGGTCAGGTATTGGATGGGTGCCCATCATACACATGACCAGTTCTGTTTGGGAGAGAGGTTGGAGGGATGAAAGTTAAGCAACACTGCGCTAGGTTAAGTATTGGATGGGTGACCACCATACACATGACCAGTTCTGTTTGTGAGAGAGGTTGGAGGGATGAAAGTTAAGCAACACTGTGCTGGGTCAAGATTTGGATGTGTGACCACCATACACATGACCAGTTCTGTTCGGGAGAAAGGTTGGAGGGATGAAAGTTAAGCAACACTGCGCTGAGTCAGGTATTGGATGGGTGACCATCATACACATGACCAGTTCTGTTAGGAAGAGAGGTTGGAGGGATGAAAGTTCAGCAACACTGCGCTGGGTCAGGTATTGGATGGGTGACCATCATACACATGACCAGTTCTGTTCCGGAGCGAGGTTAGAGGGATGAAAGTTAAGCAACACTGCGCTGGGTCAGGTATTGGATGGGTGACCACGATACACATGACCAGTTCTGTTCGGGAGAGAGGTTGGAGGGATGAAAGTTAAGCAACACTGCGCTGGGTCAGGTATTGGATGGGTGACCACCATACACGTGACCAGTTCTGTTCGGGAGAGAGGTTGGAGGGATGAAAGTTAAGCAACACTGCACTGGGTCAGGTATAGGGTGGGTGACCATTATACACATGACCAGTTCTGTTCGGGAGAGAGGTTAGAGGGATGAAATTTAAGCAACACTGCACTGGGTCAGGTATTGGATGGGTGACCATCATACACATGACCAGTTCTGTTCGGTAGAGAGGTTGGAGGGATGAAAGTTCAGCAACACTGCACTGGGTCAGGTATTGGATGGGTGACCATCATACACATGACCAGTTCTGTTCGGGAGAGAGGTTGGAGGGATGAAAGTTAAGCAACACTGCGCTGGGTCAGGTATTGGATGGGTGTCCATCATACACATGACCAGTTCTGTTCGGGAGAGAGGTTGGAGGGATGAAAGTTAAGCAACACTGCGCTGGGTCAGGTATTGGATGGGTGACCACCATACACGTGACCAGTTCTGTTCGGGAGAGAGGTTGGAGGGATGAAAGTTAAGCAACACTGCACTGGGTCAGGTATAGGGTGGGTGACCATTATACACATGACCAGTTCTGTTCGGGAGAGAGGTTAGAGGGATGAAATTTAAGCAACACTGCACTGGGTCAGGTATAGGATGGGTGACCATCATACACATGACCAGTTCTGTTCGGGAGAGAGGTTGGAGGGATGAAAGTTAAGCAACACTGCGCTGGGTCAGGTATTGGATGGGTGACCATCATACACATGACCAGTTCTGTTCGGGAGAGAGGTTGGAGGGATGAAAGTGAGGCAACACTGCGCTGGGTCAGGTATTGGATGGGTGACCACCATACACATGACCAGTTCTGTTCGGGAGAGAGGTTGGAGGGATGAAAGTTAAGCAACACTGCGCTGGGTCAGGTATTAAATGGGTGACCATCATACACATGACCAGTTCTGTTCGGGAGAGAGGTTGGATGGATGGAAGTTAAGCAACACTGCGCTAGATTAAGTATTGGATGGGTGACCACCATACACATGACCAGTTCTGTTCGGGAGAGAGGTTGGAGGGATGAAAGCTAAGCAACACTGCGCTGGGTCAAGTATTGGATGGGAGATCACCATACACATGACCAGTTCTGTTCGGGAAAGAGGTTGGAGGGATGAAAGTTAAGCAACACTGCGCTTGGTCAGGTATTGGATGGGTGCCCATCATACACATGACCAGTTCTGTTTGGGAGAGAGGTTGGAGGGATGAAAGTTAAGCAACACTGCGCTAGGTTAAGTATTGGATGGGTGACCACCATACACATGACCAGTTCTGTTTGTGAGAGAGGTTGGAGGGATGAAAGTTAAGCAACACTGTGCTGGGTCAAGATTTGGATGTGTGACCACCATACACATGACCAGTTCTGTTCGGGAGAAAGGTTGGAGGGATGAAAGTTAAGCAACACTGCGCTGAGTCAGGTATTGGATGGGTGACCATCATACACATGACCAGTTCTGTTAGGAAGAGAGGTTGGAGGGATGAAAGTTAAGCAACACTGCGCTGGGTCAGGTATTGGATGGGTGACCATCATACACATGACCAGTTCTGTTCCGGAGCGAGGTTGGAGGGATGAAAGTTAAGCAACACTGCGCTGGGTCAGGTATTGGATGGGTGACCACCATACACATGACCAGTTCTGTTCGGGAGAGAGGTTGGAGGGATGAAAGTTAAGCAACACTGCGCTGGGTCAGGTATTGGATGGGTGACCACCATACACGTGACCAGTTCTGTTCGGGAGAGAGGTTGGAGGGATGAAAGTTAAGCAACACTGCACTGGGTCAGGTATAGGGTGGGTGACCATTATACACATGACCAGTTCTGTTCGGGAGAGAGGTTAGAGGTATGAAGTTTAAGCAACACTGCACTGGGTCAGGTATTGGATGGGTGACCATCATACACATGACCAGTTCTGTTCGGTAGAGAGGTTGGAGGGATGAAAGTTAAGCAACACTGCACTGGGTCAGGTATTGGATGGGTGACCATCATACACATGACCAGTTCTGTTCGGGAGAGAGGTTGGAGGGATGAAAGTTAAGCAACACTGCGCTGGGTCAGGTATTGGATGGGTGTCCATCATACACATGACCAGTTCTGTTCGGGAGAGAGGTTGGAGGGATGAAAGTTAAGCAACACTGCGCTGGGTCAGGTATTGGATGGGTGACCATCATACACATGACCAGTTCTGTTCGGGAGAGAGGTTGGAGGGATGAAAGTGAGGCAACACTGCGCTGGGTCAGGTATTGGATGGGTGACCACCATACACATGACCAGTTCTGTTCGGGAGAGAGGTTGGAGGGATGAAAGTTAAGCAACACTGCGCTGGGTCAGGTATTAAATGGGTGACCATCATACACATGACCAGTTCTGTTCGGGAGAGAGGTTGGATGGATGGAAGTTAAGCAACACTGCGCTAGATTAAGTATTGGATGGGTGACCACCATACACATGACCAGTTCTGTTCGGGAGAGAGGTTGGAGGGATGAAAGTTAAGCAACACTGCGCTGGATCAGGTATTGGATTGGTGACCACCATACACATGACCAGTTCTGTTCAGGAGAGAGGTTGGAGGGATGAAAGCTAAGCAACACTGCGCTGGGTCAAGTATTGGATGGGAGATCACCATACACATGACCAGTTCTGTTCGGGAAAGAGGTTGGAGGGATGAAAGTTAAGCAACACTGCGCTTGGTCAGGTATTGGATGGGTGACCACCATATACATGACCAGTTCTGTTCGGGAGAGAGGTTGGAGGGATGAAAGTTAAGCAAAACTGCGCTGGGTCAGGTATTGGATGGGTGACCATCATACACATGACCAGTTCTGTTCGGGAGAGAGGTTGGAGGGATGAAAGTTAAGCAAAACTGCGCTGGGTCAGGTATTGGATGGGTGACCATCATACACATGACCAGTTCTGTTCGGGAGAGAGGTTGGAGGGATGAAAGTTAAGCACACTGCGCTGGGTCAGGTATTGGATGGGTGACCATCATACACATGACCAGTTCTGTTCGGGAGAGAGGTTGGAGGGATGAAAGTTAAGCAACACTGCGCTGGGTCAGGTATTGGATGGGCGACCATCATACACATGACCAGTTCTGTTTGGGAGAGAGGTTGGATGGATGAAAGTTGGTACAGCTACTTTATTCGTCTTGCATATAAACCTCTCGACAGCATGAATTTGTGGAAGAATTCTGTTTGTTCGCGTTGTACCGTCCTTCGGAAGGAAAGTTGAGCCAGTGGTCCCCTTGGGGCACTTTGACAGGAGTAGGCTACGTGCCGGCACCGGGTTTTCTTTCCTCCCTTCTAGTTTTGGCTAGGTTCATCATCATCCACTAATTCCATAAGACCAGTGACACATGGAGTGTTGTTTAAATAGTGCGTGCAGCTTACCTCCTGCCCCAGTCTCGCATGCGTACAACAACCAAGCGCTGGCCAACGCCCACGCAGGACGCATGAGCGCAAAGAAAATGGCCGAATGTAGCCGATCAGGCACGAAGTGTGGCTGGAAGCTCTCGTGTGCATAAAACATGACGTAGTAGACGAGTGCCAGGCACGAGCACCATCCCAGCGCTGCCACGCGGCGAGAAGGTGCAACACGATGCGACAACAGCGATCCAGCGGCCAAACCGAACAACCACGGCACACAGCGTGTGTGTGTGAAGAAGTAGATCTGATCGAAGTTGACGCTGCGGGCGGGAGATTTGAATTAGATTCAGAGTATAACTGATCCTATGTTCTATCCAGGTTATTTGAGATCAGCTGGCTGGATCCTATGCTCTATCCAGGTTATTTGAGATCAGCTGGCTGGATCCTATGCTCTATCCAGGTTATTTGAGATCAGCTGGCTGGATTCTATGCTCTATCCAAGTTATTTGAGATCAGCGGGCTGGATCCTATACTCTATCCAAGTTATTTGAGATCAGCTGGCTGGATCCTATGCTCTATCCAGGTTATTTGATATCAGTTGGCTGGATTCTATGCTCTATCCAGGTTATTGGAGATCAGCTGGCTGGATCCTATGCTCTATCCAGGTTATTTGAGATCAGCTGGCTGGATCCTATGCTCTATCCAGGTTATTTGAGATCAGCTGGCTGGATCCTATGCTCTATCCAGGTTATTTGAGATCAGCTGGCTGGATCCTATGCTCTATCCAGGTTATTTGAGATCAGCTGGCTGGATCCTATGCTCTACCCAGGTTATTTGAGATCAGCTGGCTGGATCCTATAATCTATCCAGGTTATTTGAGATCAGCTGGCTGGATCCTATAATCTATCCAAGTTATTTGAGATCAGCTGGCTGGATCCTATGCTCTATCCAGGTTATTTGAGATCAACTGGCTGGATCCTATGCTCTATCTAGGTTATTTGAGATCAGCTGGCTAGATCCTATGCTCTATCCAGGTTATTTGAGATCAGCTGGCTGGATCCTATGCTCTGTCTAGGTTATTTGAGATCAGCTGGCTGGATCCTATAATCTATCTAGGTTATTTGAGATCAGCTGGCTGGATCCTATGCTCTATCCAGGTTATTTGAGATCAGCTGGCTGGATCCTATGCTCTATCCAGGTTATTTGAGATCAGCTGGCTGGATCCTATGCTCTATCCAGGTTATTTGAGATCAGCTGGCTGGATCCTATGCTCTACCCAGGTTATTTGAGATCAGCTGGCTGGATCCTATAATCTATCCAGGTTATTTGAGATCAGCTGGCTGGATCCTATAATCTATCCAAGTTATTTGAGATCAGCTGGCTGGATCCTATGCTCTATCCAGGTTATTTGAGATCAACTGGCTGGATCCTATGCTCTATCTAGGTTATTTGAGATCAGCTGGCTAGATCCTATGCTCTATCCAGGTTATTTGAGATCAGCTGGCTGGATCCTATGCTCTGTCTAGGTTATTTGAGATCAGCTGGCTGGATCCTATAATCTATCTAGGTTATTTGAGATCAGCTGGCTGGATCCTATGCTCTATCCAGGTTATTTGAGATCAGCTGGCTAGATCCTATGCTTTCTCCAGGTTATTTGAGATCAGCTGGCTGGATCCTATGCTATTTCCAGGTTATTGGAGATCAGCTGGTTGGATCCTTTGCTCTATCCAGGTTATTTGAGATCAGCTGGCTAGATCCTATGCTTTCTCCAGGTTATTTGAGATCAGCTGGCTGGATCCTATGCTATTTCCAGGTTATTGGAGATCAGCTGGCTGGATCATATGCTCTATCCAGGTTATTTGAGATCAGCTGGCTGGATTCTATGCTCTATCCAGGTTATTTGAGATCAGCTGGCTGGATCCTATGTTCTATCCATGTCATTTGAGAGCAGCTGGCTGGATCCTATGCTCTATCCATGTTATTTGAGATCAGCTGGCTGGATCCTATGCTTTATCCATGTTATTTGAGATGAGCTGGCTGGATCCTATGCTCTATCCAGGTTATTCGAGATCAGCTGGCTGGAACCTATGCTCTATCCAGGTTATTTGAGATCAGCTGGCTGGATCCTATACTCTATCCAGGTTATTTGAGATCAGCTGGCTGGATCCTATGCTCTATCCAGGTTGTTTGAGATCAGCTGGCTGGATCCTATACTCTATCCAGGTTATTTGAGATCATCTGGCTGGATTCTATGCTCTATGCAGGTTATTTGAGATCAGCTGGCTGGATCCTTTACTCTATCCAGGTTATTTAAGATCAGCTGGCTGGATCCTATGCTCTATCCAGGTTATTTAAGATCAGCTGGCTGGATCCTATGCTCTACCCAGGTTATTTGAGATCAGCTGGCTGGATCCTATAATCTATCCAGGTTATTTGAGATCAGCTGGCTGGATCCTATAATCTATCCAAGTTATTTGAGATCAGCTGGCTGGATCCTATGCTCTATCCAGGTTATTTGAGATCAACTGGCTGGATCCTATGCTCTTTCTAGGTTATTTGAGATCAGCTGGCTAGATCCTATGCTCTATCCAGGTTATTTGAGATCAGCTGGCTGGATCCTATGCTCTGTCTAGGTTATTTGAGATCAGCTGGCTGGATCCTATAATCTATCTAGGTTATTTGAGATCAGCTGGCTGGATCCTATGCTCTATCCAGGTTATTTGAGTTCAGCTGGCTAGATCCTATGCTTTCTCCAGGTTATTTGAGATCAGCTGGCTGGATCCTATGCTATTTCCAGGTTATTGGAGATCAGCTGGTTGGATCCTTTGCTCTATCCAGGTTATTTGAGATCAGCTGGCTAGATCCTATGCTTTCTCCAGGTTATTTGAGATCAGCTGGCTGGATCCTATGCTATTTCCAGGTTATTGGAGATCAGCTGGCTGGATCATATGCTCTATCCAGGTTATTTGAGATCAGCTGGCTGGATCCTATGCTCTATCCAGGTTATTTGAGATCAGCTGGCTGGATCCTATGTTCTATCCATGTCATTTGAGAGCAGCTGGCTGGATCCTATGCTCTATCCATGTTATTTGATATCAGCTGGCTGGATCCTATGCTTTATCCAGGTTATTTGAGATGAGCTGGCTGGATCCTATGCTCTATCCAGGTTATTCGAGATCAGCTGGCTGGAACCTATGCTCTATCCAGGTTATTTGAGATCAGCTGGCTGGATCCTATACTCTATCCAGGTTATTTGAGATCAGCTGGCTGGATCCTATGCTCTATCCAGGTTGTTTGAGATCAGCTGGCTGGATCCTATACTCTATCCAGGTTATTTGAGATCATCTGGCTGGATTCTATGCTCTATGCAGGTTATTTGAGATCAGCTGGCTGGATCCTTTACTCTATCCAGGTTATTTGAGATCAGCTGGCTGGATCCTATACTCTTTTCAGGTTATTTGAGATCAGCTGGCTCCATCCTATACTCTATCCAGGTTATTTGAGATCAGCTGGCTGGATCCTTTACTCTATCCAGGTTATTTGAGATCAGCTGGTTGGATCCTATGCTTTATTTAGAAACAGAAAGCTGTATCGATGTTATCTTACTCATTTCAACAATGTTCACATGTTCAAGACACTGCACGGGGCTGTGGGTCGCTATGGCAACTCCCTGACACCCTGCTGTGCACCCACCTGTGTGAGATCTCTGCCAAGATGCTGATGACGTAAAGTTGGTTCTTGTACGCGATGAAGAATACCAGACCAGTGACAGCCAATGAGAGTCCAGCGATCAACGAGAGTCCCAGGCGAGGTCGTCTGCAAACATCACTAATTTTTATGAAAAACTTTTTGAAATGGGTTTTGAATGCTTAGTAAAGGACAACTAAATTCCTGAAGTTTCGTCACATGTACTAGTCACTTGCTCAAGGGTTAGAGCAGTCCTGACAATTTTCCGATAACAATCGAACCGCATAAAATTATAAAAATTACCAAGTTCAAGCTTCCTAAATGCATCTTAATAAAATAATCAGGGTCATTAACTCAAGAACTAACGTATTTTGTATTTTCTGAAATAAAAAAGATACCAAGTAGACATGAGTCTACGAATCATCATCACAAATTATTATATATTAAACTGAAGACAGCTGAAGATACCAAAAAGATAAAGATACAGATACCCCGGGCATTGCAAGCAGCTGCAATTTTATTATTAGGAACACTTCTTCATTTTTGTGTAAAATACTTCCCGAATCGGGATTTTTTCTTCGTTTAGGCCTCAATTTTTTGAGAGTAGTTGTGTTCGTACTACCTCGCCTAGGCCCTCCCCCTCGCCTAGGCCCTCCCCCTCGCCTGGCCCCTCCCTCTTTGCCTGGTCCCTCCCTCTCACCTAGCCCCTTCCCCTCCCCTCGCCTAGCACCTTCCCCTCGCCTGGCCCCCACCCCCCTCGCCTGGACCCTCCCCCTCGCCTAGCACCTCCCCTCGCCTGGCCCCTCCCCCTTGCCTGTCCCCTCCCTCTCGCCTAGCACCTCCCCTCGCCTGGCCCCTCCCCCTCGCCTGTCTCCTCCCTCTCACCTATCCCCTCCCCCTTGCCTAGCCCCTCCCCTCCCCTCGTCTAGCACCTCCCCCTTGCCTGGACCCTCCCCCTCGCCTGGCACCGCCCCCTCGCTACACGGGGGTGAAGCAATACCGATCCTTTCTCCGTTGAAAGAGGAATAATCTGCCAGTGATTTCTGACACCTGTGGAGCTTCCATTATGTTATATCTTTCTGGCCAAGTGGGACTGATTGTAATCCTGGCAAGACACGATCTCTCAGTCGCTATTCTGAGCGTAACTAAGAGCAGGCTTTAGGTCCGTGTTGTCCTTGTCTTACTTCCAGAGCGGTACGAGGAAGATCGGCGACAGAAGCAGCAGCTGGACCTCGATACTGAGGTACCATTCCACACCTTGGCACTGGAAACAAAGATAACACAGCGCTGTTAATACCATCCCAGCAACCCTAGCATCCCTAGCAACCCTAGCATCCCTAGCAACCCTAGCAACTCTAGCAACTCTAGCAACTCTAGCAACTCTAGCAACTCTAGCAACCCAAGCAACTCTAGCAACCCTAGCAACTCTAGCAACTCTAGCGACTCTAGCAACTCTAGCAACTCTAGCAACTCTAGCAACTCTAGCAACTCTAGCAACTCTAGCAACTCTAGCAACTCTAGCAACTCTAGCAACTCTAGCAACTCTAGCAACTCTAGCAACTCTAGCAACTCTAGCAAATCTAGCAACCCTAGCAACTCTAGCAACTCTAGCAACTCTAGCAACTCTAGCAACTCTAGCAACTCTAGCAACTCTAGCAACTCTAGCAACTCTAGCAACTCTAGCAACCCTAGCAACCCTAGCAACCCTAGCAACCCTAGCATCCCTAGCATTACTAACTAGAGTTATCATGCGGGTTTCTTCTCCTCCTTTCTAAACTAGGTTAGGTTTTTCTCCATTAGATCCCTGCCACATGCCCTGCTGTCAAAAAAGTGCGTCGTTAAACACCGCTAATCAATTAATCAACCAGTTAAAGTTGACTTACAAAGTGGTCGTGGTCCAGGTAGTTGGAGACGTAGACCAGGCTCAGCCAACGCATGTTGACGCAGTTCTCCTTGACAGGAGCGAGGTTGGCTTTCACCAGGGGGGCGTTTATCAGCCTCTGTACGAACGGCAACGCAGCGACAGCAACCAGCACAGAGGTCACGTGGGCAGGCGCTATCCTGAACATGAAGCAGGACAAGCGGCTTTATGGGGGGAGAGATCGACACGACAGAAACTGAATGATTCGACGCTTGTGATTGGTCGGTTGAATGATTCGACGCTTGTGATTGGTCGGTTTGTCTTTGTGTGTGACTCACCTGACGTAACGGTTGATGAAGAATCGCCGCCAGCTGAAGTCAACTCTGCGTTGGCGTTGACGGATGAAACTGTATGCCAGCAACATTCCTAGAAGTAATAATGTTGTAGTATATAATTATTTAATATAACAAATATTATTGAAAGCTCAATTTATATCAATACTTACGATTATATTTATGGAAGAATGGATAATTTATTCTGCTTCAATATTTTCCCTGTGGCTTTGTTAAACATTGAACTTTAATCTCATCTTGAAAGAAAAACCTCACTTACTTAGTACCTACCAGCCTCTTGTATTTCCCAAAAACACAATCCAATGCTTATTATTGCAAGTTTACTCTCTTTACTGAGATTGTTTAAACAATATCGAAAATCTTTGTAAAAAAATGTAAAAAAAAATTGTTTTGTCCTGAATTCCCGAACCTCTGGTACATGATTGAACAGCAAAGTGGTTTAAGACGTTTTATTGCAAGTCTGATGATTCAGGAAAGATTGGTTGGCTCCGTTATAAAAAAAGCTGGCCCCGCCTTGTCTGTGATATCATGTAAATTAAATGTCTATATATATGTAAAAATAGCGCCAGCTAATTAAATATTAAATATTAAATGTAAAAATCGTCAATGATGACCGTGCATGATTTAATTTGAATAATATTTATAATTAAAATTGTGATTGTTTTTAGACTCAAGTCTACTTGATGTAAACTTAGCACAAGTTTGAATAAGAACTATTTCAACTGGGTTTTCAATGCTAAGTGAAGAACAACTTAATTTCCCGATGTTTCAAAACTTGTACCTTTTACATACATTATCGGTTAGTTAGTAAAAAAAACGCCAATTTGTTCGGGATTTTATTTCAGAAAATACAAGATATGTTAGTTTTTGAGTTATTGACCCTTATTATTTTATTTATATGTATTTAGGAAGCTTGAACTTGGTAATTGTTTTAATTTTTTCTGGTTCTTTTGTTATCGGAAAATTGTCAGGACTGCTCTTACCCTTGAAGAAGTAACAGGTACAAGTTACAAAACGTCGGGAAATTTAGTTGCTCTTTTCAACCCAGTTGAAATAGTTTTTGTTAAAACTAGTGCTAAGTGAAGATGAAGTAGACATGTTTCTAAAACCTATGACAATTATTTATATTTGGTTACAATTTTGAACCTGTTATCCCTCAAATAGATTGACATTGGGTTTGTTGGCCAAGTTGGGTCCCACTTATCCCAAATGTTGTATTTTAGTGAAAAATGGCCGCCAAATGACTGCTTTACCGCGACAAAATGTAGGATGCCATCACAAGGGGAGAATGAGATCAATTATTTGAATGCTAAAGGGAAAGATCGGCTGTGAGAGAAACCTTAGAGAAATCTGAGACAAACCTAACTGGTAAACTTCAACGAGTTTATGTTCTTTTCGCAGAATATTTATAGAATATTTAATTTGGTATTTATTAAATTTGAATTGTAAATGAAAATCTTCTTCCTACCGCTCATCACGAGGAAAGTGTCAACGTAGATCGTTGCGTTTGACGACAGCATCCTGGTCCAGTTCATGACGTTGTAGACGATGATCACGATGTTGGTCAGCGGCGTGGTGATCTTCAACAGGTAATAGTGACCCAGAATCACGGCCAAAGTCGCGAGACATCGAACTCCGTGGAACGACTTGAGGGCGTCGCCGTCGACAGTCACGCCCACTTTGGGGGCGTGGCTAGCGATGATGAGGGGCGTGTCGGTGCCCAGCAGGAGGCGGATGTTGTTGTAGACGGAGAACGCCAGCAGAGGATGACCAATCCGTGGTGGGGCGGTCGGGTCTGAAGAAGTTAGATTAAATCAAGCCAACTATTTGCTAAACATCTTGGTCAAGAATTTTGTGGAATTCATTAAAAACTTAACCAAAATAAATTCAAATTTGAAACAGTAATCTTGTAATTTCAAGAATCCTCTTCATTCATTCACCAGGTCTTTGTAAAGTTTCCCATCATTTCCAACAAGCTCGGGGGAAGTTGCTACCAGAGTGACAAGATGGCGGCAGTCTAAACAGGACAATCCGGAGGCGAGCATCGAGTGGGCCGCGATGTACATCTGTGTTTTTGTGTTAAAGCGAATTACACAAATAACATTTAAACCGTATTTCGAGTTTTCACTTAAAAGCCGCCAAAATATCCGACATATTCTGTTTTCCAACTTTGTGTTCGGCCATTTTCACTGGTGGATATTGCTAAAACGTAAAACTTTAAGCTGGATCTCTAGCTCACTGAAACAACTGATTTTAACGGCATATGATTGGAAGTCGTCAAAGCAACAGTTTCAACAAACACTTCAACTTAGAGGCAAGATTTTGATAAAACAGGATCCAAACAACACACCAGCAATGACTGACAGGCTGGAAGCCAGTGATGCCATTTAATGAGAATGTAATCACACATGGCTGTGACTCACCGCCTGTTAGAAGATCGTAGATCGTTCCTATCGCCAACAGCGCCGACAGGACAGACAACAGCAGGCTGTGGACATGAAGCATCAAACAATTTAGATAATCATCTGTGATTGGTTGAAATCAGCAACGCACAAACAAGGTAATTTGTTTAAATATTGTTAAATTCTTGAAATGTCTGCTCGGCACGTTGTGTTGATTAAGTGCAGTCTCATATAATAACCAAGTTTTATGATTCTTGTGTGCTATGCTTGTGCTTATTGCTATGTCAATTGTGTGCAGTCCCATATGATAACCAAGTTTTAAGATCCTTGTGTGCTATGCTTGTGCTTATTGCTATGTCAATTGTGTGCAGTCCCATATGATAACCAAGTTTTAAGATCCTTGTGTGCTATGCTTGTGCTTATTGCTATGTCAATTGTGTGCAGTCCCATATGATAACCAAGTTTTAAGATCCTTGTGTGCTATGCTTGTGCTTATTGCTATGTCAATTGTGTGCAGTCCCATATGATAACCAAGTTTTAAGATCCTTGTGTGCTATGCTTGTGCTTATTGCTATGTCAATTGTGTGCAGTCCCATATGATAACCAAGTTTTAAGATCCTTGTGTGCTATGCTTGTGCTTATTGCTATGTCAATTGTGTGCAGTCCCATATGAAAACCAAGTTTTAAGATCCTTGTGTGCTATGCTTGTGCTTATTGCTATGTCAATTGTGTGCAGTCCCATATGATAACCAAGTTTTAAGATCCTTGTGTGCTATGCTTGTGCTTATTGCTATGTCAATTGTGTGCAGTCCCATATGATAACCAAGTTTTAAGATCCTTGTGTGCTATGCTTGTACTTATTGCTATGTCAATTGTGTGCAGTCCCATATGATAACCAAGTTTTAAGATCCTTGTGTGGTATGCTTGTGCTTATTGCTATGTCAATTGTGTGCAGTCCCATATGATAACCAAGTTTTAAGATCCTTGTGTGCTATGCTTGTGCTTATTGCTATGTCAATTGTGTGCAGTCCCATATGATAACCAAGTTTTAAGATCCTTGTGTGCTATGCTTGTGCTTATTGCTATGTCAATTGTGTGCAGTCCCATATGATAACCAAGTTTTAAGATCCTTGTGTGCTATGCTTGTGCTTATTGCTATGTCAATTGTGTGCAGTCCCATATGAAAACCAAGTTTTAAGATCCTTGTGTGCTATGCTTGTGCTTATTGCTATGTCAATTGTGTGCAGTACCATATGATAACCAAGTTTTAAGATCCTTGTGTGGTTTGCTTGTGCTTATTGCTATGTCAATTGTGTGCAGTCCCATATGATAACCTAGTTTTAAGATCCTTGTGTGCTATGCTTGTACTTATTGCTATGTCAATTGTGTGCAGTCCCATATGATAACCAATTTTTAAGATTCTTGTGTGCTATGCTTGTGCTTATTGCTATGTCAATTGTGTGCAGTCCCATATGATAACCAAGTTTTAAGATCCTTGTGTGCTATGATTGTGCTTATTGCTATGTCAATTGTGTGCAGTCCCATATGATAACCAAGTTTTAAGATCCTTGTGTGCTATGCTTGTGCTTGTTGCTATGTCAATTGTGTGCAGTCCCATATGATAACCAAGTTTTAAGATCCTTGTGTGCTATGCTTGTGGTTATTGCTATGTCAATTGTGTGCAGTCCCATATGATAACCAAGTTTTAAGATCCTTGTGAGCTATGCTTGTGCTTCTTGCTATGTCAATTGTGTGCAGTCCCATATGATAACCAAGTTTTAAGATCCTTGTGTGCTATGCTTGTGCTTGTTGCTATGTCAATTGTTTGCAGTCCCATATGATAACCAAGTTTTAAGATCCTTGTGTGCTATGCTTGTGGTTATTGCTATGTCAATTGTGTGCAGTCCCATATGATAACCAAGTTTTAAGATCCTTGTGTGCTATGCTTGTGGTTATTGCTATGTCAATTGTGTGCAGTCCCATATGATAACCAAGTTTTAAGATCCTTGTGTGCTATGCTTGTGCTTATTGCTATGTCAATTGTGTGCAGTCCCATATGATAACCAAGTTTTAAGATCCTTGTGTGCTATGCTTGTGCTTATTGCTATGTCAATTGTGTGCAGTCCCATATGATAACCAAGTTTTAAGATCCTTGTGTGCTATGCTTGTACTTATTGCTATGTCAATTGTGTGCAGTCTCATATGATAACCAATTTTTAAGATTCTTGTGTGCTATGCTTGTGCTTATTGCTATGTCAATTGTGTGCAGTCCCATATGATAACCAAGTTTTAAGATCCTTGTGTGCTATGCTTGTGCTTATTGCTATGTCAATTGTGTGCAGTCTCATATGATAACCAATTTTTAAGATCCTTGTGTGCTATGCTTGTGCTTATTGCTATGTCAATTGTGTGCAGTCCCATATGATAACCAAGTTTTAAGATCCTTGTGTGCTATGCTTGTGCTTATTGCTATGTCAATTGTGTGCAGTCCCATATGATAACCAAGTTTTAAGATCCTTGTGTGCTATGCTTGTGCTTATTGCTATGTCAATTGAGTGCAGTCCCATATGATAACCAAGTTTTAAGATCCTTGTGTGCTATGCTTGTGCTTATTGCTATGTCAATTGTGTGCAGTCCCATATGATAACCAAGTTTTAAGATGCTTGTGTGCTATGCTTGTGCTTATTGCTATGTCAATTGTGTGCAGTCCCATATGATAACCAAGTTTTAAGATCCTTGTGTGCTATGCTTGTGCTTATTGCTATGTCAATTGTGTGCAGTCTCATATGATAACCAAGTTTTAAGATCCTTGTGTGCTATGCTCTTACTTATTGCTATGTCAATTGTGTGCAGTCCCATATGATAACCAAATTTTAAGATCCTTGTGTGCTATGCTTGTGCTTATTGCTATGTCAATTGTGTGCAGTCCCATATGATAACCAAGTTTTAAGATCCTTGTGTGCTATGCTTGTGCTTATTGCTATGTCAATTGTGTGCAGTCCCATATGATAGCTTACACAGCCAGTACAACGTGCCAGTCCCAGACCGGGTCTGCGTCTGCGCGTGAAGTGCATGCGTTGTCATCGACGCGCAGCAACGGTTCTGTTAACGCACTGCGCAGGTGCAGCTGTATTTGAGCAGCGCTGCAGGCGGCCGGCACGCAAACTGCCCACGAGCCGCCAATCAGACGCAAGGCAGACAGCTGCAAGCGAGACAACAACCAGAGTTAAAACTCGATTTACCTGACTATTTCTTGAGGCATAATTCACCGAATGGTTTGCCAACGGTGTTGGAAACACCGGTCTTTGAGATCACCGAAGTTAAGTAACACTGCACTGGGTCAGGTATTGGTTGGGTGACCATCATACACATGACCAGTTCTGTTCGGGAGAGTGGTTGGAGGGATGAAAGTTAAGCAACACTGCGCTGGGTCAGGTATTGGTTGGGTGACCATCATACACATGACCAGTTCTGTTCGGGAGAGAGGTTGGAGGGATGAAAGTTAATCAACACTGCGCTGAGTCAGGTATTGGATGGGTGGCCACCGAACAGTTTGGCGTGTTGGAAACACCGGTCCTCGTGAGATCATGGAAGTTAAGCAACACTGCGCTGGGTCAGGTATTGGATGGGTGACCATCATAGACATGACCAGTTCTGTTCGGGAGAGAGGTTGGAGGGATGAAAGTTAAGCAACACTGCGCTGGGTCAGGTATTGGATGGGTGACCACTGAACGGTTTGGAAAAGTTGATTTTAGAGTACAATCTGACTTTATCTGAAGTGTATTTTGAGATGCAGCCACCGAGCCACTGGCAAATACCCTTGAAACGTGACTTTGTTTGTGTTTACAAATATAGAGGGCGTGGTACTAGAGGCGATGGCTAAACTGACCAAGTCGCCGGCCTGGAGGAGCTCCTCGAAGTGGTCGAAATGAGAGACGTTTAAACCCCCGGCGTTGCCTTTTTCTATCACCGAGAGCGCTGATAGGCTGTCCAGAGGTCCGAACGAAATCTGGCAACATGGCAAGCAGGGTAAGTTTGTCAATACTCCAGAACACATTTCACTCTAGAAACAAAATAAATTGCTTTGTTTGACGGCCGTGGCAAATTATGACTCATGCGCAGAAGCTTTTAATAACTACACACTTGTAAAGTTGCACTCTCATTGTTTTTCATGTTTTATCATGAATTATTTTACGATACAAGACGCTTAATTGTATAAAAGTGTCATTTCCGAATATTAGGGACAGCTACTTAAATAACAAGCTCAATGCATTGACAACTACAAGTCTACTTGATTTATCCTTAGCACTAGTTTTAACAAATACTATGTGAAATGGGGTTTGAATGCTAAGTAAAGGATAGCTAAAATTTCCTACGTTTCGTAACATGTAGGTACTAGCTACTTCTTCTAAGGTTAGAGCAGTCCAGACAATTTCCCGAGAACAAAAAGAACCACATAAATGATAACAATTACCACCTTGTTCAAAAGAATCCTACATGTACCTAAATAAAATAATCAGGGTCGATACTAAAAAACTAATGTATTTTCAATTTTCTAGAATATTCATATTCATAATTCATTGTCATGTGGTCAAGTTCAATGCAGATGGTATTTTGTATCTCACGGACTTTGACAAGTGAAAGTAACACACATAACGTTTGATGAATCAAGGTTAGTTAATTGCCGAGCTCGAGCAACGCTCGGTGATTGGATGATCTCGAGAAGGTCAACAAAATTCAGAGCTACCTGACAGTGTTGACCCTCGACCACGCCCACTTCCGGATCTTCATGACGAACGGCCAGACACGCGTCAAAGTTACCCAACTGCACGACGTTGTGCAGCAGCAGACCGGAAGGAAGCTTTGCTCCTGCGTCGAGCACTGGAAACAAGGGAGTATAGACGGTGAACCGGTGCCGGCTCCAGTCCAACAGCACCAAGGACCGGCCACCGCTTAGCCTTGTCACTTTGATACACTGTGTTGGCTGCTCCTGTCCAACAGCACCAAGGACCGGCCACCGCTTAGCCATGTCCCTTTGACACACTGTGTTAACTGCTCCTGTTCAACAGCACCAAGGACCGGCCACCGCTTAGCCTTGTCACTTTGACACTGTGTTGGCTGCTCCTGTCCAACAGCACCAAGGACCGGCCACCGCTTAGCCTTGTCACTTTGACACACTGTGTTGGCTACTCCTGTTCAACAGCACCAAGGACCGGCCACCGCTTAGCCTTGTCACTTTGACACACTGTGTTGGCTGCTCCTGTCCAACAGCACCGAGGACCGGCCACCGCTTAGCCTTGTCACTTTGACACACTGTGTTGGCTGCTCCTGTCCAACAGCACCAAGGACCAGCCACTGCTTAGCCTTGTCACTTTGACACACTGTGTTGGCTGCTACTGTCCAACAGCACCAAGGACCGGCCACCGCTTAGCCTTGTCACTTTGACACACTGTGTTGGCTGCTCCTGTCCAACAGCACCGAGGACCGGCCACCGCTTAGCCTTGTCACTTTGACACACTGTGTTGGCTGCTCCTGTCCAACAGCACCAAGGACCGGCCACCGCTTAGCCTTGTCACTTTGACACACTGTGTTGGCTGCTCCTGTCCAACAGCACCAAGGACCGGCCACCACTTAGCCTTGTCACTTTGACACACTGTGTTGGCTGCTCCTGTCCAACAGCACCAAGGACCGGCCACCGCTTAGCCTTGTCACTTTGACACACTGTGTTGGCTGCTCCTGTCCAACAGCACCAAGGACCGGCCACCACTTAGCCTTGTCACTTTGACACACTGTGTTGGCTGCTCCTGTCCAACAGCACCAAGGACCGGCCACCGCTTAGCCTTGTCACTTTGACACACTGTGTTGGCTGCTCCTGTTCAACAGCACCAAGGACTGGCCACCGCTTAGCCTTGTCACTTTGACACACTGTGTTAGCTGCTCCTATCCAACAGCACCAAGGACCGGCCACCGCTTAGCCTTGTCACTTTGACACACTGTGTTGGCTGCTCCTGTCCAACAGCACCAAGGACCGGCCACCGCTTAGCCTTGTCACTTTGACACACTGTGTTGGCTGCTCCTGTCCAACAGCCCCAAGGACCGGCCACCACTTAGCCTTGTCACTTTGACACACTGTGTTGGCTACTCCTGTTCAACAGCACCAAGGACCGGCCACCGCTTAGCCTTGTCACTTTGACACATTGTGTTAGCTGATCCTGTCCAATAGCACCAAGGACCAGTCACCGCTTAGCCTTGTCACTTTGACACACTGTGTTGGCTGCTCCTGTCCAACAGCACCAAGGACCGGCCACCGCTTAGCCTTGTCACTTTGACACACTGTGTTGGCTGCTCCTGTCCAACAGCACCAAGGACCGGCCACCGCTTAGCCTTGTCACTTTGACACACTGTGTTGGCTGCTCCTGTTCAACAGTACCAAGCAATATAATGGTGAACTCACTGCGCAAGGCCCAAGGTTGTGCCTGCCTGATAGCGCTTCGATAGAGCAAGCCCTGGCGACGACAGGCTGAGTCACCCAGGGCAGCCGAGACGGGGCTGACTACGTCCAAGAATGCGTCCAACACGTGGTTTAGGGCGGCGAGCAGGGGACGCCGTTCAGAGACGGCGTTGGAGGCGGCAAACAGGCAGAGTAACAAAGCCAGACGGGACATATTGACCGTCACAATGATGAAGCTGGGATCCTGGGAAGGTAAAGAAATAATTACTAACTATGTTTTATAAGTTGCCAACTATTGTATCTATCCTTGTAAAGTTGTAGTAATTGACGTCATGGAAGGTAAATTTCCTTAAATGGGCACGTGAGTGTTACTTAACTTCAGAATCCCTATACAGGATGGCAATAGACCATTCATATGCAAATATAAAAACATGTGGTATTTAATAATTAAAGAAAGGTTTTATTATATTAAATTACAAGCTGTTATATATTCTTAATGGTGATTGGGGAATCAAAGAGAAAATTATTTAAATAACAAAAAAAAAAATCTTCTAATTTCAGAATATTGCTAGACAAGATGGCTGACAAGATGGCTGACAAGATGGCTGACACTAGACAAGATGGCTGACACTAGACAAGATGGCTGACACTAGACAAGATGGCTGACACTAGACAAGATGGCTGACACTAGACAAGATGGCTGACACTAGACAAGATGGCTGACACTAGACAAGATGGCTGACACTAGACAAGATGGCTGACACTAGACAAGATGGCTGACACTAGACAAGATGGCTGACACTAGACAAGATGGCTGACACTAGACAAGATGGCTGACACTAGACAAGATGGCTGACACTAGACAAGATGGCTGACACTAGACAAGATGGCTGACACTAGACAAGATGGCTGACACTAGACAAGATGGCTGACACTAGACAAGATGGCTGACACTAGACAAGATGGCTGACACTAGACAAGATGGCTGACACTAGACAAGATGGCTGACACTAGACAAGATGGCTGACACTAGACAAGATGGCTGACACTAGACAAGATGGCTGACACTAGACAAGATGGCTGACACTAGACAAGATGGCTGACACTAGACAAGATGGCTGACACTAGACAAGATGGCTGACACTAGACAAGATGGCTGACACTAGACAAGATGGCTGACACTAGACAAGATGGCTGACACTAGACAAGATGGCTGACACTAGACAAGATGGCTGACACTAGACAAGATGGCTGACACTAGACAAGATGGCTGACACTAGACAAGATGGCTGACACTAGACAAGATGGCTGACACTAGACAAGATGGCTGACACTAGACAAGATGGCTGACACTAGACAAGATGGCTGACACTAGACAAGATGGCTGACACTAGACAAGATGGCTGACACTAGACAAGATGGCTGACACTAGACAAGATGGCTGACACTAGACAAGATGGCTGACACTAGACAAGATGGCTGACACTAGACAAGATGGCTGACACTAGACAAGATGGCTGACACTAGACAAGATGGCTGACACTAGACAAGATGGCTGACACTAGACAAGATGGCTGACACTAGACAAGATGGCTGACACTAGACAAGATGGCTGACACTAGACAAGATGGCTGACACTAGACAAGATGGCTGACACTAGACAAGATGGCTGACACTAGACAAGATGGCTGACACTAGACAAGATGGCTGACACTAGACAAGATGGCTGACACTAGACAAGATGGCTGACACTAGACAAGATGGCTGACACTAGACAAGATGGCTGACACTAGACAAGATGGCTGACACTAGACAAGATGGCTGACACTAGACAAGATGGCTGACACTAGACAAGATGGCTGACACTAGACAAGATGGCTGACACTAGACAAGATGGCTGACACTAGACAAGATGGCTGACACTAGACAAGATGGCTGACACTAGACAAGATGGCTGACACTAGACAAGATGGCTGACACTAGACAAGATGGCTGACACTAGACAAGATGGCTGACACTAGACAAGATGGCTGACACTAGACAAGATGGCTGACACTAGACAAGATGGCTGACACTAGACAAGATGGCTGACACTAGACAAGATGGCTGACACTAGACAAGATGGCTGACACTAGACAAGATGGCTGACACTAGACAAGATGGCTGACACTAGACAAGATGGCTGACACTAGACAAGATGGCTGACACTAGACAAGATGGCTGACACTAGACAAGATGGCTGACACTAGACAAGATGGCTGACACTAGACAAGATGGCTGACACTAGACAAGATGGCTGACACTAGACAAGATGGCTGACACTAGACAAGATGGCTGACACTAGACAAGATGGCTGACACTAGACAAGATGGCTGACACTAGACAAGATGGCTGACACTAGACAAGATGGCTGACACTAGACAAGATGGCTGACACTAGACAAGATGGCTGACACTAGACAAGATGGCTGACACTAGACAAGATGGCTGACACTAGACAAGATGGCTGACACTAGACAAGATGGCTGACACTAGACAAGATGGCTGACACTAGACAAGATGGCTGACACTAGACAAGATGGCTGACACTAGACAAGATGGCTGACACTAGACAAGATGGCTGACACTAGACAAGATGGCTGACACTAGACAAGATGGCTGACACTAGACAAGATGGCTGACACTAGACAAGATGGCTGACACTAGACAAGATGGCTGACACTAGACAAGATGGCTGACACTAGACAAGATGGCTGACACTAGACAAGATGGCTGACACTAGACAAGATGGCTGACACTAGACAAGATGGCTGACACTAGACAAGATGGCTGACACTAGACAAGATGGCTGACACTAGACAAGATGGCTGACACTAGACAAGATGGCTGACACTAGACAAGATGGCTGACACTAGACAAGATGGCTGACACTAGACAAGATGGCTGACACTAGACAAGATGGCTGACACTAGACAAGATGGCTGACACTAGACAAGATGGCTGACACTAGACAAGATGGCTGACACTAGACAAGATGGCTGACACTAGACAAGATGGCTGACACTAGACAAGATGGCTGACACTAGACAAGATGGCTGACACTAGACAAGATGGCTGACACTAGACAAGATGGCTGACACTAGACAAGATGGCTGACACTAGACAAGATGGCTGACACTAGACAAGATGGCTGACACTAGACAAGATGGCTGACACTAGACAAGATGGCTGACACTAGACAAGATGGCTGACACTAGACAAGATGGCTGACACTAGACAAGATGGCTGACACTAGACAAGATGGCTGACACTAGACAAGATGGCTGACACTAGACAAGATGGCTGACACTAGACAAGATGGCTGACAAGATGGCTGACACTAGACAAGATGGCTGACACTAGACAAGATGGCTGACACTAGACAAGATGGCTGACACTAGACAAGATGGCTGACACTAGACAAGATGGCTGACACTAGACAAGATGGCTGACACTAGACAAGATGGCTGACACTAGACAAGATGGCTGACACTAGACAAGATGGCTGACACTAGACAAGATGGCTGACACTAGACAAGATGGCTGACACTAGACAAGATGGCTGACACTAGACAAGATGGCTGACACTAGACAAGATGGCTGACACTAGACAAGATGGCTGACACTAGACAAGATGGCTGACACTAGACAAGATGGCTGACACTAGACAAGATGGCTGACACTAGACAGACACTAGACAAGATGGCTGACACTAGACAAGATGGCTGACACTAGACAAGATGGCTGACACTAGACAAGATGGCTGACACTAGACAAGATGGCTGACACTAGACAAGATGGCTGACACTAGACAAGATGGCTGACACTAGACAAGATGGCTGACACTAGACAAGATGGCTGACACTAGACAAGATGGCTGACACTAGACAAGATGGCTGACACTAGACAAGATGGCTGACACTAGACAAGATGGCTGACACTAGACAAGATGGCTGACACTAGACAAGATGGCTGACACTAGACAAGATGGCTGACACTAGACAAGATGGCCGACACTAGACAAGATGGCTGACACTAGACAAGATGGCTGACACTAGACAAGATGGCTGACACTAGACAAGATGGCTGACACTAGACAAGATGGCTGACACTAGACAAGATGGCTGACACTAGACAAGATGGCTGACACTAGACAAGATGGCTGACACTAGACAAGATGGCTGACACTAGACAAGATGGCTGACACTAGACAAGATGGCTGACACTAGACAAGATGGCTGACACTAGACAAGATGGCTGACACTAGACAAGATGGCTGACACTAGACAAGATGGCTGACACTAGACAAGATGGCTGACACTAGACAAGATGGCTGACACTAGACAAGATGGCTGACACTAGACAAGATGGCTGACACTAGACAAGATGGCCGACACTAGACAAGATGGCTGACACTAGACAAGATGGCTGACACTAGACAAGATGGCTGACACTAGACAAGATGGCCGACACTAGACAAGATGGCCGACACTAGACAAGATGGCTGACACTAGACAAGATGGCTGACACTAGACAAGATGGCTGACACTAGACAAGATGGCTGACACTAGACAAGATGGCTGACACTAGACAAGATGGCCGACACTAGACAAGATGGCTGACACTAGACAAGATGGCTGACACTAGACAAGATGGCTGACACTAGACAAGATGGCTGACACTAGACAAGATGGCTGACACTAGACAAGATGGCTGACACTAGACAAGATGGCCGACACTAGACAAGATGGCTGACACTAGACAAGATGGCTGACACTAGACAAGATGGCTGACACTAGACAAGATGGCTGACACTAGACAAGATGGCTGACACTAGACAAGATGGCTGACACTAGACAAGATGGCTGACACTAGACAAGATGGCTGACACTAGACAAGATGGCTGACACTAGACAAGATGGCTGACACTAGACAAGATGGCTGACACTAGACAAGATGGCTGACACTAGACAAGATGGCTGACACTAGACAAGATGGCTGACACTAGACAAGATGGCTGACACTAGACAAGATGGCTGACACTAGACAAGATGGCTGACACTAGACAAGATGGCTGACACTAGACAAGATGGCTGACACTAGACAAGATGGCTGACACTAGACAAGATGGCTGACACTAGACAAGATGGCTGACACTAGACAAGATGGCTGACACTAGACAAGATGGCTGACACTAGACAAGATGGCTGACACTAGACAAGATGGCTGACACTAGACAAGATGGCTGACACTAGACAAGATGGCTGACACTAGACAAGATGGCTGACACTAGACAAGATGGCTGACACTAGACAAGATGGCTGACACTAGACAAGATGGCTGACACTAGACAAGATGGCTGACACTAGACAAGATGGCTGACACTAGACAAGATGGCTGACACTAGACAAGATGGCTGACACTAGACAAGATGGCTGACACTAGACAAGATGGCTGACAAGATGGCTGACACTAGACAAGATGGCTGACACTAGACAAGATGGCTGACACTAGACAAGATGGCTGACACTAGACAAGATGGCTGACACTAGACAAGATGGCTGACACTAGACAAGATGGCTGACACTAGACAAGATGGCTGACACTAGACCAAGATGGCTGACACTAGACAAGATGGCTGACACTAGACAAGATGGCTGACACTAGACAAGATGGCTGACACTAGACAAGATGGCTGACACTAGACAAGATGGCTGACACTAGACAAGATGGCTGACACTAGACAAGATGGCTGACACTAGACAAGATGGCTGACACTAGACAAGATGGCTGACACTAGACAAGATGGCTGACACTAGACAAGATGGCTGACACTAGACAAGATGGCTGACACTAGACAAGATGGCTGACACTAGACAAGATGGCTGACACTAGACAAGATGGCTGACACTAGACAAGATGGCTGACACTAGACAAGATGGCTGACACTAGACAAGATGGCTGACACTAGACAAGATGGCTGACACTAGACAAGATGGCTGACACTAGACAAGATGGCTGACACTAGACAAGATGGCTGACACTAGACAAGATGGCTGACACTAGACAAGATGGCTGACACTAGACAAGATGGCTGACACTAGACAAGATGGCTGACACTAGACAAGATGGCTGACACTAGACAAGATGGCTGACACTAGACAAGATGGCTGACACTAGACAAGATGGCTGACACTAGACAAGATGGCCGACACTAGACAAGATGGCTGACACTAGACAAGATGGCTGACACTAGACAAGATGGCTGACACTAGACAAGATGGCTGACACTAGACAAGATGGCTGACACTAGACAAGATGGCTGACACTAGACAAGATGGCTGACACTAGACAAGATGGCTGACACTAGACAAGATGGCTGACACTAGACAAGATGGCCGACACTAGACAAGATGGCTGACACTAGACAAGATGGCTGACACTAGACAAGATGGCTGACACTAGACAAGATGGCTGACACTAGACAAGATGGCTGACACTAGACAAGATGGCTGACACTAGACAAGATGGCTGACACTAGACAAGATGGCCGACACTAGACAAGATGGCTGACACTAGACAAGATGGCTGACACTAGACAAGATGGCTGACACTAGACAAGATGGCTGACACTAGACAAGATGGCTGACACTAGACAAGATGGCTGACACTAGACAAGATGGCTGACACTAGACAAGATGGCTGACACTAGACAAGATGGCTGACACTAGACAAGATGGCTGACACTAGACAAGATGGCCGACACTAGACAAGATGGCTGACACTAGACAAGATGGCTGACACTAGACAAGATGGCTGACACTAGACAAGATGGCTGACACTAGACAAGATGGCTGACACTAGACAAGATGGCTGACACTAGACAAGATGGCTGACACTAGACAAGATGGCTGACACTAGACAAGATGGCTGACACTAGACAAGATGGCTGACACTAGACAAGATGGCTGACACTAGACAAGATGGCTGACACTAGACAAGATGGCTGACACTAGACAAGATGGCTGACACTAGACAAGATGGCTGACACTAGACAAGATGGCTGACACTAGACAAGATGGCTGACACTAGACAAGATGGCTGACACTAGACAAGATGGCTGACACTAGACAAGATGGCTGACACTAGACAAGATGGCTGACACTAGACAAGATGGCTGACACTAGACAAGATGGCTGACACTAGACAAGATGGCTGACACTAGACAAGATGGCTGACACTAGACAAGATGGCTGACACTAGACAAGATGGCTGACACTAGACAAGATGGCTGACACTAGACAAGATGGCTGACACTAGACAAGATGGCTGACACTAGACAAGATGGCTGACACTAGACAAGATGGCTGACACTAGACAAGATGGCTGACACTAGACAAGATGGCTGACACTAGACAAGATGGCTGACACTAGACAAGATGGCTGACACTAGACAAGATGGCTGACACTAGACAAGATGGCTGACACTAGACAAGATGGCTGACACTAGACAAGATGGCTGACACTAGACAAGATGGCTGACACTAGACAAGATGGCTGACACTAGACAAGATGGCTGACACTAGACAAGATGGCTGACACTAGACAAGATGGCTGACACTAGACAAGATGGCTGACACTAGACAAGATGGCTGACACTAGACAAGATGGCTGACACTAGACAAGATGGCTGACACTAGACAAGATGGCTGACACTAGACAAGATGGCTGACACTAGACAAGATGGCTGACACTAGACAAGATGGCTGACACTAGACAAGATGGCTGACACTAGACAAGATGGCTGACACTAGACAAGATGGCTGACACTAGACAAGATGGCTGACACTAGACAAGATGGCTGACACTAGACAAGATGGCTGACACTAGACAAGATGGCCGACACTAGACAAGATGGCTGACACTAGACAAGATGGCTGACACTAGACAAGATGGCTGACACTAGACAAGATGGCTGACACTAGACAAGATGGCTGACACTAGACAAGATGGCTGACAAGATGGCTGACACTAGACAAGATGGCTGACACTAGACAAGATGGCTGACACTAGACAAGATGGCTGACACTAGACAAGATGGCTGACACTAGACAAGATGGCTGACACTAGACAAGATGGCTGACACTAGACAAGATGGCTGACACTAGACAAGATGGCTGACACTAGACAAGATGGCTGACACTAGACAAGATGGCTGACACTAGACAAGATGGCTGACACTAGACAAGATGGCTGACACTAGACAAGATGGCTGACACTAGACAAGATGGCTGACACTAGACAAGATGGCTGACACTAGACAAGATGGCTGACACTAGACAAGATGGCTGACACTAGACAAGATGGCTGACACTAGACAAGATGGCTGACACTAGACAAGATGGCTGACACTAGACAAGATGGCCGACACTAGACAAGATGGCTGACACTAGACAAGATGGCTGACACTAGACAAGATGGCTGACACTAGACAAGATGGCTGACACTAGACAAGATGGCTGACACTAGACAAGATGGCTGACACTAGACAAGATGGCTGACACTAGACAAGATGGCTGACACTAGACAAGATGGCTGACACTAGACAAGATGGCTGACACTAGACAAGATGGCTGACACTAGACAAGATGGCTGACACTAGACAAGATGGCTGACAAGATGGCTGACACTAGACAAGATGGCTGACACTAGACAAGATGGCTGACACTAGACAAGATGGCTGACACTAGACAAGATGGCTGACACTAGACAAGATGGCTGACACTAGACAAGATGGCTGACACTAGACAAGATGGCTGACACTAGACAAGATGGCTGACACTAGACAAGATGGCTGACACTAGACAAGATGGCTGACACTAGACAAGATGGCTGACACTAGACAAGATGGCTGACACTAGACAAGATGGCCGACACTAGACAAGATGGCTGACACTAGACAAGATGGCTGACACTAGACAAGATGGCTGACACTAGACAAGATGGCTGACACTAGACAAGATGGCTGACACTAGACAAGATGGCTGACACTAGACAAGATGGCTGACACTAGACAAGATGGCTGACACTAGACAAGATGGCTGACACTAGACAAGATGGCTGACACTAGACAAGATGGCTGACACTAGACAAGATGGCTGACACTAGACAAGATGGCTGACACTAGACAAGATGGCTGACACTAGACAAGATGGCTGACACTAGACAAGATGGCTGACACTAGACAAGATGGCTGACACTAGACAAGATGGCTGACACTAGACAAGATGGCTGACACTAGACAAGATGGCTGACACTAGACAAGATGGCTGACACTAGACAAGATGGCTGACACTAGACAAGATGGCTGACACTAGACAAGATGGCTGACACTAGACAAGATGGCTGACACTAGACAAGATGGCTGACACTAGACAAGATGGCTGACACTAGACAAGATGGCTGACACTAGACAAGATGGCTGACACTAGACAAGATGGCTGACACTAGACAAGATGGCTGACACTAGACAAGATGGCTGACACTAGACAAGATGGCTGACACTAGACAAGATGGCTGACACTAGACAAGATGGCTGACACTAGACAAGATGGCTGACACTAGACAAGATGGCTGACACTAGACAAGATGGCTGACACTAGACAAGATGGCTGACACTAGACAAGATGGCTGACACTAGACAAGATGGCTGACACTAGACAAGATGGCTGACACTAGACAAGATGGCCGACACTAGACAAGATGGCTGACACTAGACAAGATGGCTGACACTAGACAAGATGGCTGACACTAGACAAGATGGCTGACACTAGACAAGATGGCTGACACTAGACAAGATGGCTGACACTAGACAAGATGGCTGACAAGACGGCTGACAAGATGGCTGACAAGATGGCTGACAAGATGGCTGACAAGATGGCTGACAAGATGGCTGACAAGATGGCTGACAAGATGGCTGACAAGACGGCTGAATAGCTGATGTATTGAAGTTGTCCGACAACAATGTTTTATTTTTCTTTCAATTTCGTAGCTCGTAGCAACGGAAGTCTCATTTAAATTCAACCTTGAGCTTGGAATTTTCTGTTGCTAAGCTACGAAAACGCTGGAAATTAACAAGTAACTGATATTGATGAAATCAATTCAAATTTTACATATCACTCTAATCTGTCACCTTACACATGGCTGCTGCGTGCGCAGCGGGTGGATCTACTAGTAAGCTTATAATTTAGATGGCCGACTGATCGCTTATAATCACTGTTTTTTATTTATTTATGTTATTGGTTGCTATGGAGATACTTTGAAGCCAAAGCCGCTATCTTGAGAGTCCCTGATTTTTTTATCGTATTGTGCTAAGATGGCGTCACGTTGAGCTTCCACGTGTTCTCACCAGGTGTAATTGAGCAGCACTTTGTTGAGTTGGCGACAAACAGACGAGAAATTTTAAATTTAAAATACTTTTACGTTATCATTGAGTTATAATTACCGACCGTTGACTTCTTTACCGACAAACGCGGTGATTGCCGAGAGATGGCGACACCGTCGCTTCGAGTTAATGTCTTGGTAATGAACCGACTTTAACACTCGTCGCTTAGCAACTAAAATAAACAAAATATCTTGAATGTTGTTAACTTGTGAATAGCGCCGCCACGCAGCGCTGCGTGCGTCATCAATTGCGTTCTACTTCGACGCATCGGAGCAAAACGGAGACATTTTATATCAAATAATTAACAACAATGACTAGAATTAAAACAAAATACATGTTTTATTTGTTAGGTTGGTCAATAACTGTTGCTATGGTTGCATCACAAGTTGGGCGTAGCGAGCTGAGCCACATTCACTTTACAGAAGAACAAAAACCGTATTGAAATTTTTATCTTTATTATTTTGTTTTAGTTCGAGCAGACAAAAGCCAGCTCGGGTTTAAACCAAATTTGCTGACTACATATTAACATTCTCATCTAAAATTTGCTGCGTTTATCAGAAAAATTGACAAAATTTTAAGATTTTGTATCAACTTTTGTAGTTTATTTGCCAAAAAAAAAAAAAAAAAAAATCGTAAGCAAACTTTCAAAATAAAAATTTACATGTGATTTTTTCTGTAATCACAAATTTCCGAGTTAATTTTTTGATTTTGTTTTTGCTACGCTCAACCCACAACGCAGCTGAAAATGCGGTCTTCAATTTCTTCTTCAATGACCGGCATTAAAAGTCGTGGTCATCCAAAGCGTGACGCGCTAATATCAGACAACGTGACGTCCGTGACGTCACGCTTCGAGAACAGCTGATAGCCAGTCATTGGTTGCTAATGACAACAATCACTCTGTGACGTCATGAACTAAACAAGATACCGAACAGTTTGGCGTGTTGGAAACACCGGTCCTTGTGAGATCACTGAAGTTAAGCAACACTGCGCTGGGTCAGGTATTTGATGGGTGACCATCATACACATGACCAGTTCTGTTCGGGAGAGAGGTTGGAGGGATGAAAGTTAAGCAACACTGCGCTGAGTCAGGTATTGGATGGGAGACCATCATACACATGACCAGTTCTGTTCGGGAAAAAGGTTGGAGGGATGAAAGTTAAGCAACACTGCGCTGGGTCAGGTATTGGATGGGTGTTCACCGAACGGTTTGGCGTGTCGGAAACACCGGTCCTCGTGAGATCACTGAAGTTAAGCAACACTGCGCTGGGTCAGGTATTGGATAGGTGACCACCGAACAGTTTGGCGTGTTGGAAACAACGGTCCTTGTGAGATCACCGAAGTGTCGACCGTTGTTAGGATTGTTTCTTTGTGAGTTGCCTAGCGACAGTGGCGCCTCCTCGGTGGGCGTGGTACAGAATAGCACACGGCATCTCGACGGCAACGTGGAGAACTACAGCACTCAACAGGCTCAGCACGACCACGCCCAGATACTCAATTATCTGCAAATAAACCAACCAGAGTCAACTGCTGATCCAGCTGATCCAGTCAGCTGGCTGGATCCTATGCTCTACTCAGGTTATTTAAGATCAGCTGGCTGGATCCTATGTTCTATCAGGGTTATTTGAGATCAGCTGGCTGGATCCTATGCTCTATCCAGGTTATTTGAGATCAGCTGGCTGGATCCTATGCTCTATCCAGGTTATTTGAGATCAGCTGGCTGGATCCTATGCTCTATCCAGGTTATTTGAGATCAGCTGGCTGGATCCTATGCTCTACCCAGGTTATTTGAGATCAGCTGGCTGGATCCTAGGCTCTATTCAGGTTATTTAAGATAAGTTGGCTGGATCCTGTGCTCTATCCAGGTTATTTGAGATCAGCTGACTGGATCCTATGCTCTATCCAGGTTATTTGAGATCAGCTGGCTGGATCCTATGCTCTATCCATGTTAATTAAGATCAGCTGGCTGGATCCTATGCTCTATCCAGGTTATTCGAGACCAGCTGACTGGATCCTATGCTCTATCCATGTTAATTAAGATCAGCTGGCTGGATCCTATGCTCTATCCAGGTTATTTGAGATCAGCTGGCTGGATCCTTTGCTCTATCCATGTTATTTGAGATCAGCTGGCTGGATACTATGCTCTATCCAGGTTATTTGAGATCAGCTGGCTGGATCCTATGCTCTATCCAGGTTATTTGAGATCAGCTGGATGGATCCTATGCTCTATCCAGGTTATTTGAGATCAGCTGGCTGGATCCTATGCTCTATCCAGGTTATTTGAGATCAGCTGGCTGGATCCTATGCTCTATCCAGGTTATTTGATATCAGCTGGCTGAATCCTATGCTCTGTCCAGGTTATTTGAGATCAGCTGGATGGATCCTATGCTCTATCCAGGTTATTTGAGATCAGCTGGCTGGATCCTATGCTCTACTCAGGTTATTTGAGATCAGCTGGATGGATCCTATGCTCTATCCAGGTTATTTGAGATCAGCTGGCTGGATCCTATGCTCTATCCAGGTTATTTGAGATCAGCTGGCTGGATCCTAGGCTCTATTCAGGTTATTTGAGATAAGTTGGCTGGATCCTGTGCTCTATCCAGGTTATTTGAGATCAGCTGACTGGATCCTATGCTCTATCCAGGTTATTTGAGATCAGCTGGCTGGATCCTATGATCTATCCAGGTTATTTGAGATCATCTTGCTGGATCCTAGGCTATATCCAGGTTATTTGAGATAAGTTGGCTGGATCCTGTGCTCTATCCAGGTTATTTGAGATCAGCTGACTGGATCCTATGCTCTATCCAGGTTATTTGAGATCAGCTGGCTGGATCCTATGCTCTATCCAGGTTATTTGAGATCAGCTGGCTTGATTCTATGCTCTATCCAAGTTATTTGAGATCAGCTGGCTGGATCCTATGATCTATCCAGGTTATTTGAGATTAGCTGGCTGGATCCTATGATCTATCCAGGTTATTTGAGATCAGCTGGTTTGATTCTATGCTCTATCTAGGTTATTTGAGATCAGCTGACTGGATCCTATGCTCTATCCAGGTTATTTGAGATCAGCTGGCTGGATGCTATGTTCTATCCAGGTGATTTGAGATCAGCTGGCTGGATCCTATGCTCTATCCAGGTTATTTGAGATCAGCTGGCTGGATCCTATGCTCTATCCAGGTTTTTTGAGGTTTATTCTCACCCCAATGAAGTCGGTGAAGTGTTCCTCGGTCTGGTGGTTGATCGTATGGCTGAACAACAAAGGGAAGTGGGACAAGAAGACTCCGTAGCTGAGTCGACTCGGCAGCTTCCATCCGTCCCATCCTAGGAACGCGTGCAGGTGACCTTAAGACAGCAAGACAGTGGTTGGCTTCGATCCTTACAAACCTAGCAACTTGAAACTCATGAGTCAAATACAACTCACACCAAATTTCAGACATAAAGCAAATATGTAGCTGATTTATTTTATAATTTCACGTAATGAAAAGTGCTTATAAAGAAGTGAGTGTTAAATTCACCTTCACTCGCCTTGCTTATCAACCTCTCGACAGCAACATTACTCGCCTTGCTTATCAACCTCTCGACAGCAACTTCACTCGCCTTGCTTATCAACCTCTCGACAGCAACATTACACGCCTTGCTTATCAACCTCTCGACAGCAACTTCACTCGCCTTGCTTATCAACCTCTCGACAGCAACTTCACTCACCTTGCTTATCAACCTCTCGACACCAACTTCACTCGCCTTGCTTATCAACCTCTCGACAGCAACTTCACTCGCCTTGCTTATCAACCTCTCGACAGCAACTTCACTCGCCTTGCTTATCAACCTCTAGACAGCAACTTCACTCGCCTTGCTTATCAACCTCTCGACACCAACTTCACTCGCCTTGCTTATCAACCTCTCGACAGCAACTTCACTCGCCTTGCTTATCAACCTCTCGACACCAACTTCACTCGCCTTGCTTATCAACCTCTCGACAGCAACTTCACTCGCCTTGCTTATCAACCTCTCGACACCAACTTCACTCGCCTTGCTTATCAACCTCTCGACACCAACTTCACTCGCCTTGCTTATCAACCTCTCGACAGCAACATTACTCGCCTTGCTTATCAACCTCTCGACAGCATGAATTTGTGGAAGAATTCTGTTGTTCGCGTTGTACCGTCCTTCGGAAGGAAAGTTGAGTCAGTGGTCCCCTTGGGGCACTTTGACAGGAGTAGGCTACGAGCCGGCACCGGGTTTTCTTTCCTCCCTTCTAGTTTTGGCTAGGTTCATCATCATCCACTAATTCCATAAGACCAGTGACACATGGAGTGTTGTTTAAATAGTGCGTGCAGCTTACCTCCTGCTCCAGTCTCGCATGCGTACAACAACCAAGCGCTGGCCAACGCCCACGCAGGACGCATGAGCGCAAAGAAAATGGCCGAATGTAGCCGATCAGGCACGAAGTGTGGCTGGAAGCTCTCGTGTGCATGAAACATGACGTAGTAGACGAGTGCCAGGCACGAGCACCATCCCAGCGCTGCCACGCGGCGAGAAGAAGCAACACGATGCGACAACAGCGATCCAGCGGCCAAACCGAACAACCACGGCACACAGCGTGTATGTGTGAAGAAGTAGATCTGATCGAAGTTGACGCTGCGGGCGGGAGATTTGAATTAGATTCAGAGTATTACTGATCCTATGCTCTATCCAGGTTATTTGATATCAGCTGGCTGGATTCTATGCTCTATCCAGGTTATTGGAGATCAGCTGGCTGGATCCTATGCTCTATCCAGGTTATTTGAGATCAGCTGGCTGGATCCTATGCTCTATCCAGGTTATTTGAGATCAGCTTGCTGGATCCTATGCTCTATCCAGGTTATTTGAGATCAGCTGGCTGGATCCTATACTCTATCCAGGTTATTTGAGATCAGCTGGCTGGATCCTATACTCTATCCAGGTTATTTGAGATCAGCTGACTGGATCCTATGCTCTATCCAGGTTATTTGAGATCAGCTGGCTGGATCCTATGCTCTATCCAGGTTATTTAAGATCAGCTGACTGGATCCTATGCTCTATCCAGGTTATTTAAGATCAGCTGGCTGGATCATATGCTCTATCCATGTTATTTGAGATCAATTGTCTGGATCCTATGCTCTATCCATGTTATTTGAGATTAGCTGGCTGGATCCTATGTTCTATCCAGGTTATTTAAGATCAGCTGGCTGGATCATATGCTCTATCCATGCTATTTGAGATCAATTGTCTGGATCCTATGCTCTATCCAGGTTATTTGAGATCAATTGTCTGGATCCTATGCTCTATCCAGGTTATTTGAGATCAATTGTCTGGATCCTATGCTCTATCCAGGTTATTTGAGATTTGAATCAGGTTTATTTACAATATTTTGTTGCTTGTTTTCTGGGAGCAACTACAGGCTGCCGTGCCTCACCTTGAAGTCAAATGTTTTTGCTTGGAGTATAGTTTGAAAATTACCAATTTTTGAACGTCAGAAACAAATAGTCGAGTACCTACGTAATTTTGAACAGCACATTATAAAATTATTACAATTTTATGTTAAAATAACTGTATTCTGTAGCTAATTCTGAGTCAATTCTTGATTTCATGGACGTTGTCTTTGTCTTTGAAAAGCGTAGCAACTTTTACAATTTCCTACCAACAGAAATGTTTTCCTATCTCCTCAAGACTGCAGACGAATATTTAATTAAAATATATATTGAACGATATTGTCCCGGCACGGACTTACTTCGCCTTCTTGGCAATATTTTCTCAGCGTCTCGGTTGGGAGTGGTTTATCCCACTCCTTATAAAGTTTGTGCAACTTTTATATGCCCTTCAAACAGGTTTGTACAAATCTTCACCAAAGTCTAAGTAACTTTTTCACTTCTCAGATTTACAACACAGCCTTAAACAATATTCAATAACTTTAAACACTCTTTATCCGTTTTTCATTTACAACGCCTCTTTACAACGCCTCGTTCTGATCCCCTCCCCAAGAAGAGATGAAGTTGTACCTGTGAGATGTTTCTGCGACGGCGCTGATGACATGAAGTTGGTGCTGGTATGCGATCCTGAAGACCGAGGCGATGCTGGTGAGTGACAGAAGAGCGATCAACGCCAGACCAAGTCGAGGTCGTCTAAAATCAATCAATCACTAAAAACAAGTTGGGCAAAGACACCAATAAAATAACTGTTAGAAGAACTAGTACAGGAGAACTAGTACAGGAGAACTAGTACAGGAGAACTAGTACAGGAGAACTAGTACAGGAGAACTAGTACAGGAGAACTAGTAAAGGAGAACTAGTACAGGAGAACTAGTACAGGAGAACTAGTACAGGAGAACTAGTACAGGAGAACTAGTACAGGAGAACTAGTACAGGAGAACTAGTACAGGAGAACTAGTACAGGAGAACTAGTACAGGAGAACTAGTACAGGAGAACTAGTACAGGAGAACTAGTACAGGAGAACTAGTCTCCTGTAGCAGCATAGAGGACACAACTAAATATAATGTGCTTATTTGAATTCATTAGATAATGAAAGGAGTGTTGCGTGGATATTTGTCAGAAAGAAGAAATATGAATTTAACTAACAGAAAAAACAGTAGAAGTAAAATAAAGGGAGAAATCATTGTTGAAAGTTTTAAAGGTAAAACATATAGAAGTAGCAAAGCGTTTAAAGAAGTGAAAGATTAGAATTGTTTAGCAGGAGATGTGAGAAAATTAGACATAGAAATGTTTAATTTAAGTTTAAAGAAAATGTTGAAAGAAGATAGGGAAATAAACATAGTAGAATAGAATGAAACTGGACGATTTAATGTCCATGATTATTATTTTATTTTATGTTATTATCAAATCCTATTCGAGAGTACAACAGCTAATGTGAAAAGATGTATTTCAAAATAGCATCTGCTTAATAAAAATATTACATAGATTACCAGATAAACAAGATTGATTTAATCGAATTGATCGGATTGTCAACTGACAGCTGCGTGGTTGTGTTCAGCTGTTATCAGAAATGTAAGGAAAGGAACTTAAGATTCGATTGTTAAATAACTGACCTCCAGAGTGGGATGAGAACGAGCGGTGACAGAAGTAGCAGCTGAACCTCAATGCTGAGATACCAAGACACTTCATGGCACTGCCGAGAAAGAGAAGACTTGCATTGCAACAACCAGGGGTCACTTCCTGGAACTTCTTAGATATACGTTCAGACATTTTGTACAAAATATTCAGACAATATTAAGTATTCTAAAAATATTCTGCGAAAATAACGACGTCTTAAGTCGTTTTAAAACGTGGAAATAAAACTTGGCCAAGTTTACCAGTTAGGTTTGTCTCAGATTTCTCTAAGGTTTCTCTCACAGCCGATCTTTCCCTTTAGCATTCAAATAATTGATCTCATGCTCCCCTTGTGATGGCATCCTACATTTTGTCGCGGTAAAGCAGTCATTTAGCGGCCATTTTTCACGAAAATACAACATTTGGGATAAGTGGGACCCAACTTGGCCAACGAACCCAATGTCAATCTATATAAGGGATAACAGGTTCAAAATTGTAACCAAATATAAATAATTTTCACAGGTTTTAGAAACATGTCTACTTCATCTTCACTTAGCACTAGTTTTAGCAAAAACTATTTCAACTGGGTTTTGAATGCTAAGTGAAGAACAACTAAATTTCCCAACGTTTCGTAACTTGTACCTGTTACTTTATCAAGGGTAAGAGCAGTTCTGACAATTTTCCGCTAACAAAATAACCACACAAAATTATAACAACAAGCATCCTCAATGCATCTAAATAAAATAATAATGGTCAATAACTCAAAAACTAACATTTTGTATTTTCTAAAGAAAAATCCCGAACAAATTGGCGTTTTTTACTAACTAACCAATTATGTGGATGGATAAAACGCAAATTTTTTCTTTACCAAGAACTGGAGATTCCAAAATTTACACAGATTAACCCAAGAAAGTCACAAGTGATTACTTTTCCAACTTTTCCAAAACTTTTCACTGTATTTTTGCCATCAACTTGGCCCACCAAAGAATCAAAAAAACATTAATTTTATCATTAGTTTGACTTTAATATCATGTGCTTGTCCCTGATTTCCTCCTCCTTACAAAGTGGTCGTGGTCCAAGTAGTTGGAGACGTAGACCAGGCTCAGCCAACGCATGTTGACGCAGTTCTCCTTGACATGAGCGAGGTTGGCTTTCACCAAGGGGGCGTTTATCATCCTCTGTACGAACGGCAACGCAGCGACAGCAACCAGCACAGAGGTCACGTGGGCAGGCGCTATCCTGAACATGAAGCAGGACAAGCGGCTTTATGGGGGGAGAGATCGACACGACAGAAACTGAATGATTCGACGCTTGTGATTGGTCGGTTGAATGATTCGACGCTTGTGATTGGTTGCTTTGTCTTTGTGTGTGACTCACCTGACGTAACGGTTGATGAAGAATCGCCGCCAGCTGAAGTCAACTCTGCGTTGGCGTTGACGGATGAAACTGTATGCCAGCAACATTCCTAGAAGTAATAATGTTGTAGACTTGACCGCCCTGATCGCCACCTACTCCACCCACTCCACCCACTCCACCCACTCCACCCACTCCACCCACTCCACCCACTCCACCCACTCCACCCACTCCACCCACTCCACCCACTCCACCCACTCCACCCACTCCACCCACTCCACCCACTCCACCCACTCCACCCACTCCACCCACTCCACCCACTCCACCTACCGCTCATGACGAGAAATGTGTCAACGTACAGCGTCCCTTGGTTCATAAGCACTCGAGACTTGTTGAGCGCCATGTGAACAACTTGGAAAGTGTTGGACAACGGGGTGGCCACCTTCAGCATGTAGCAATGCGCGTAGAGGACACCGAATGTCACGAGACTGCGCACCCCGTCGATTGACTCCAGGGCGTGGCCAACTCTAGGCGTGTCACCCATTGTGGGCGTGTCTCCCATTGTGGGCGTGTCTCCCATTGTGGGCGTGTCTCCCATTGTGGGCGTGTCTCCCATTGTGGGCGTGTCGGCCGCAAACAAGAGGCGGGTGTTGTTGTAGACGGAGAATGCCAACAATGGATGGCCGCTGCGTGGGGGACCAATCACGTCTGAGGAGAAAAAGACACTTTGTATGAACCAGTGGGATATATACTTCCCACTGATGATCTGTAGTTGAACATATATACTTCCCACTAATGCTCTGTAGTTTAACATATATACTTCCCACTGATGCTCTGTAGTTGAACATATATACTTCCCACTGATGCTCTGTAGTTTAACATATATACTTCCCACTAATGCTCTGTAGTTGAACGTATATACTTCCCACTGATGCTCTGTAGTTGAACATATATACTTCCCACTGATGCTCTGTAGTTGAACATATATACATCCCACTGATGCTCTGTAGTTTAACATATATACTTCCCACTGATGCTCTGTAGTGGAACATATATACTTCCCACTGATGCTCTGTAGTTGAACATATATACTTTCCAATAATGCTCTGTAGTTGAACATATATACTTCCCACTGATGCTCTGTAGTTGAACATTTATACTTCCCACTGATGCTCTGTAGTTGAACATATATACTTTCCACTAATGCTCTGTAGTTGAACATATATACTTTCCACTAATGCTCTGTAGTTGAACATATATTCTTTCCACTGATGCTTTGTAGTTGAACATATATACTTCCCACTAATGCTCTGTAGTTGAACATATATACTTCCCACTGATGCTCTGTAGTTAAACATATATACTTCCCACTGATGCTCTGTAGTTTAACATATATACTTCCCACTAATGCTCTGTAGTTTAACATATATACTTCCCACTGATGTTCTGTAGTTGAACTTATATACTTCCCACTGATGCACTGTAGTTGAACATATATACTTCCCACTGATGCTCTGTAGTTGAACATATATACTTCCCACTGATGCTCTGTAGTTGAACATATATACTTTCCACTGATGCTCTGTAGTTGAACATATATACTTCCCACTGATGCTCTGTAGTTGAACATATATACTTCCCACTGATGCTCTGTAGTTGAACATATATACTTCCCACTGATGCTCTGTAGTTGAACATATATACTTCCCACTGATGCTCTGTAGTCGAACATATATACTTCCCACTGATGCTCTGTAGTTGAACATATATACTTTCCACTAATGCTCTGTAGTTGAACATATATACTTCCCACTGATGCTCTGTAGTTGAACATATATACTTCCCACTGATGCTCTGTAAACGAACATATATACTTCCCACTGATGCTCTGTAGTTGAACATATATACTTCCCACTAATGCTCTGTAGTTGAACATATATACTTCCCACTGATGCTCTGTAGTTGAACATATATACTTCCCACTGATGCTCTGTAGTTGAACATATATACTTCCCACTGATGCTCTGTAGTTGAACATATATACTTCCCACTGATGCTCTGTAGTTGAACATATAAACTTCCCACTGATGCCTTGTGGTTGAACATATATACTTCCCACTGATGCCTTGTGGTTGAACATATATACTTCCCACTGATGCTCTGTAGTTGAACATATATACTTCCCACTGATGCTCTGTAGTCGAACATATATACTTCCCACTGATGCTCTGTAGTTGAACATATATACTTTTCACTAATGCTCTGTAGTTGAACATATATACTTCCCACTGATGCTCTGTAGTTGAACATATATACTTCCCACTGATGCTCTGTAGTCGAACATATATACTTCCCACTGATGCTCTGTAGTTGAACATATAAACTTCCCACTAATGCTCTGTAGTTGAACATATATACTTCCCACTGATGCTCTGTAGTTGAACATATATACTTCCCACTGATGCTCTGTAGTTGAACATATATACTTCCCACTGATGCTCTGTAGTTGAACATATATACTTCCCACTGATGCTCTGTAGTTGAACATATATACTTCCCACTGATGCCTTGTGGTTGAACATATATACTTCCCACTGATGCTCTGTAGTTAAACATATATACTTCCCACTGATGCTCTGTAGTTGAACATATATACTTCCCACTGATGCTCTGTAGTTGAACATATATACTTCCCACTGATGCTCTGTAGTTGAACATATATACTTCCCACTAATGCTCTGTAGTTGAACATATATACTTCCCACTGATGCTCTGTAGTTGAACATATATACTTCCCACTGATGCTCTGTAGTTGAACATATATACTTCCCACTAATGCTCTGTAGTTGAACATATATACTTCCCACTGATGCTCTGTAGTTGAACATATATACTTCCCACTGATGCTCTGTAGTTGAACATATATACTTCCCACTGATGCTCTGTAGTTGAACATATATACTTCCCACTGATGCTCTGTAGTTGAACATATATACTTCCCACTGATGCTCTGTGGTTGAACATATATACTTCCCACTGATGCTCTGTAGTTGAACATATATACTTCCCACTGATGCTCTGTAGTTGAACATATATACTTCCCACTGATGCTCTGTAGTTGAACATATATACTTCCCACTGATGCTCTGTAGTTGAACATATATACTTCCCACTGATGCTCTGTAGTTGAACATATATACTTCCCACTGATGCTCTGTAGTTGAACATATATACTTCCCACTGATGCTCTGTAGTTGAACATATATACTTCCCACTGATGCTCTGAAGTTGAACATATATACTTCCCACTGATGCTCTGTAGTTGAACATATATACTTCCCACTGATGCTCTGTAGTTGAACATATATACTTCCCACTGATGCTCTGTAGTTGAACATATATACTTCCCACTGATGCTCTGTGGTTGAACATATATACTTCCCACTGATGTTCTGTAGTTGAACATATATACTTCCCACTGATGCTCTGTAGTTGAACATATATACTTCCCACTGATGCTCTGTAGTTGAACATATATACTTCCCACTAATGCTCTGTAGTTGAACATATATACTTCCCACTAATGCTCTGTAGTTGAACATATATACTTCCCACTGATGCTCTGTAGTTGAACATATATACTTCCCACTGATGCTCTGTAGTTGAACATATATACTTCCCACTGATGCTCTGTAGTTGAACATATATACTTCCCACTGATGCTCTGTAGTTGAACATATATACTTCCCACTGATGCTCTGTAGTTGAACATATATACTTCCCACTGATGCTCTGTAGTTGAACATATATACTTCCCACTGATGCTCTGTAGTTGAACATATATACTTCCCACTGATGCTCTGTAGTTGAACATATATACTTCCCACTGATTCTCTGTAGTTGAACATATATACTTCCCACTGATGCTCTGTAGTTGAACATATATACTTCCCACTGATGATCTGTAGTTGAACATATATACTTCCCACTGATGCTCTGTAGTTGAACATATATACTTCCCACTGATGCTCTGTAGTTGAACATATATACTTCCCACTGATGCTCTGTAGTTGAACATATATACTTCCCACTGATGCTCTGTAGTTGAACATATATACTTCCCACTGATGCTCTGTAGTTGAACATATATACTTCCCACTGATGCTCTGTAGTTAAACATATATACATCCCACTGATGCTCTGTAGTTGAACATATATACTTCCCACTGATGCTCTATAGTTGAACATATATACTTCCCACTGATGCTCTGTAGTTAAACATATATACTTCCCACTGATGCTCTATAGTTGAACATATATACTTCCCACTGATGCTCTGTAGTTGAACATATATACTTCCCACTGATGCTCTGTAGTTGAACATATATACTTCCCACTGATGATCTGTAGTTGAACATATATACTTCCCACTGATGCTCTGTAGTTGAACATATATACTTCCCACTGATGCTCTGTAGTTGAACATATATACTTCCCACTGATGCTCTGTAGTTGAACATATATACTTCCCACTGATGCTCTGTAGTTGAACATATATACTTCCCACTGATGCTCTGTAGTTGAACATATATACTTCCCACTAATGCTCTGTAGTTGAACATATATACTTCCCACTGATGCTCTGTAGTTGAACATATATACCCACTGATGCTCTGTAGTTGAACATATATACTTCCCACTGATGCTCTGTAGTTGAATATATATACTTCCCACTGATGCTCTGTAGTTGAACATATATACTTTCAATTGATAAAAAAAAAAAAAAAAAAAAAAAAAAAATTACTTCAACAATAGAAATGATGTGGTCACCATGGTAACAATTTAGATCGATATCGAAGAGGTGACGGTCAATTGAACATAAAAAATTGTTGGATTGACATTGAATGACCTGCATCCTGTATCTTTCCCCCAAGATAAGTATCCATTTCACCGCCTTGCTGATTCACTAAGTACGATTATCAACTTGTCTGTTTTTTTGACAGATCCACCAAAAACTCATCCTCGAGAGTCAAGTTCAGCTTGTTGTCAACACCGACCAGCAACAAGATCCCGTGGGTCGTGATAACGGGACAGCAATAGATCCCGACGAACCCCAGGGAGCAAAGACTGGAGGAGCATATCTCCATGATAAGTCTGCAGGAAGCCACCGCTAGCTGATAGCAGCGCTGCATGTTGCATTCAGAGCAAGCAAATTATTTGAACCAATCAAGTGACTTTATATCAAGTCTTGAGATGAGCTAATCAGCCATTGAGAGGTCAACTTGAATGACCAACACAAATTTATCATAAAAAGTTGACATGTTTTCATTTAGAAGCAAATTATTTCACCCTCAATTGCGTTTGTTGATCTCTAAAATTGTACGTTTCAGTTTTCATAACAAAAAAAAACAATTAATTTTATCTGCGGTAAAGCAAGCCGTGGTCTCCACTTATCGACATAAATTACTTTATACTTAGATTCTGCGCAATGAGACTAAAAGCCACATCCAGTGACGATAACGCGAATGTCGCTCAAGAGATTGTCCCGTGTTTTACCAGGAGGCCGTGACCAGTGCATCTGTCAGTGATCAGGTCTCGTAGAGTACAGCAACAGGTTGCAGGTGCGGTCATGTTTGGCAACGTTGGAATAGTGAAGCTCCTGTTGCTATTGACGACCGTATTGCAGCAGGGACACTCACAAGAAACATGCAACATGTAGGTGTTCAAGCCAACTTTGAGGTTATTTTATCAGCATTTAGTCCAGACACTGCACATGTAGTACTTATTTTGTAATGACGGCCAAATAATTACTCTTCATGTTGTTGTTGTTTTTACAGTGAGATCGACTCTAACAAAGGATTGTGGCGCGAATCAACACCGAAGGTAAAAATTACATAAAATAATTTTAACAAAACTGTGTTGATATTTTACTTAACGTCTCGTTGTAATTATATGACCATCGTACTTGCAGCGCGGGTCGGCAAGCGATGCTCAGTACTGCACCGACTTCACTTACAAAGAGACAGACCTGACCTGCAAATCAGCGCATTGTCCGTGAAAATCAATTGTCAACAACACATGTACTTTGTACTACAATTCAGACACAAGACGGCCGTGTCTTGCTACTTGCAATAAAGTTTGCACGCACGGGCACGCATGTACTAAAGCGGATTGTCCGTGTACGCGTGCCAACGCAAGGTACAACAAGACCAAGATGTGCGTGCCGTATAACGTACTAGTTAAAGATTGCCCAACAAAACAGACCGACAAGCAGAATAAATGCGAGACACGGCCATCTAGCACCGAAGCCTGTCCCAACGGGCGATCCAACGTAGCTGATGGGAAGTGTGTCTGCTTCGATGGGTTCAGTCCGGACCCCAAGACTGGTCAGTGTGTTCCAAGCGATTGTATCAGCGGCTGCGTCGGAGGCACCTGTCAGACGTACGGTACTTGTACTTGCAAGGACGGCTCGGTGACGGAACCGGAACAAGAGTACAAGTGCACGGCAAGAAGTGCTGATGAAGACACCGGAAGATCAACGTCCAACCCGTGCCAGGGTGAAACGTGTAGCAATAGTCTTTGTGTTGAGGGCCAATGTACTTGCTATCCTGGTTATGAGATCAATCCTGACAAAGGGTTTGATTGCATTTCAATCCGGTGTCCCGATCCGGACCAATCTGGCTACTGTCAATATCAATGTCAATTGTCTGACTGCACCGCTCGAGGTGGTGGTCGGTGCCAGCAAGGTGAATGCAGGTGCAACTCGGGCTTCAAGAAGGAAACATACTCCGGCTTCCAGTGCGTCGCGATACTTTGTCCTTCTTATGCGTGGGAAGGCAATCGGTACTGTCAGGCGCAATGCGCCAAGAGTTGTACAAACGGCCGGTGTGATATCGGAGGCAATTGTACCTGCAACTCGGGCTTCAAGAAAGAGTCACGGTTCAGTCTGTACCAGTGTAATGAAGTCAATTGTCCAGCTTCTGTCGAGGAAGACACCGCGCTCTGCACGACTAAATGTACCCCATTATGTAAGAACGGCACGTGTGGTAAAAGTGGTGTCTGCAATTGCAACGAAGGCTTCAAGAGACCAACAGAGAGCGGTTACCAATGCGAAAAAATCATCTGTCCTTCTCTTGTCAAGGAAGACTATGTTTACTGCCAGACGCAATGCAAAGCCAGGTGTAAAGATGGCACGTGCGACAGTCAAGGTAGTTGTACCTGCGAGGAAGGCTTCACTACAGACCCCGACAAAGATTACACATGTGTCACAATCAGCTGTCCAGCAACTGTCAGTAAAGTTGGCGAATCAAGATTCTGCAAGAGCGTATGTGAATCACAATGTTTGTCCGGTTTGTGTGATGACGTCGGTGTGTGCAGTTGTAAGGATGGCTTCAAGAAGCACCGTGGTGCAAGTTACAACTGCTCCACGATCCTATGTCCAGCGGGGAGCGCCGAGGACAAAGAGTATTGTGATTTACAATGCAAGACCAGCTGCAAGAATGGCGAGTGTAATGCACTGGGTCTATGCGAGTGTCACAAAGGTTTTATTCCAACCAATATAACGATGAATCTGGATTGTCAACATGGCTGCAACGAAGACGGATCGTGCAAGAATTACTGCTACTTTGATCGGGACTGTCCGCTAAAAGAGCCGCCTTGTTCCACGTCCAGATTTTGCATCAACAATGATGAATTCAAAATAGAATGCACACAACAATGCGTTTCACAGTGTGATGGATATTGTCAAAACAAGCAATGTTCGACGCCCAAAGATTGCTCTTGTGAAAATGGGTCTAAAGATTTGGCAATCTGTTTGAAAACCTGCGTCAGCAACAGGTGTGCATTGTCAAGTGATCTCCCATCAAATATTGATGACGGCGATCGGAATTCGGTGACGTCAGCACTGGCGATTACTTTCGGCGTGATTTTGCTGGCAATCGGAATCGCACTTTGGTTCTGGCGTCGGAGAAAGAACAGAGTTCGAAGTATCGAGATGGCACTGACAGGTAGGAAACAGTGGCAATGTAGAGTTAAATTAAATTCTTATTGATAGACGCAAATAATTATATCTTTTTTTCATTAAAACCTGCAAATTCTTATCAAACCTGATATAAAAAAGAAACTCCGAAGAGAGTTGGTTGCAAAGAATATTTTAAAATTAATAGTCTAAAAGTAGTTGAACATTGGCATCGCATTGTTTCAAAAGTAACTTCCGCAGAGTGGAAACTGGCCGCAGGAAAAATGCTAAACGTGTTCCGATTGTCGGCATTGCAGAAAGTGTTGAACTGCGGTCCACGCAAGATCCTCGCAAGCGAAAGCTGCCGGTTCCTGGACACTTTGACACATACCTGGAACTAAGGTGCATCGCAGAGCAACCCGAGGAACAGCAATCACAGTACGAAAGTAAGTCCATCGCAAGAATCCAATCACCAGCTTGACAAACTACAGTTCAGCCATTTTATAAACTGTCGACCAAGTGGTGTACCTAAATAACACCTGACATCGTAGTGACTCGCACCGGAAACTAGTAATTAAAGCGGATATAAAGTCAGATTGGTCTTCACTGACGTCACAATCTCTGTATTTTCGTAAAGCAGATACGCGGTCATCAACATCGGGGCTGTGACGTAACAAAAGTAGTCTTGAATCCAACGTCGTAAATTTGTTGAACAGTATTTTTTTCTATCATCTTTGACTTGACTTTCTAACGTCAATTATGTCTGTCATGACAGGAGATAATGTTGTTATGTTCCAGATGTGGAGGATGTGCTTCCTAGCGTGGTCGCTCCAGCCTCGTCAGTCCAGCCTCCATATCACAGTTACCAACAAATGGATGGTAAGATATTTATAAATATAATTAAAATTAAAAATATTATTGGTAGTTTATGGCTTGCAGAAGCATACCTACAGTTCGACCTAGCATTGGAGGCTAAACAGTTGATTTTCATTTTTGTAGAAGTTGGTATGTTGATATTGCTATATACAGGTTCACATGCTTCACACGTGATGCAGATTCCAATATATTAACTCTTTCAACCACAATGTTGTAAAAGTGTAATAATTCTGAAGCGTTCAAAATCCCAGGTTTATACCGAGGATTTCTTTGTTTCGCAATTGTCATGAAAACCTAAGTAATGATTTATGAAATGAAAATATTGGGTAGTAAGAAAATGTGCAACAGAACCGGGGTACGAACCCGGGAGCTTACAATTACCGGTCAGGTGGTCTACCAACTGACCGGCTATCATTGTCTGGTGGGGTAAGGGGAACAAGTCTAGGTGACTATTTTATTTAGATATATTCATATACCTTGTAGGCTTTTGAATGAAAGCTGCAAAGATAAAGAAATATCTTATTAGATATTCCCAAGCGAAGATATCAGTAGAAGTAATATGAACCAAGATAAAGCTGTGTTGTTTATTTTTGCAGATCTTACGGATGTGACCGCTGCAGTCAAACTCTACTCAAATGTAGCATAAACACGAGATGAAAATGCATATGAGAATTTCCACGATGGTAAGGAAATGTAGATGAAATGAAGCTTTCAGACTATTGTCTGTCTGTAGTACCTACATTGTTGCCAGGTAATAAAACTTGGCTGCAATGATGACAGATTGGTCTTGAAGTTGATACCAAATTAGTGATAGGGAAACATGTTGTAGCAGAAAGCTGCAAAACTGCAAAGCCATACCGAGGTTGTCAATTTAATTAATTCTTGGAAGTGTTGAGTAAATATTTAATGTTTTAAGTTTGCTGTAAAATAGCTTAATTTTCAACAAAATGTTAGTATTCGCTGAACGCTTACCTCATATATGTGGCCAATATTTACAGTATTGTAAGACGGTTAGTTTAGAACTACGATTTGAGTTTGAATGCAGAATTTAAACAGAGATAGAAAATCAAAAGATAAAAAAATTATTGTTACGTATTCGCTGTTGCTAAAGACACATATTTTAGAAATATACATTTTATCCTTATTATAAGAATTAAAATCTAACTTAAAATATATTTTATTTTTTAAGTAATTTTCTTGCCAAGTCAACTCTTCACGCTGTATCCATTTTAAATTAAACAATTACCAACTTCCTTCTTCCTGGCTAAACTAGACGTTAATCAAGGTTTTCTTTCCCATGAAACTCGGACACAAAGAAAGGAATAGCAGACCAAAGTTAAATTAACAAGATTATAACTCAAGTTGGGCTGTTGATCAACCACTTGACAGTTAATTCAGCAAGTGTTTGCAATAAACAATAGTTTTTATTAAAATGTTTTCAGAAAAATTGTGATATTTTTGGCATTTCAACGAATTGCAGTCTCGTCCAAATATCCCCCCCATCCTGTTTCCTTGCTGCGAGATTACAACCTTGCGACTCCTGAACACAATATTCTCCAGGAAAGTCTGGCACACGAGCTACGGTCGGTAAGTCCTGATGACGTCAAGGAAGATCCTGTCTCCAGACTTTCACAAAACACAACCAAAGAGTGAATTCTAAACTCGTCAACCAGTAGCAGGAACCACACGATGACATTTAGTCTGGCAATTTAAACTCTTGACCTTAAGACAAGCAGACAAGTTGGTAAGAATCCAAGGACATGGCAAGTGATGTAACTAGGTATCCCTGGGTCTGGGGGGGAAACATTCGTTAGGCCCACCCTCCCCTCCTCCACACTCAGACAAAAGGAAGGGGTCTAAAAAAATTAACATTTCTAATGTTTCTGTATCGCACACATTTATATACGTTCACTTGCGAGCGCTGAAAATTGTATCTAAAACAATGCATGGTTACTTGAAAAAAACAATTCTTTGCGACTAAGTAATTAATCGGTGAAACGTGACTTATACATAATGTTTCCAGCCATGTATTCTATTTGCCCCTCGGGTAGCTTCCCTTAGCAATTCTGCAATTACCCAACACGGTTGAAAATACGCGACATCGAGTGCAGGATTTTGTTTCATAGAAGCTGGCAGAAAAGCTTACTTTTGACTCAGTACAAGTAGTAAAATGCCCCGAAGTACGACATGGACTCTTGTCAACAAGAGGAAATGTTTGCACCAACGATGTACGGGTAATACTTGCGAGCAGTTGGATTATTTATTATTTCTGCGTGCCGGGAAATTTGGGCTTTCTCCACATGACGAGAACGCAAATATTTCAGTCTCATTCGCGTTCTGAGACAACTGAACGATCACTCAGTTTGCAGTGAGATTTATATCGAAGTGAATATTGATTGAGAAAGTTTGATAGATTTATGATCCAAGGGACCGCTTACTAAACTTTCTATCAGAGGAAACAAAACAAGACACCTTGCGTCAAATTTGACTAAAAATACCTGAAACTATGATTTTGATTAATTAGCCCCCGCATTTTATCAGTAAAATCTAATCTATTCTGACCGCATTTTATCGCAGAGCACGTCAGATGAATTCCAAGTGTTATTAGAAGTATCTTTTGTCGCGGCCAAACTATCGCTGCATACCGGAGAACTCCAACCAGTAAACACGATAAAGATGCCGATTTTAGGAAATTTATTCACTTTCTTGTAATTGTCACATTTTATACGCCCTGTTTTGGGCCCCGCGGTGTCTGCCATCAGCCACCATAGCCCATAGTAGCAGCAATGACTACTAATCTACTTAATGTATTGTGTGAAATAAGTTACCCATCCCCGCAGAAATAACGCAAATTCTGTCTTTTGCGCCGACAAAAAATAAGGCAGTAGCATTGAGTGTGTAGCCTACGCACTCAATGTAATGCGTAATCACACGTGGCTGTGACTCACCGCCTGTTAGAAGATCGTAGATCGTTCCTATCGCCAACAGCGCCGACAGGACAGACAACAGCAGGCTGTGGACAAGAAGCATCAAACAGTTTAGATAATCATCTGTGATTGGTTGAAATCAGCAACGCACAAACAAAGTTCATTTGTTTAAATATTGTTAAATCCTTAAAATTTACGCTCGGCACGTTGTGTTGATTAAGTGCAGTCCCATATGATATCCAAGTTTTACGATCCTTGTGTGCTATGCATGTGCTTATTACTATGTCAATTGTGCGCAGTCCCATATGATAACCAAGTTTTAAGATCCTTGTGTACTATGCTTGTGCTTATTGCTATGTCAATTGTGTGCAGTCCCATATGATAACCAAGTTTTAAGATCCTCGTGTACTATGCTTGTGCTTATTACTATGTCAATTGTGCGCAGTCCCATATGATAACCAAGTTTTAAGATCCTTTTGTGCTATGCTTGTGCTTATTGCTATGTCAATTGTGTGCAGTCCCATATGATAACCAAGTTTTAAGATCCTTGTGTACTATGCTTGTGCTTATTGCTATGTCGATTGTGTGCAGTCCCATATGATAACCAAGTTTTAAGATCCTTGTGTGCTATGCTTGTACTTATTGCTATGTCAATTGTGTGCAGTCCAATATGATAACCAAGTTTTAAGATCCTTGTGTGCTATGCTTGTGCTGATTGCTATGTAAATTGTGTGCAGTCCCATATGATAACCAAGTGATAAGATCCTTGTGTGCTATGCTTGTGCTTATTGCTATGTCAATTGTGTGCAGTCCCATATGATAACCAAATTTTAAGATCCTTGTGTGCTATGCTTGTGCTTATTGCTATGTCAATTGTGTGCAGTCCCATATGATAACCAAGTTTTAAGATCATTGTGTGCTTTGCTTGTACTTATTGCTATGTCAATTGTGTGCAGTCCCATATGATAACCAAGTTTTAAGATCCTTGTGTGCTATGATTGTGCTTATTGCTATGTCAATTGTGTGCAGTCCCATATGATAACCAAGTTTTAAGATCCTTGTGTGCTATGCTTGTGCTTATTGCTATGTCAATTGTGTGCAGTCCCATATGATAACCAAGTTTTAAGATCCTTGTGTGCTATGCTTGTGCTTATTACTATGTCAATTGTGCGCAGTCCCATATGATAACCAAGTTTTAAGATCCTTGTGTGCTATGCTTGTGCTTATTGCTATGTCAATTGTGTGCAGTCCCATATGATAACCAAGTTTTAAGATCCTTGTGTGCTATGCTTGTGCTTATTGCTATGCCAATTGTGTGCAGTCCCATATGATAACCAAGTTTTAAGATCCTTGTGTACTATGCTTGTGCTTATTGCTATGTCAATTGTGTGCAGTCCCATATGATAACCAAGTTTTAAGATCATTGTGTGCTAAGCTTGTGCTTATTGCTATGTAAATTGTGTGCAGTCCCATACGATAACCAAGTTTTAAGATCCTTGTGTGCTATGCTTGTGCTTATTGCTATGTCAATTGTGTGCAGTCCCATATGATAACAAAGTTTTAAGATCCTTGTGTGCTGTGCTTGTGCTTATTACTATGTCAATTGTGCGCAGTCCCATATGATAACCAAGTTTTAAGATCCTTTTGTGCTATGCTTGTGCTTATTGCTATGTCAATTGTGTGCAGTCCCATATGATAACCAAGTTTTAAGATCCTTGTGTGCTATGCTTGTGCTTAATGCTATGTCAATTGTGTGCAGTCCCATATGATAGCTTACACAGCCAGTACAACGTGCCAGTCCCAGACCGGGTCTGCGTCTGCGCGTGAAGTGCATGCGTTGTCAAAGACGCGCAGCAACGGTTCTGTTAACGCACTGCGCAGGTGCAGCTGTATTTGAGCAGCGCTGCAGGCGGCCGGCACGCAAACTGCCCACGAGCCACCAATCAGACGCAAGGCAGACAGCTGCAAGCGAGACAACAACGGCTAAGAACATCCTTACAGTTTTAATAATTTTTGCAAAATTTGAAAACTTGATCAATGCGAAAACAGTTTCACAAACTTTAATGATATTTTGCACATTTTAGAACGTCTTAAAGGTTCATTTAGCCTTCAAAATTAATTTTTACCATCGATTTGTAAGATTTAATAATGGCATTTTGACTTAAAAAAAACTCCTGTCTCCAAGGCCGTCCGTGCAGAAATTGCCAAAGTCCGTGTTTTTCGGCTTGGGTGCTTAGAAAAAAAACTCCCATAAGAAATAACCCGTAGTGCTTTTTCGACCCCTAGCACCTGGACAAACCTCTGATCAGATAAAATTCAAATAATTTGAGCAAAGTCCTCAATTCTTCCTCTGTGTTGAAACAATTTGGCTTTATGATACAATTATTCGTGTAGCCACGGTAAGCGAATTACCGCAGGTATGTAATTAGCATGTTACATATTTTCGTGCAGTGCCGCTCTGAGCGGCAGTGACAGCGCTCAGAAGGGAGAATCGGTAGAGAGGGGATAGGGCAGGGTGGGGATAGGGCAGGGAGGGGATAGGGCAGGGAGGGGATAGGGCAGGGAGGGGATAGGGCAGGGAGGGGATAGGGCAGGGAGGGGATAGGGCAGGGTGGGGATAGGGCAGGGAGGGGATAGGGCAGGGAGGTGATAGGGCAGGGAGGGGATAGGGCAGGGTGGGGATAGGGTAGGGAGGGGATAGGACAGGGAGGGGATAGGGTAGGGAGGGGATAGGGCAGGGTGGGGATAGGGCAGGGAGGGGATAGGGTAGGGAGGGGATAGGGCAGGGAGGTGATAGGGCAGGGTGGGGATAGGGCAGGGTGGGGATAGGGCAGGGAGGGGATAGGGCAGGGAGGGGATAGACTTTTGGTGACTTTGGTCAACGGAGCGGCCGCAGGGAAAGACAGTACTCTACAAAAGAATCGTACTCAGCTCGCAGATCGCGCCACGCGAAAAGCCAGAAATCTTAGATAATTAATTGCAGATCCATTTTTTCAGAAAATTCTTTTAAATAGGTCAATTTCAGTTCGTACTAAAGTTACAAAGCTACGGTGAAAAATAATTTTGAAGGGTAAATGCCCCTTTAAGGTGTATTTTACTCTAAATTTACAGTTACCCGAGTTTTTTCTTTTTACAAATTTCTACATTCTTATTTTTTCGGAAAATTGTCCACATTATTTGACCTGATTATAGCTTTAATCGCTAATTTGACGCTAGTTTAGCACATCATAGCTGTTGGTCTCGAGTATCTTTGCTGAACTAAGAACTCACTAAGTCACCGCTCTCGAAGATCTGGTCGATGTGATCAAAGGAACTGATGTTGAGTCCACCAGAGTTTGTCTTGGCGAGAACAGAAAGCGACGAGCCGCTGTTCACAGGACCGAAAGACACCTGACAATCACAGGGAAAAACAGGGTTAACATAACCTACAACAAAGAATATCTGTTATTTTAAGAGCTTCAGGCTTAAAAAAGAGAGATGAAAGTAGAATCAAGACCAGTGCAAGGACCATAGACAAAAGTGAAAGCGAGACAGGGTCACAGGACCAGTTTGTGTTTTAGAAGATGCTGTCTTTCGTGGAAAGTCCACACTATGCCGGCCGAGAACTTGACAACTAGCTATTAAAGGCATTCAAATCCAGAGGACTTTCTTTTCAATTTTTAGTCAGAATAAAGTTAAGATGTCGAATATTGTTATGTGTACGGGTGACCAAGTAACATTACGCAGCCCCTTGGTAAAAATACCCTCGTAGCTACCTGACAGTGTTGACCCTCGACCACTCCCACTTCCAGGTCTTCATGACGCACGGCCAGACACGCGTCAAAGTTACCCAACTGCACGACGTTGTGCTGCAGCAGACCGGAAGGAAGCTTTGCGCCTGCGTCGAGCACTGGAAACAAGGGAGCAGACGGTGAACTGGTGCCGACTCCTGTCTAACAGCACCGAGAACCGGCCACCGCTTAGCCTTGTCACTTTGATACACTGTGTTGGCTGCTCCTGTCCAACAGCACCAAGGACCGGCCACCGCTTAGCCTTGTCCCTTTGACACACTGTGTTGGCTGCTCCTGTTCAACAGCACCAAGGATCGGCCACCGCTTAGCCTTGTCACTTTGACACACTGTGTTGGCTGCTCCTGTCCAACAGCACCAAGGACCGGCCACCGCTTAGCCTTGTCACTTTGACACACTGTGTTGGCTGCTCCTGTCCAACAGCACCAAGGACCGGCCACCGCTTAGCCTTGTCCCTTTGACACACTGTGTTGGCTGCTCCTGTCCAACAGCACAAAGGACCAGTCACCGCTTAGCCTTGTCACTTTGACACACTGTGTTGGCTGCTCCTGTTCAACAGCACCAAGCAATATAATGGTGAACTCACTGCGCAAGGCCCAAGGTTGTGCCTGCCTGACAGCGCTTCGATAGAGCAAGCCCTGGCGACGACAGGCTGAGTCACCCAGGGCAGCCGAGACGGGGCTGACTACGTCCAAGAATGCGTCCAACACGTGGTTTAGGGCGGCGAGCAGGGGACGCCGTTCAGAGACGGCGTTGGAGGCGGCGATCAGGCAGAGTAACAAAGCCAGACGGGACATCTTGACCGTCACGATGATGACGCTGGGCTACAGGGAAGGGACTTAATATTGAATATATCACAGATAAGTTCAGAATATGAAGCTTTAAACTTTAATTCAGGAAATATTTGTGTCTCTTTCATACCATGGTTTTTGTCGAGATGTGTTTTAATTTAATTATCGAACTTATCAAGTGATTAGACAGAACTGGAAATATTCTTTGCTAAGAAATGTTGACGTCGCTTCCTATTATATTACAACTAAATTATTGCAGGCCAGAAGATTATTCGTTGTCAAATTCATTGCCACAAATTTTTAGCCTGTTTTGAAAAATACAAAAATTCTAAAACAGATGCCAACTTAATGTAATTTTTGTTATTATTATTCGAACAATTACCTTGCTGTAAAGTTGGAGAAATGCCGGTGACATACGTTACTGTGCCTCGCCACGGTCACGTTGAAACTGGGCGATGAGAAGACAGGATCGAACATAGAACTCCAGTCCTACAGTACGTGCAGCATAAGTTGGCCCATCCAAGATGGCCGACCACACAGAGACACTGTTACATGATGCTTCGATGAACTTCAAACTAAATTTTGTTTCTCGCAAAACAAAAGCTGAACTTTGCTAAAAATAAGACAAGAAATTGAAAACAAAAATTACAACCGCGCTAGCATTGAGTTGGTAGACTTGTTATAATTACCGACCGGTGACTTCTTTACCGACAAACGCGGTGGTCGCCCAGAGATGGAGACACCGTCGCTTCGAGTTTTAAAATGTTTAAACAACTTTCACCAGAAGTTGAATGAACGCGGCAAGTGTCTATACTTTGAACGTAATGTCGGCCATTTTAACAGATCATACTCAGAGTGAGCTCGTTGTGTTTGTGACGTCACAGAGTGATTGTTGTCATTAGCAACCAATGACTGGCTATCAGCTGTTCTCGAAGCGTGACGTCACGGTGTCTTGTCTGTCATTAGGTAGCGCGTCACGCTTTTATGACTTTTCATGCTCAAAAGATCTCCATCAATGTTTACCTCGACGATTGATATGCACATAACGATATTCAAAAGCGAAGTAAACTACAAGAAATATCAAAATTAAATTTCATACGACAGTATTTCATACCTAACCTAACCAAACCTAACCTACCCTAACCTAACCTAACCTAACCTAACCTATCCTAACCTTACCTAACCTTACCTAACCTAACCTAACAGCTTGTTCCGGTACTCTGCATTTTAGTCAGTAAAGTAGTAATTTGTCAGCCATCTTTCACGCAGAAAGTTTAACAGTAACTTTCTGTCTCTACCTAGAACCTGCTCACTCAACGGTTTAACATTAACCTTCTGTCTCTACCTAGAACCTGCACACTTAACGGTTTAACATTAACGTTCTGTCTCTACCTAGAACCTGCACACTCAACGGTTTAACATTAACGTTCTGTCTCTACCTAGAACCTGCTCACTCAACGGTTTAACATTAACCTTCTGTCTCTACCTAGAACCTGCACACTTAACGGTTTAACATTAACGTTCTGTCTCTACCTAGAACCTGCACACTCAACGGTTTAACATTAACGTTCTGTCTCTACCTAGAACCTGCACACTCAACGGTTTAACATTAACGTTCTGTCTCTACCTAGAACCTGCACACTCAACGGTTTAACATTAACGTTCTGTCTCTACCTAGAACCTGCACACTCAACGGTTTAACATTTAAATTCTGTCTCTACCTAGAACCTGCACACTTAACGGTTTAACATTAACGTTCTGTCTCTACCTAGAACCTGCACACTCAACGGTTTAACATTAACGTTCTGTCTCTACCTAGAACCTGCACACTCAACGGTTTAACATTAACGTTCTGTCTCTACCTAGAACCTGCACACTCAACGGTTTAACATTAACGTTCTGTCTCTACCTAGAACCTGCACACTCAACGGTTTAACATCAACATTCTGTCTCTACCTAGAACCTGCACACTCAACAGTTTAACATTAACGTTTTGTCTCTACCTAGAACCTGCACACTCAACGGTTTAACATTAACGTTCTGTCTCTACCTAGAACCTGCACACTCAACGGTTTAACATTAACATTCTGTCTCTGCCTAGAACCTGCACACTCAACGGTTTAACATTAACGTTCTGTCTCTACCTAGAACCTGCACACTCAACGGTTTAACATTAACGTTCTTTCTCTACCTAGAACCTGCACACTCAACGGTTTAAAATAAACGTTCTGCCTCTACCTAGAACCAGCACACTCAACGGTTTAACATTAACGTTCTGTCGCTACCTTGAACCTGCACACTCAACGGTTTAACATTAACATTCTGTCTCTACCTAGAACCTGCACTCTCAACGGTTTAACATTAACGTTCTGTCTCTACCTAGAACCTGCACTCTCAACGGTTTAACATTAACGTTCTGTCTCTACCTTGAACCTGCACACTCAACGGTTTAACATTAACATTCTGTCTCTACCTAGAACCTGCACTCTCAACGGTTTAACATTAACGTTCTGTCTCTACCTAGAACCTGCACTCTCAACGGTTTAACATTAACGTTCTGTCTCTACCTTGAACCTGCACACTCAACGGTTTAACATTAACATTCTGTTTTTACCTAGAACCTGCACTCTCAACGGTTTAACATTAACGTTCTGTCTCTACCTAGAACCTGCACACTCAACGGTTTAACATTAATGTTCTGTCTCTACCTAGAACCTGCACACTCAACGGTTGAACATAAACGTTCTGTCTCTACCTAGAACCTGCACACTCAACGGTTTAACATTTACATTCTGTCTCTACCTAGAACCTGCACACTCAACGGTTTAACATTAACATTCTGTCTCTACCTAGAACCTGTACACTCAACGGTTTAACATTAACATTCTGTCTCTACCTAGAACCTGCACACTTAACGGTTTAACATTAACGTTCTGTCTCTACCTAGAGCCTGCACACTCAACGGTTTAACATTAACATTCTGTCTCTACCTAGAACCTGCACACTTAACGGTTTAACATTAACGTTCTGTCTCTACCTAGAGCCTGCACACTCAACGGTTTAACATTAACATTCTGTCTCTACCTAGAACCTGCACACTCAACGGTTTAACATTAACGTTCTGCCTCTACCAAGAACCTGCACTCTCAACGGTTTAACATTAACGTTCTGTCTCTACCTTGAACCTGCACACTCAACGGTTTAACATTAACATTCTGTCTCTACCTAGAACCTGCACTCTCAACGGTTTAACATTAACGTTCTGTCTCTACCTAGAACCTGCACACTCAACGGTTTAACATTAACAATCTCTCTCTACCTAGAACCTGCACACTCAACGGTTTAACATTAACATTCTGTCTTCACCTTGAACCTGCACACTCAACGGTTTAACATTAACATTCTGTCTCTACCTAGAACCTGCACTCTCAACGGTTTAACATTAACGTTCTGTCTCAACCTAGAACCTGCACACTCAACGGTTTAACATTTACATTCTGTCTCTACCTAGAACCTGCACACTCAACGGTTTAACATTTACATTCTGTCTCTACCTAGAACCTGCACACTCAACGGTTTAACATTAACATTCTGTCTCTTCCTAGAACCTGCACACTCAACGTTTTAACATGAACGTTCTGTCTCTACCTAGAACCTGCACACTCAACGGTTTAACATTAACATTCTGTCTCTACCTAGAACCAGCACACTCAACGGTTTAACATTAACGTTCTGTCTCTACCTAGAACCTGCACACTCAACGGTTTAACATTAACGTTATATCTCTACCTAGAACCAGCACACTCAACGGTTTAACATTCACGTTCTGTCTCTACCTAGAACCAGCACACTCAACGGTTTAACATTCACGTTCTGTCTCTACCTAGAACCAGCACACTCAACGGTTTAACATTAACGTTCTGTCTCTACCTAGAACCTGCACACTCAACGGTTTAACATTAACGTTCTGTCTCTACCTAGAACCTGCACACTCAACGTTTTAACATTAACGTTCTGTCTCTACCTAGAACCTGCACACTCAACGGTTTAACATTAACGTTCTGTCTCTACCTAGAACCTGCACACTCAACGGTTTAACATTAACATTCTCTCTCTACCTAGAACCTGCACACTCAACGGTTTAACATTAACATTCTGTCTTCACCTTGAACCTGCACACTCAACGGTTTAACATTAACGTTCTGTCTTTACCTAGAACCTGCACACTTAACGGTTTAACATAAACGTTCTGTCTCTACCTAGAACCTGCACACTCAACGGTTTAACATTTACATTCTGTCTCTACCTAGAACCTGCACACTCAACGGTTTAACATTAACGTTCTGTCTCTACCTAGAACCTGCACACTCAACGGTTTAACATTAACGTTCTGTTTTTACCTAGAACCTGCACACTTAACGGTTTAACATAAACGTTCTGTCTCTACCTAGAACCTGCACACTCAACGGTTTAACATTTACATTCTGTCTCTACCTAGAACCTGCACACTCAACGGTTTAACATTAACGTTCTGTCTCTACCTAGAGCCTGCACACTCAACGGTTTAACATTAACGTTCTGTCTCTGCCTAGAACCAGCACACTCAACGGTTTAACATTAACGTTCTGTCTCTACCTAGAACCTGCACACTCAACGGTTTAACATTTAAATTCTGTCTCTACCTAGAACCTGCACACTCAACGGTTTAACATTAACGTTATATCTCTACCTAGAACCTGCACACTCAACGGTTTAACATTAACGTTCTGTCTCTACCTAGAACCAGCACACTCAACGGTTTAACATTAACATTCTGTCTCTACCTAGAACCTGCACACTCAACGGTTTAACATTAACGTTCTGTCTCTACCTAGAACCAGCACACTCAACGGTTTAACATTAACGTTCTGTCACTACCTAGAACCTGCACACTCAACGGTTTAACATTAACGTTCTGTCTCTACCTAGAACCTGCACACTCAACGGTTTAACATTAACGTTCTGTCTCCACCTAGAACCTGCACACTCAACGGTTTAACATTAACGTTCTGTCTCTACCTAGAACCTGCACACTCAACGGTTTAACATTAACATTCTGTCTCTACCTAGAACCTGCACACTCAACGGTTTAACATTAACGTTATATCTCTACCTAGAACCTGCACTCTCAACTGTTTCACATTACTGTTCTGTCTCTACATAGAACCTGAACACTCAACGGTTTAACATTAACGTTCTGTCTCTACCTAGAACCTGCACACTCAACGGTTTAACATTAACATTCTGTCTCTACCTAGAACCAGCACACTCAACGGTTTAACATTCACGTTCTGTCTCTACCTAGAACCAGCACACTCAACGGTTTAACATTCACGTTCTGTCTCTACCTAAAACCAGCACACTTAACGGTTTAACATTAACGTTCTGTCTCTACCTAGAACCTGCACACTCAACGGTTTAACATTAACGTTCTGTCTCTTCCTAGAACCTGCACACTCAACGGTTTAACATTAACGTTCTGTCTCTACCTAGAACCTGCACACTCAACGGTTTAACATTAACGTTCTGTCTCTACCTAGAACCTACACACTCAACGGTTTAACATTAACGTTCTGTCTCTACCTATAACCTGCACACTCAACGGTTTAACATTAACGTTCTGTCTCTACCTAGAACCTGCACACTCAATGGTTTAACATTAACGTTCTGTCTCTGCCTAGAACCAGCACACTCAACGGTTTAACATTAACGTTCTGTCTCTACCTAGAACCTGCACACTCAACGGTTTAACATTACGTTCTGTCTCTGCCTAGAACCAGCACACTCAACGGTTTAACATTAACATTCTGTCTCTACCTAGAACCTACACACTCAACGGTTTAACATTAACGTTCTGTCTCTACCTATAACCTGCACACTCAACGGTTTAACATTAACGTTCTGTCTCTACCTAGAACCTGCACACTCAATGGTTTAACATTAACGTTCTGTCTCTGCCTAGAACCAGCACACTCAACGGTTTAACATTAACGTTCTGTCTCTACCTAGAACCTGCACACTCCATGGATACAGGTCCTACGTTCCTGTAAATGTGACAAGAAATTCGACTCCAAACATTGCTTGAGAACCCACGAGAATATCAGGTTTATTATTTCTTACAATGGTAGACAAAGCTACTTTACAAATGCAACGCACAGAAATCCACTGCAGAGCGTGGATCAACATTTATAAATAATTCCACGTTTATTAAAACTAGTTTCCCTCCTGACAAACTGCGACATACATTTTATTTTATAAATACTTGTACATTGAATGTTTGATGAGAAACAAGATGGAGTCAAAACTATTGAGTTCAACTGTGAGATTCCCAGCGCTAATTCTAAACGAGCTGCTGAGCAAACGAGGGTGGCAAATCGTAGTAACGGTTTAAATAACTACGACTCAAAATATTGATACATGTTTACCAATTGTTGAGATTAGAATAAATAAATATTCATCGAGTCTCAGATGCGAAAATCTGAGAGAAATAACGGTAACCATAGGCAACCATCGCTAACGAATGCTAACAATCCGTTAGTTTAGCGCTGAGACTCTCACTTAACCTGACGTTGATACAAATCAATTTCTCTGTCATCCTTCGAGGCCCGGTATTACAATATTATTAAACTCGGCGTTACACTTTAACCTTCAGAAACAGCTGATAGGTTGTTGCCATGACAACTGGTCACCTCCCACTTAATAGTATTCTATTTGGAATACTGGGCCCTGGTAAAGTTTCCGTACTGGAATGCAGAACCTAACCTAACCTAACACAAATCATTTATTGGTCAAATGCATCAAGCACAATTAAATTATTTAAATATTAACTATCTCTAATGATGATATGATGATGATTTTCTAACCACATTTTTTGTTATTTTTTTAATGTAAAACATTCACTTTATTTATTTGTGTTGATCACAAAGGTAATGACTAAACGAATGCCGTAAGAAAGTATTCTTGGATGTGTACGTGAAAAATTTGGGCCGAAAGCGGCCAAAGATTTGATCGAAAATAGTACGCAAAATGACGTACAGTAAAATTACGGTAAAAAGTATGACTCAGATCTATGACGGGAATCTAACAACTAAAAGTCTACACGGAAAGCGAGGACTTTGTCCCTACGTCCACTATTCTAGGAGAGAATGGAATGTCACTAAATAACTTAATGGTAGATGTTTTCCACGCAAAAAATAGGAACTGTGTAGCACTGAAGGGCCACCGGTTGCTGGGCAACCTAACCTAGAAACAACGCATGCGATCGAATCCGTTGAAGAGAGTTGTGCCAGTTCTTGGCCGAGAGAAGTCATGAGCGATTTTTGGTCAAGATTAAAATAAAGTTATACATTCGCCGAGTCACTGGCGATGAATTGAAATGAACCGAGCTTAGCATTCTTTCTTCCAGTTGATGTTGAAACCCAATTGTAAAATACAATATAATAGGGTAACAAAAAAAAATTGATAGGACATTTAAAATCAATGTTACCAGTGGGTTACACAGGTAGAATAGGGGAGATCAAAGACCCCACTGGCTTGGAAACCAGTCCACGGGATGCATTATCCACGCAAGTGTGTACAGACCAGTGGGTTACACAGGTAGAATAGGGGAGATCAAAGACCCCACTGGCTTGGAAACCAGTCCACGGGATGTGCTATCCACGCAAGTGTGTACAGACCAGTGGGTTACACAGGTAGAATAGGGGAGATCGAAGACCCCACTGGCTTGGAAACCAGTCCACGGGATGTGCTATCCACGCAAGTGTGTACAGACCAGTGGGTTACACAGGTAGAATAGGGGAGATCAAAGACCCCACTGGCTTGGAAACCAGTCCACGGGATGTGCTATCCACGCAAGTGTGTACAGACCAGTGGGTTACACAGGTAGAATAGGGGAGATCGAAGACCCCACTGGCTTGGAAACCAGTCCACGGGATGCGCTATCCACGCAAGTGTGTACAGACCAGTGGGTTACACAGGTAGAATAGGGGAGATCGAAGACCCCACTGGCTTGGAAACCAGTCCACGGGATGTGCTATCCACGCAAGTGTGTACAGACCAGTGGGTTACACAGGTAGAATAGGGGAGATCGAAGACCCCACTGGCTTGGAAACCAGTCCACAGGATGCGCTATCCACGCAAGTGTGTACAGACCAGTGGGTTACACAGGTAGAATAGGGGAGATCGAAGACCCCACTGGCTTGGAAACCAGTCCACGGGATGTGCTATCCACGCAAGTGTGTACAGACCAGTGGGTTACACAGGTAGAATAGGGGAGATCAAAGACCCCACTGGCTTGGAAACCAGTCCACGGGATGTGCTATCCACACAAGTGTGTACAGACCAGTGGGTTACACAGGTAGAATAGGGGAGATCGAAGACCCCACTGGCTTGGAAACCAGTCCACGGGATGTGCTATCCACGCAAGTGTGTACAGACCAGTGGGTTACACAGGTAGAATAGGGGAGATCGAAGACCCCACTGGCTTGGAAACCAGACCACGGGATGCGCTATCCACGCAAGTGTGTACAGACCAGTGGGTTACACAGGTAGAATAGGGGAGATCGAAGACCCCACTGGCTTGGAAACCAGTCCACGGGATGTGCTATCCACGCAAGTGTGAACAGACCAGTGGGTTACACAGGTAGAATAGGGGAGAATCAAAGACCCCACTGGCTTGGAAACCAGTCCACGGGATGTGCTATCCACGCAAGTGTGTACAGACCAGTGGGTTACACAGGTAGAATAGGGGAGATCGAAGACCCCACTGGCTTGGAAACCAGTCCACGGGATGCGCTATCCACGCAAGTGTGTACAGACCAGTGGGTTCCACAGGTGAATAGGGGAGATCGAAGACCCCACTGGCTTGGAAACCAGTCCACGGGATGTGCTATCCACGCAAGTGTGTACAGACCAGTGGGTTACACAGGTAGAATAGGGGAGATCGAAGACCCCACTGGCTTGGAAACCAGTCCACGGGATGTGCTATCCACACAAGTGTGTACAGACCAGTGGGTTACACAGGTAGAATAGGGGAGATCGAAGACCCCACTGGCTTGGAAACCAGACCACGGGATGCGCTATCCACGCAAGTGTGTACAGACCAGTGGGTTACACAGGTAGAATAGGGGAGATCGAAGACCCCACTGGCTTGGAAACCAGTCCACGGGATGTGCTATCCACGCAAGTGTGTACAGACCAGTGGGTTACACAGGTAGAATAGGGGAGAATCAAAGACCCCACTGGCTTGGAAACCAGTCCACGGGATGTGCTATCCACGCAAGTGTGTACAGACCAGTGGGTTACACAGGTAGAATAGGGGAGATCGAAGACCCCACTGGCTTGGAAACCAGTCCACGGGATGTGCTATCCACGAAAGTGTGTACAGACCAGTGGGTTACACAGGTAGAATAGGGGGATCAAAGACCCCACTGGCTTGGAAACCAGTCCACGGGATGCGCTATCCACACAAGTGTGTACAGACCAGTGGGTTACACAGGTAGAATAGGGGAGATCGAAGACCACACTGGCTTGGAAACCAGTCCACGGGATGTGCTATCCACGCAAGTGTGTACAGACCAGTGGGTTCCACAGGTGAATAGGGGAGATCGAAGACCCCACTGGCTTGGAAACCAGTCCACGGGATATTGTGTCAGGTTGTTTAAGCTTCTTTTTCCGAGTGTGCTAATGCTCCGTTTTGCTTCTCATCTCCGTTGATCGAGAGCATGGGAACAGTTTGCTTCTCCAAATCTGCAGACAACTCAACGTTCACTTTCCTGCAATGAAAAGAGGAAAAAGGGTTTCAAAAAGAATCAGACATTTTAAGGTTAAATGAAATTGTAATTTCCAACTTATTTTGAAAGAAGGGCTCTTTTCTGCACAGTCCTTTTGGTTCCATAAGAAATTCCATGGAGGGATTTAAGACCCAAGACTAAAGCATCATCAAGCTTGATATCAAGTAGGTCCAGAACGAGAAGACAACAATTTTTACAAAATTTTATCTTGCGCTTTTCATTTGCAGCAGTTGCAAAATTTGAGCTTTTTATGACTATTTTGAAACTCATGTCTACTTCATCTTCACTTAGCACTAGTTTTAACATAAACTATTTCAACTGGGTTTTCAATGCTAAGTGAAGAACAACTAAATTTCCCAATGTTTCGTAACTTGTACCTGTTACTTTATCAAGGGTAAGAGCAGTCTGATAATTTTCCGATAACAAAAGAACCACACAAAGTTATAACAATTACCAAGTTCAAGCTTCCTCAATGCATCCTAATAAAATAATCAGGGTCAATAACTCAAAAACTAACGTATTTTGTATTTTCTGAAATAAAATCCCGAATAGATATAGAGATATTGAGCATAGGGAACAATTTTACAACAGAAAAATGGATTAGAGAATATCAGTGTTATCTATTAGCTCTATCTTAGTTTAAAAATTGCACCGCGCGAGGGCGCTTATTTGTATTTTGCCACCATGTTGGATAAAAACCGCAGTACCGATTGCTCAGCCACGGAGGTAACATCGGCCTCTGTGTGCTTTTGTTATTATCGTTTGTTTACACCGAAAAATTACCGTTTGGTTAGTAAACATTGTGTTAACCGTCACCTTGTGTTTTCATTCGTGTAACCTTTCCTCCTCCGCGTTTACCGAGTGAATTAGACCACGGTAAAAACCTTTCAGGCATTGCAGGATAGTGAGTGCGCGGGTGAACGAGAGCCAGCCACCCTAGAGCTACCCCGTGGGATCAGTGCAGGGTGTGTGTGTGTGTTTTTAACATTTCAGAAGTGGGATATGGACTAAAACCTTGATTGGACTTGTCACCGTTTATTAGAACTTAGAACCGTGTGATTTTCGTATTTTTCCTTTTTTTTTTTGTTTTTGTGCCCTGTTTTTGGTGGAACTATTTTGTTGCGCGTAGTTTTGTTTTGTGCTCCGCGAGTAGCATTTTCATGCGTAGTTTGCCCGCGAAGTGTATCCCTCCGCGCCACACTGGAACGCTTTGACTACAATATCATGTCGAAGGGTAACAAAGCAAAGGGCAAGGGCCGAAAGGGCAGATCGCCTAGCCCTACACCCAGTAACAGAAGTTATGCGAGTGCCGATAGCCATCGTGATGCTGAAGGTGCGGGCCGCAGCACAAATACCGGACCGACGGTCGACCCCAACATGACTGCCATGCTTGCGACGCTGACTACGCTAATGCAAGGGTTGCAGCGAGGACAGTCGCCCTTAGCATCGGAGGCAAGCGCCTCAAACTCAAACACTACAGTCAAAATGGTACCGGATTTGAGCCGGTATATTCATGATTTTGATGGAGAGACCACAAGCAACGCGCGTGAGTGGCTTCGAAACATCGAAGCGACGGCTGCACTCTACAATTGGGGAGACGCAGTGAAGATGGAGGCGGCACGAGCCCACCTCACCGGAGCGGCTCGTCAGTGGTTTCGTAACTGCCACGAAAACATGGAAGATTGGAGTTCTTTTAAACGGGAATTTTCGGACACGTTCATTGGACAGACAAGCCTGCCAGAGAAGTGGGCGAGAATGACTCGTCGGGAACAACAGCCTGGCGAGAGCTTAATGACTTATTTCTTCGAGAAGTCCGCTCTCTGCAAGGACCTCGACCTCAGCTTCTCGGACACTAAAAAACAAATCGTCATTGGACTCCTGTCCCGAACTTTGAGCGACTCACTTACGGCGAGACACTCACAGAATGAGAAGGAACTATTACTCCACATTCGTGAAGTAGAGGAGGTTGACCGTGAGCGTGCTTCAAGGGCAAACGTTCGAAAAACCCAGTCAGGCAGACTGGCCGAGGCACCAAAACGTTCTGGGAACCAACCAATACCAAACCAACAGAAGCAACCGCCGCCATTCGTCCCAAATCGTAACGGGACAACTCCAACCGGAACCGCACCGACTACGTCAGGCTCTTGGAGAGAGAGAAGCAGCGCCGCCTCGCCAAGAAAGCAGTCTGAGCAGGAATGCTACAACTGTTACCGTAAAGGGCATATCTCACGTGATTGCCCAGATCCGAAGAGACCCTTCTTCTGCGTACGTTGTAAGACGGAAGGCCACACACAACGCCACTGCACAACTGTTCTGAACACAGTTCCCGAATCGCGAGCCGCAGCTATTGTCGTGCCACGACCAGGACCAAGCAACTCCGTCAGCTTAGTTGGAACTACCGAGGGTACTAGTCCTGCTAAGTACTTGCGTACCGCCGTTATCAATGAGCGAAGTGTGCAATCGCTGATCGATCCCGGGAGTTCAAGCTGCGTTATGCAGGCGAGTGCGGCAATATCATGTGGACTAACGCCACAGGCATCGGATTGTCTCCTGACCGGCTTCGGAGACAAGACCACAAAGGCCCTGGGGATGGTCACGGCCAATGTTACCATCGATGGCGTGATTGGTGAGAAGATTTGTATCCTGATAGTTCCGGACGCCATGCAACCCGTGGAACTGATAGTCGGCCGGACTTGGACAGATCTACCCCACGTGTCCTATGCGAAGATTGACAACCAGCTCATCATAAAGAACAGTCCTACCGAGCTTATTAAGCAGCTGACCACATACCAGCCTGAAACCAGCAGCGACCGACTACAGCTGAGAGCCGTCCGCGACACCGAAGTCTCCGCAAACTCTATTAACTTCGTACAAGTGACAGGAGGAACAGAGATCGATGGTCTCGTCATCGTGGAAGCTGGTAACCATGACGCATTGTTTGCCCTCGAGAAGGGGCACACTGTTTTGCCTGTGCTAAACAGCACGGACTGCACACGCATTGTGAAGACAGGAGAGTGCATCGTGCGCTCAACTGCAGTGGAAGGTCTGAAGACGGTCAACGAGGAAACAGCCACCGACCGACAGCCCATTGTCAAGACACAGATCAAAATTGGAGATGAAGTGACCACTGAACAACATGAGTCGTTAGCGCAACTAGTGAATGAATATCGACATTGTTTTGCTCAAAATCTCAACGAACTAGGCTGCACAGACATCGCCGAAATGACTATCAATGAACTGCCGAATAGTAAACCAGTTGTGCGAAAACCGTACCGAACCAATGCGAGGGAGCGTACTGTGATCAGTGACATTGTGAAAGAATGGAAGGACCATGGGATAGTGACCGAGACTAGGTCACCATACAGCAGCCCAGTGTTGCTAGTTAAGAAGAAGGATGGATCTGAGCGATTAGTGATTGATTACCGTGGCCTGAATCAACAGACGGTTAAGGAGAATTTCCCGTTGCCGAACATTGACGACCAATTAGAGCACCTGTCCGAAGCCAAAATATTTGCAGTACTCGATCTTGCACACGGTTACTTGCAAATCCCCTTGAGCCCGAGCGCACGAGAAAAAACTGCCTTCGTCACATCGGACGAAACGGGGGAATTTACAAAGATGATGTTTGGCCTGACAAACGGACCCGCCGAGTTTCAGCGATTAATGAACAAAGTACTGGGACCCCTTCGCAACACGGTAGCGATGTGTTATCTGGACGATATATTAATCCCAGCGCCAGACTGGAAGACCCTGATGGAACGTCTTCGTATGGTATTCACCGCCATCGCAAATGCAAAACTAACAATGAAGCTCAGCAAGTGCGAGTTTGGTAAAACTCAAGTGGACTACCTTGGGTTCACAATATCCGAGGGAAGCATTAAACCAGGACTGCGCAAGACCGATGCTATTCGACATTTCCCAGCACCGTCCAATGTCCACGAGGTCAGACGTTTCCTCGGTTTATCTGGATTTTTTCGCCGCTTCGTAAGTCACTACTCGTCCATTGCAGAACCGTTGACGAGACTCACGAAGAGCACGACGCCGTGGGCATGGGGAAAAGAACAACAGATTGCCTTCGACAGCTTGAAGAAGAGTTTGACTATTGCTCCGGTACTGGCTCTCTACAACCCCCGCGCAAGAACCGAACTCCACACCGACGCCAGTAGCCAGGGATTAGCGGGAATGTTACTGCAAGCCGACGCCGACGGCGAGCTACGATTAGTTTACTGCGTCAGCAAACGCACTAACGAACATGAGAAGTTCTACCACTCAAGCAGACTTGAACTCATGGCCATCGTCTGGAGTGTCCAAAGACTACGTCCGTTCTTACTCGGTCTACAATTCACCATTGTCACAGACTGCCAGGCACTCATTTACCTGAACGAGCACAAGACGATCAACCCAGTGATTGCTCGAGCCTATGACATCATCCAAGAGTATTCCTTCACCATACGCCACCGACCCGGAACAAAGATGAGACATGTAGATGCGTTGAGTCGAGCGCCCTATGAACCCCCAACAGACACGATGGACGAAATTGTGTCAACCCAGCTGGAGGTCATGCTAACACTGACCGTCATCGACCAGGTGCGCATGATGCAGCATAATGACCCAGACATCCGGACGCTGGTGACCATCTGCGAGAAACAGCATGAAGACAGAACGAAAGAAGAGACTATCCGAATAAAAGAGCTCGAACTCAAAAATGGTATTTTGTACCGAACCGAAGGAACTGCACGACTCTTCGTTATACCGAAGAAAATGAGGAAGGGATTAGTGGTGAAATGCCATGACCAAGCTGGACATTTCTCAGTTGACCGGACCGTGGCAAAAATCCGGGAACTTTACTGGTTCCCTTACATGCGTCGCTACGTAAAGGACCATGTCAACCACTGTTTCAGCTGTTTGTTGCACAAGACTCCGCGCGGTAAGCAGCCAGGTTTTCTTCACTCGATACCGCCGGGAAAACGCCCATTTGCGATCTGTCACATCGACCACCTGGGGCCATTCCCTCGTAGCAGCAAGGGAAACACCGAGCTCTTGGTAATTATCGACAACCTCACGAAGTATGTGCACCTCTACCCAGCAAGAAGTACGAGTACAAAGGGCGTACTCGCAAGCCTGAAGAAATTTGTCGGAGAGAGAGGACTGCCGGAACGAATCATCTCGGATCGCGGCACATGTTTTACATCGCATGACTTCGCCAGTTTCTGCGAGGAAAACGGAATTAAACATACACTAAACTCGACTCGACACCCACGAGCCAACGGCCAAGTGGAAAGAGTCAACAGCACCGTCCTGCCGCTGATCGCCGCAGCCATTGACCGGGAAAACCATGCGGACTGGGACGCCCAGTTACCAGAAGTTCAACGACACTTAAATACAGCTCCAAACAAAGCTACCAAGCATTCGCCATTCTACGTTCTCCACGGGTACAACCCGCAATTCTTCCCCGAGGACAACATGATCAATGAAATTATTGGTACTAATTCTTGTAAGCCAACAGACACCCAAGCAGCTGCACGACAGGCCATTATCACCCAGCAGTTGCGCACCGAAGAGCGACACAACACCCGTCGGTACTCATCCCAGCAGTATGCAGTGGGGGACATCGTCTTTATGAGGAGGGCACCAGTCCATACCGGACAACCCACTAAGGCGCAAGCAAAGTACCGCGGACCCTTGGTTGTCTCCGCCGTCTTGCCCGGGGACACATACCGTGTCACGCAATTGAATGATGACAACAATAGTTTCTATGCGACCACCGCCCACGTCTCGCAGCTGAAGATCTGGCGAGGTTACATGGACGAGGAAACTGAGGATGACGCTATCAACAAAGAGCCGGGAGCCTCCGACTCCGGAGATGACACCGACCCAGCCGGCGAGGACACGCCAAGCAGACCGAAAAGGGACTGCAAGAAGCCAATCCACCTGACTGACTATGTTTAGATTTAGATTGTAAACGATAATCATTTAGGATAGACTTGTTAGTTTTTGTAAATTTTCATCCCTAAATCGAGGACGATTTAGAAGAAGGATGGCCGAGTGTTATCTATTAGCTCTATCTTAGTTTAAAAATTGCACCGCGCGAGGGCGCTTATTTGTATTTTGCCACCATGTTGGATAAAAACCGCAGTACCGATTGCTCAGCCACGGAGGTAACATCGGCCTCTGTGTGCTTTTGTTATTATCGTTTGTTTACACCGAAAAATTACCGTTTGGTTAGTAAACATTGTGTTAACCGTCACCTTGTGTTTTCATTCGTGTAACCTTTCCTCCTCCGCGTTTACCGAGTGAATTAGACCACGGTAAAAACCTTTCAGGCATTGCAGGATAGTGAGTGCGCGGGTGAACGAGAGCCAGCCACCCTAGAGCTACCCCGTGGGATCAGTGCAGGGTGTGTGTGTGTGTTTTTAACATCAGTGAGGAGGCAGAAGAAGTCAGCACAAAAATTCTAGAGGAAAATATTTAGATAGGTAGATTAAAAACTAAACATAATGAAAAAGGAAATTTTGATAACATCACATCAATCACATTAAGAATGAGGTGGTAGACGGTGACCCAACTCACTTTCCAAATCGTTCCCCGTCTGCAATTGTGTCCGGTAGCTTCTTGCCCATCGTCTCAGGGAGCAGCAGCGTCAGCAGACCTCCAGCCAAAGTCAACGCACCGAAGATTACCAGCGGCAACGGCATCCAGTAATCAGCCTGCAAACACATTTCATTACTAAGCAACCTAACCTAACAAAAATCGGCGGGATGAAATTTAAGCAACATTGCCCTGGGTCAGGTATTGGATGGGTGACCATCATACACATGACCAGTTCTGTTCGGGAGAGAGGTTGGAGGGATGAAAGTTAAGCAACATTGCGCTGGGTCAGGTATTGGATGGGTGACAATCATACACATGACCAGTTCTGTTTGGGAGAGAGGTAGGAGGGATGAAAGTTAAGCAACACTGCGCTGGGTCAGGTATTGGATAGGTGACCATCATACACATGACCAGTTCTGTTTGGGAGAGGTTGGAGGGATGAAAGTTAAGCAACACTGCGCTGGGTCAGGTATTGGATAGCTGACCATCATACACATGACCAGTTCTGTTTGGGAGAGAGGTAGGAGGGATGAAAGTTAAGCAACACTGCGCTGGGTCATGTATTGGATGGGTGACCATCATACACATGACCAGTTCTGTTTGGAAGAGAGGTTGGAGGGATGAAAGTTAAGCAACACTGCGCTGAGTCAGATATTGGATGGGTGACCATAATACACATGACCAGTTCTGTTCAGGAGAGAGGTGAGATGGATGAAAGTTAAGCAACACTGCGCTGGGTCAAGTATTGGATGGGTGACCATCAAGTTAGAGGGGTTGAAGTTTCTGCCAGCAGTATGTTTCCCCTCCTCTTTGCTGGTCTCGGTTTCATTCACCAAAACCTTTAGACCTGTGCCATTATCAAAACTTTGAGCATTTAAGCTTTGAAACAGTCAACAACTGAAATATTTTAATTAATTTTAACAGCTCGCAATAATGATCCTCACCAGTAAGTTGACGAAGGGTGCTATCATGCCCCCCGCACGGGCACACATGGAGCTGGCCCCAAGTCCAACGTTCCGTATCACGGTCGGGAACTGCTCGGCCGAGAACACGTAGATAGCGCCGTACGAAGCCGTGATCGCGAGCTTCCCAATCATCGCAAGCATGATCACAAGCCACGGCAGCTCTGAAGATAAAATGACATGTAGGGTTCAAACAAGATAGTATCAACTATAAGATCCAGCCAGCTGATCTCAAATAACCTGGAAAGAGCATCAGATCCAGCCAGCTGATCTCAAATAACCTGGATAGAACATAGGATCCAGCCAGCTGATCTCAAATAACTTGGATAGAGCATAGGATCCAGCCAGCTAATCTCAAATAACCTGGATAGAGCATAGGATCCAGCCAGCTGATCTCAAATAACCTGGATAGAGCATAGGATCCAGCCAGCTGATCTCAAATAACTTGGATAGAGCATAGGATCCAGTCAGCTGATCTCAAATAACTTGGATAGAGCATAGGATCCAGTCAGCTGATCTAAAATAGCCTGGATAGAGCATAGGATCCAGCCAGCTGATCTCAAATAACCTGGATAGAGCATAGGATCCAGCCAGCTGATCTCAAATAACTTGGATAGAGCATAGGATCCAGCCAGCTGATCTCAAATAACCTGGATAGAGCATAGGATCCAGCCAGCTGATCTCAAATAACTTGGATAGAGCATAGGATCCAGCCAGCTGATCTCAAATAATCTGGATAGAGCATAGGATCCAGCCAGCTGGTCTTAAATAACCTGGATAGAGCATAGGATCCAGCCAGCTGATCTCAAATAACTTGGATAGAGCATAGGATCCAGCCAGCTGATCTCAAATAACCTGGATAGAGTATAGGATCCAGCCTGCTGATCTCCAATAACCTGGAAAGAGCATAGGAATCAGCCAGCTGATGTTAAATAACCTGGATAGATCATAGGAGCCAGCCAGCTGATGTTAAATAACCTGGATAGAGCATAGGATCCAGCCAGCTGATCTCAAATAACCTGGATAGAGCATAGAATCCAGCCAGCTGATGTTAAATAACCTGGATAGATCATAGGATCCAGCCAGCTAATCTCAAATAACCTGGATAGAGCATAGGATCCAGTCAGCTGATCTTAAATAACCTGGATAGAGCAAAGAATCCAGCCAGCTGATGTTAAATAACCTGGATAGAACAAAGGGTCCAGCCAGCTGATATTAAATAACCTGGATAGATCATAGGATCCAGCCAGCTGATGTTAAATAACCTGGATAGAACAAAGGGTCCAGCCAGCTGATGTTAAATAACCTGGATAGAGCATAGGATCCAGCCAGCTGATGTTAAATAACCTGGATAGATCATAGGATCCAGCCAGCTGATGTTAAATAACCTGGATAGAACAAAGGGTCCAGCCAGCTGATGTTAAATAACCTGGATAGATCATAGGATCCAGCCAGCTGATGTTAAATAACATGGATAGAGCATAGAATCCGGCCAGCTGATGTTAAATAACCTGGATAGAGCATAGGGTCCAGCCAGCTGATGTTAAATAACCTGGATAGAGCATAGTATGGCACTTACCTGCAGGCACCAGCAGTGTTGCTAACAGTGCTGTCCCCGAGACTAGCATGCAGCCACAGAGGATGGACTTGCGTCCCCAACGGTTCAAGGTGAGCAACAGGAAAGTGTAGCCGGGGATCTCCACGGCTCCCGACACGAGGAAGTTGAGATAGTCGTTGCCCCCGAGGTTGGAGGTATTCCAAGAAAGTCCGTAGTAAGTCATGCTGTTCACAAACCTGCAGACAAATCATTTGTATCTGCTTATAACAGGGTCTAGCGGTCTTCTTAATATTATTGATAAGGTGCAGTCATGATACTGCTAACACAACTGTAGTCAGAGTCCACCAGGCTGTGGCAAGGCTAACACAACTGTAGTCAGAGTCCACCAGGCTGTGGCAAGGTTAGGCTAACACAACTGAAGTCAGAGTCCACCAGGCTGTGGCAAGATTAGGCTAACACAACTGTAGTCAGAGTCCACCAGGCTGTGGCAAGGCTAACACAACTGTAGTCAGAGTCCACCAGGCTGTGGCAAGGTTAGGCTAACACAACTGAAGTCAGAGTCCACCAGGCTGTGGCAAGATTAGACTAACACAACTGTAGTCAGAGTCCACCAGGCTGTGGCAAGGCTAACACAACTGTAGTCAGAGTCCACCAGGCTGTGGCAAGGTTAGGCTAACACAACTGTAGTCAGAGTCCACCAGGCTGTGGCAAGGTTAGGCTAACACAACTGTAGTCAGAGTCCACCAGGCTGTGGCAAGGCAAGGCTAACACAACTGTAGTCAGAGTCCACCAGGCTGTGGCAAGGTTAGGCTAACACAACTGTAGTCAGAGTCCACCAGGCTGTGGCAAGGTTAGTCTAACACAACTGTAGTCAGAGTCCACCAGGCTGTGGCAAGGTTAGGCTAACACAACTGTAGTCAGAGTCCACCAGGCTGTGGCAAGGTTAGGCTAACACAACTGTAGTCAGAGTCCAGCAGGTTGTGGCAAGGTTAGGCTAACACAACTGTAGTCAGAGTCCACCACGCTGTGGCAAGGTTAGGCTAACACAACTGTAGTCAGAGTCCACCACGCTGTGGCAAGGTTAGGCTAACACAACTGTAGTCAGAGTCCACCAGGCTGTGGCAAGGTTAGGCTAACACAACTGTGGTCAGAGTCCACCAGGCTGTGGCAAGGTTAGGCTAACATAACTGTAGTCAGAGTCTACCAGGCTGTGGCAAGGTTAGGCTAACATGACTGTAGTTAGTGACGTCAGAGTCCACCAGGCTGTGGCAAGGTTAGGCTAACATGACTGTAGTTAGTGACGTCAGAGTCCACCAGGCTGTGGCAAGGTTAGGCTAACATGACTGTAGTTAGTGACGTCAGAGTCCACCAAGCTGTGGCAAGGTTAGGCTAACATAACTGTAGTCAGAGTCCACCAGGCTGTGGCAAGGTTAGGCTAACACAACTGTAGTCAGAGTCCACCAGGCTGTGGCAAGGTTAGGCTAACACAACTGTAGTCAGAGTCCACCAGGCTGTGGCAAGGTTAGGCTAACACAACTGTTGTCAGAGTCCACCAGGCTGTGGCAAGGTTAGGCTAACACAACTGTAGTCAGAGTCCACCAGGTTGTGGCAAGGTAAGGCTAACACAACTGTAGTCAGAGTCCACCAGGCTGTGGCAAGGTTAGGCTAACACAACTGTAGTTAGAGTCCACCAGGCTGTGGCAAGGTTAGGCTAACACAACTGTTGTTGTAACACATGGATTAAGCTGAATAATAAAAACAAAAATACATATATATTATAATTTTTTTACTTACCAACAGAAGAATATGTTGAGTGACTTTGCCCGGAGGTTGGGGAACCTGAGCAGGTCGAAACAGGTTCCTTTGTCCTGAACCTTGCCGCCGATAGGTTCATCAGCCGCTAGCAGGTTCTCGAGCAACTCCCTCGGCAAATCAACTCGGTTCTCCTTGGCAACCGTCGTCAACAACTTCTTAGCTTCCTCTGGGCGACCTTTCGCTAGCAACCAGCGAGCTGATTCCGGGATGAACCTGCAAGACACGAGGGGAAGTTCACTAGTGACAAGTTGCAACCAACGTAATTACAGGAACTCTCAGACTTTGTAACCTACAAAATGTTGATGACTTAATCAACTAGATCAGTCTTAACAAAAACTATTTCAACTGGGTTTCAAAATCTAATTAAAAAACAATTAAATTTCTCTATAGAAATGTCCCTGTATATCCCTATGGGAAATTTAGTAGCCCTTCACTTAGCATTGAAAACCCAGTTGAAATAGTTTTTGTTAAAACTAGTGCTAAGTTTACATCAAGTAGACACGAGTCTAAAAATAATCACAACTAGACCATTATTTAACAAACAATCGACGTCTGTAAAATAATTTTTTCATTTTTTGACATCGAATACAACTCGTAAATAAAAAATCACATATTATTCAAAAAATTTTAAATTAAAAATTATTCAGAACAAAATTTTAGCAAATTAATTAGGTAGGCAATTAGAACAGAACACAAAATAAAAGTTATTTTAATCTAGCACACATTTTGACGTGACTACGTCTTAAAGCGTATTATATAGGGAGGCATGTATGGATTTGCTCTCCAAAATAGCCAATGTGTAACAAGCTCTACAGCCTAGAGGAAACATAGGACAGAATGCGACTTATTATCATTCAATAGTTCAGACAATTCTCTAAAATTACTTTTTTTTATTTTCGATAAACTAAATATTGGAGGCGTGAGAGGTGGCGGCGTTTTTAGCACTCGTCATTAGACTAATGCAAAATAAAATATATATATCGCACGATGACACTTCCATCCCAATCTGTAAAATCCTTCAGCTTGTAAATTAGATATGAAAACACAACCCAAATAAAGAGAGATGTAAAACTTGCATGTGAAGTATGGTCAGTACTGTAGTTGACCTACGTGGCAACGCGGTAGTTGAACGTAGTCAAGCTTAAATATCGGCCGTATCAACAAGATTCAGCTACACCCGGTTTTTTTTGCCAGCGATTCAATAGAAAACACAAAGAAGAGAGCAGTGAACTTTTGTTACTTTCAGGCGAAAATTCATAAAAACATAAAAATTCACTTCATGAAGTTGACATTCAAGTTTGAAATTAAGAACAAAATGTTTCTGGAATGTTTCTGGAAGTTATGTGAAGCTGTCCAGGAAAGTGCAGTGCGTACGCTCACTAAACTCATCCCATGCCCCCCCAGGGAATACAAGGACCCATCTTACAGTCGCATGGTAACATATTTCACTGCAAGGATGATAAAGATATATAGAGACAAACGTATTATCTAAAATAACAAAAACTATTTCAACTTGGTTTTGAATGCTAAGTGAAGAACAACTAAATTTCCCGACGTTTCGTAACTTGTACCTGTTACTTTATCAAGGATTAAAGCAGTCCTGACAATTTTCAGATAACAAAAGAACCACACAAAATTATAACAATTACCAAGTTCAAGCTTCCTAAATGCATCTAAACAAAATAATCAGGGTCAGTAACTCAAAAACTAACGTATTTTGTATTTTCTGAAATAAAATCCCCAACGATAGTTTTTGAGTAATTAACTCAGTTGAAATAGGTTTTGTTAAAACTAATGCTAAGTTTAGTTTAAGTGTATATTCTCATATGGTTGACTTACCACCAGTAGGAGAGGAAAACAACGCCAGGCAAGGTCAGTGCAACTTGAAGCATTCTCCAGTCGGGGATAAGGTAAGCGAACAACGCAGTCAACATGAAACCCATCGTGAAGAACATTTGACAGACAACGCCGGCAAACAGCCGCTTGGATGGCCCGACCATCTCCATTGCTGAAAATCAAATCATTCACTGCTTTATGAGGCAAGATGCAGGGGAAATATGATTTGAACTGCAAACGCTTGCAAACAGCCGCTTGGATGGCCCGACCATCTCCATTGCTGAAAATCAAATCATTCACTGCTTTATGAGGCAAGATGCAGGGGAAATATGATTTGAACTGCAAACGCTTGCAAACAGCCGCTTGGATGGCCCGACCATCTCCATTGCTGAAAATCAAATCATTCACTGCTTTATGAGGCAAGATGCAGGGGAAATATGATTTGAACTGAAAACGCTTGCAATGCGCAGGACATTTTACAACAAGGAACACTAGTAGGCCCCACGATATAATGACTGCATTTACAAAAAATGTGAAATACCACTGTAAATTTATAAACTAACCACAAAATTCTATGTAATTATATTGTTAATTCTACAAACAACATTGTAATTCTAACAGCATTAGACAATTATAGTAATACCAAAGCTAATATTTAACAAATAACTAAATAACCTCAAACACTAACCTAACCTCACTTCCAGAGCAGACTTTTAAATAATGTCACAGATTTTTGTAAACATTTTGTGAATTTTTAGACACTTCTGCTTACTTCTAAGGAACTTTCAATTTCTTCTCGCGACATTAAGAAATCTTACCAATGACATAAGCGACGAGGAAAACGCCTGAAGTTGTTGCACCAATGAGGACCCTGGCCAACATAAAGGTGTAATACTCGGGAGCTGCAGCAGCTAGCAGACCACCAACCACCTGCAGGACTAGCGTAATGAAGAAGATGGGACGGCGACCAAACCTGAAACATAAAACACATTAAGCTTTAAAACTCGGGAGCTGCAGCATCTCCATGGCTACCCAACGTTGAATCTACCATTGAACCTCCTATGCTAGGCCATGATATACCCGTAGTAACATAAGATAGCAGAATTGAGAAGCTCTGTCAGGCGATCTCAGCATCTCTATGGCTACCCAACGTTGAATCTACCATTGAACCTCCTATGCTAGGCCATGATATACCCGTAGTAACATAAGATAGCAGAATTGAGAAGCTCTGTCAGGTGATCTCAGCATCTCCATAGCTACCAAACATTGAATCTACCATTGAACCTCCTATGCTAGGCCATGATATACCCGTAGTAACATAAGATAGCAGAATTGAGAAGCTCTGTCAGGTGATCTCAGCATCTCCATGGCTACCAAACATTGAATCTACCATTGAACCTGCTATGCTAGGCAATGATATACCCGTAGTAACATAAGATAGCAGAATTGAGAAGCTCTGTCAGGCGATCTCAGCATCTCCATAGCTACCAAACATTGAATCTACCATTGAACCTCCTATGCTAGGCCATGATATACCCGTAGTAACATAAGATAGCAGAATTGAGAAGCTCTGTCAGGCGATCTCAGCATCTCCATGGCTACCAAACATTGAATCTACCATTGAACCTCCTATGCTAGGCCATGATATACCCGTGGTTACATAAATAGCAGAATTGGGAAGCTCTGTCAGGTGATCTCAGCATCTCCATGGCTACCAAACGTTGAATCTACCATTGAACCTCCTATGCTAGGCCATGATATACCCGTGGTAACATAAGATAGCAGAATTGAGAAGCTCTGTCAGGTGATCTCAGCATCTCCATGGCTACCAAACGTTGAATCTACCATTGAACCTCCTATGCTAGGCCATGATATACCCGTGGTAACATAAGATAGCAGAATTGAGAAGCTCTGTCAGGTGATCTCAGCATCTCCATGGCTACCAAACATTGAATCTACCATTGAACCTCCTATGCTAGGCCATGATATACCCGTGGTAACATAAGATAGCAGAATTAAGAAGCTCTGTCAGGCGATCTCAGCATCTCCATGGCTACCAAACGTTGAATCTACCATTGAACCTCCTATGCTAGGCCATGATATACCCGTGGTAACATAAGATAGCAGAATTGAGAAGCTCTGTCAGGCGATCTCAGCATCTCCATGGCTACCAAACGTTGAATCTACCATTGAACCTCCTATGCTAGGCCATGATATACCCGTGGTAACATAAGATAGCAGAATTGAGAAGCTCTGTCAGGTGATCTCAGCATCTCCATGGCTACCAAACATTGAATCTACCATTGAACCTCCTATGCTAGGCCATGATATACCCGTGGTAACATAAGATAGCAGAATTAAGAAGCTCTGTCAGGCGATCTCAGCATCTCCATGGCTACCAAACGTTGAATCTACCATTGAACCTCCTATGCTAGGCCATGATATACCCGTGGTAACATAAGATAGCAGAATTGAGAAGCTCTGTCAGGCGATCTCAGCATCTCCATGGCTACCAAACGTTGAATCTACCATTGAACCTCCTATGCTAGGCCATGATATACCCGTGGTAACATAAGATAGCAGAATTGAGAAGCTCTGTCAGGTGATCTCAGCATCTTCATGGCTACCAAACGTTGAATCTACCATTGAACCTCCTATGCTAGACCATGATATACCCGTGGTAACATAAGATAGTAGAATTGAGAAGCTCTGTCAGGCAATCTCAGCATCTCCATGGCTACCAAACGTTGAATCTACCATTGAACCTCCTATGCTAGGCCATGATATACCCGTGGTAACATAAGATAGCAGAATTGAGAAGCTCAGTCAGGCGATCTCAACATCTCTATGGCTACCAAACATTGTACCTGTCCGAGAGAGCTCCGAATCCGATAGAGCCGAGCAGGACTCCGAACATGAAGGAAGAATCTGCCGCGGCACGAAGCCAGCTGTCGGTGCAAACCAAGTCAAACTGGGGACAGAAGACAACAATCAGCCTGAGTCGAGGTTAAATCATGGCATGCAACTTGATCAATGCTTAGTAAACTTAGCATAGGAATTCACAAGCTGAGTTTAAAACCAGTTTAGGATAAAAATGATATTTTCTCGAAAACAACACAACTTTACAAAAAACTGGCAAGAAAGTTTAGGATGAAATCTTCTTGAAATTGCAAACGCTTGCAACTTCTGACAAAGATCAGGATTAAAACTGACAATAATAAATCGACTGGAATCTTATAGACTGAGATTCAAAGACTCTTGGTTCTACACCTTGGAGATCTGTCATTCTCATTAAATACGCTAAAATCGTCAAAAAAATATTGTGTCCAAGTAGCTTAATTGGTTAGAGCAACACCCGCGATGGGTGGAGATCGGGGTCCAAGTAGCTCAATTGGTTAGAGCAACACCCGCGACAGGTGGAGATCGGGGTCCAAGTAGCTCAATTGGTTAGAGCAACACCCGCGACAGGTGGAGATCGGGGTCCAAGTAGCTCAATTGGTTAGAGCAACACCCGCGACAGGTGGAGATCGGGGTACAAGTAGCTTAATTGGTTAGAGCAACACCAGCGACAGGTGGAGATCGGGGTCCAAGTAGCTTAATTGGTTAGAACAACACCCGCGACAAGTGGCGATCGGGGTCCAAGTAGCTCAATTGGTTAGAGCAACACCCTCAACAGGTGGAGATCAGGGTCCAAGTAGCTCAATTGGTTAGAGCAACACCCGCGACAGGTGGAGATCGGGGTCCAAGTAGCTCAATTGGTTAGAGCAACACCCACGACAGGTGGAGATCGGGGTCCAAGTAGCTTAATTGGTTAGAGCAACACTCCCGACAGGTGGAGATCGGGGTCCAAGTAGCTCAATTGGTTAGAGCAACACCCGCGACAGGTGGAGATAGGGGTCCAAGTAGCTCAATTGGTTAGAGCAACACCCGCAACAGGTGGAGATCGGGGTCCAAGTAGCTCAATTGGTTAGAGCAACACCCACGACAGGTGGAGATCAGGGTCCAAGTAGCTTAATTGGTTAGAGCAACACCCGCGACAGGTGGAGATCAGGGTCCAAGTAGCTTAATTGGTTAGAGCAACACCCGCGACAGGTGGAGATCGGGGTCCAAGTAGCTCAATTAGTTAGAGCAAAACCCGCGACAGGTGGAGATCGGGGTCCAAGTAGCTCAATTGGTTAGAGCAACACCCAGGACAGGTGGAGATCGGGGTCCAAGTAGCTCAATTGGTTAGAGCAACACCCGCTACAGGTGGAGATCGGGGTCCAAGTAGCTCAATTAGTAAGAGCAACATCCGCGACAGGTGGAGATCGGGGTCCAAGTAGCTCAATTAGTTAGAGCAACACCCATGACAGGTGGAGATCGGGGTCCAAGTAGCTCAATTAGTTAGAGCAACATCCGCGACAGGTGGAGATCGGGGTCCAAGTAGCTCAATTAGTTAGAGCAACACCCTCGACAGGTGGAGATCGGGGTCCAAGTAGCTCAATTAGTTAGAGCAACACCCATGACAGGTGGAGATCGGGGTCCAAGTAGCTCAATTAGTTAGAGCAACATCCGCGACAGGTGGAGATCGGGGTCCAAGTAGCTCAATTAGTTAGAGCAACACCCGCGACAGGTGGAGATCGGGGTCCAAGTAGCTCAATTAGTTAGAGCAACACCCATGACAGGTGGAGATCGGGGTCCAAGTAGCTCAATTAGTTAGAGCAACACCCTTGAAAGGTGGAGATCGAGGTCCAAGTAGCTCAATTAGTTAGAGCAACACCCGCGACAGGAGGAGATCGAGGTCTAAGTAGCTCAATTGGTTAAAGCAACACCCGTGACAGGTTCAAACCTCCATTAAGACATCAATCAACTATCATTCGTTGAGTGCTTGTGAATTTATGGGTGAAGGAATGTAGCCCAACCTCCGTCCATCCACTCACCTCGATTGTTGCCGTGGCGCTGTATTTACTTTTGTCGTAGATCCAGTCTTCGCAAGGCACACTTTGATTACCGTCGTCAAGGCGATAGCAGCTGGACAACGCGCCCAGCGCGGCGTCCCACGGATAGCTTGCGTTGGCCAGCGCAGGAGACAGCGTGTAGCTGGCATTGGAAGGCTCCCATGGCAGCTGGCATCTAGGAACATAGCAACCACACTGTGATAGCTGCTCCTGTTCAACAGCACCAAGGACCGGCCACCGCTTAGCCTTGTCACTTTGACACACTGTGTTGGCTGCTCCTATCCAACAGCACCAAGGACCGGCCACCGCTTAGCCTTGTCACTTTGACACACTGTGTTGGCTGCTCCTGTCCAACAGCACCAAGGACCGGCAACCGCTTAGCCTTGTCACTTTGACACACTGTGTTGGCTGCTCCTGTCCAACAGCACTAAGGACCGGCCACCACTTAGCCTTGTTACTTTGACACACTGTGTTGGCTGATCCTGTCCAACAGCACCAAGGGCCGGCCACCGCTTAGTCTTGTCACTTTGACACACGGTGTTGGCTGCTCCTGTCCAACAGCACCAAGGACCAGCCACCGCTTAGCCTTGTCACTTTGACACACTGTGTTGGCTGCTCCTGTCCAACAGCACCAGGGACCGGCCACCGCTTAGCCTTGTCTCTGTGTCACTGGTCTATTGACTGTCTCTGTATCACTGGTCTATTGACTGTCTCTGTGACACTGGTCTATTGGCTGTCTCTGTGACACTGGTCTATTGGCTGTCTCTGTGACACTGGTCTATTGACTGTCTCTGTGACACTAGTCTATTGGCTGTATCTGTGACACTGGTCTATTGGCTGTCTCTGTGACACTGGTCTATTAGCTGTCTCTGTGACACTGGTTTATTGACTGTCTCTGTGACACTGGTCTATTGACTGTCTCTGTGACACTGGTCTATTGACTGTCTCTGTGACACTGGTCTATTGGATGTCTCTGTGACACTGGTCTATTGGCTGTCTCTGTGACACTGGTCTATTGGCTGTCTCTGTGTCACTGGTCTATTGACTGTCTCTGTGACACTGGTCTATTAGCTGTCTCTATGATATTGGTCTATTGGCTGTCTCTGTGACACTGGTCTATTGGCTGTCCCTGTGACACTGGTCTATTGTCTGTCCCTGTGACACTGGTCTATTGTCTGTCTCTGTGACACTGGTCTATTGGCTGTCTCTGTGACACTGGTCTATTGACTGTCTCTGTGACACTGGTCTATTGGCTGTCTCTGTGACACTGGTCTATTGACTGTCTCTGTGACACTGGTCTATTGGCTGTCTCTGTGACACTGGTCTATTGACTGTCTCTGTGACACTGGTCTATTGGCTGTCTCTGTGACACTGGTCTATTGACTGTCTCTGTGACACTGGTCTATTGACTGTCTCTGTGACACTGGTCTATTGGCTGTCTCTGTGACACTGGTCTATTGGCTGTCTCTGTGACACTGGTCTATTGGCTGTCTCTGTGACACTGGTCTATTGACTGTCTCTGTGACACTGGTCTATTGGCTGTCTCTGTGACACTGGTCTATTGGCTGTCTCTGTGACACTGGTCTATTGACTGTCTCTGTGACACTGGTCTATTGGCTGTCTCTGTGACACTGGTCTATTAACTGTCTCTGTGACACTGGTCTATTGACTGTCTCTGTGACACTGGTCTATTGACTGTCTCTGTGACACTGGTCTATTGACTGTCTCTGTGACACTGGTCTATTAGCTGTATCTGTGACACTGGTCTATTGACTGTCTCTGTGACACTGGTTTATTGGCTGTCTCTGTGACACTGGTCTATTGACTGTCTCTGTGACACTGGTCTATTGACTGTCTCTGTGACACTGGTCTATTGACTGTCTCTGTGACACTGGTCTATTGGCTGTCTCTGTGACACTGGTCTATTGACTGTCTCTGTGACACTGGTCTATTGACTGTCTCTGTGACACTGGTCTATTGACTGTCTCTGTGACACTGGTTTATTGACTGTCTCTGTGACACTGGTCTATTGGCTGTCTCTGTGACACTGGTCTATTGGCTGTCTCTGTGACACTGGTCTATTGACTGTCTCTGTGACACTGGGCTTTTGACTGTCTCTGTGACACTGGTCTATTGGCTGTCTCTGTGACACTGGTCTATTGGCTGTCTCTGTGACACTGGTCTATTGGCTGTCTCTGTGACACTGGTCTATTGGCTGTCTCTGTGACACTGGTCTATTGACTGTCTCTGTGACACTGGTCTATTGGCTGTCTCTGTGACACTGGTCTATTGGCTGTCTCTGTGACACTGGTCTATTGGCTGTCTCTGTGACACTGGTCTATTGACTGTCTCTGTGACACTGGTCTATTGACTGTCTCTGTGACACTGGTCTATTGGCTGTCTCTGTGACACTGGTCTATTGGCTGTCTCTGTGACACTGGTCTATTGGCTGTCTCTGTGACACTGGTCTATTGGCTGTCTCTGTGACACTGGTCTATTAACTGTCTCTGTGACACTGGTCTATTGACTGTCTCTGTGACACTGGTCTATTGGCTGTCTCTGTGACACTGGTCTATTGACTGTCACTTTGACACTGGTCTATTGGCTGTCTCTGTGACACTCTGGTCTTACCGGTGGTCTGATTTTGCCTGCAAGAAGACGCCAGCTAGTTTGTGCAAGGCGCACGAGATGGCGGGCAGACAAAGCAACAGGTAGACTCGCTTCTGGTAACGGCCGAACTCACCGACGTGACGTAACACGTCGTCATAGGCCATGACTGTTGACGAGCCTGAAAATGAACAAAACATTCCAGTTTTACATTTACATTTTGAAATTTGCCCAACGCGTTAACTCTTGTCGAAAAGGACCACGGATATCAACGGCTAAACGTCCCTTCCTATGGACGGTGTAACGCGAGCAACAGTATTCCTCCACAAATCCATGCCGTCGAGAGGTTGATAAGCAAGGCGAGTGTAGTCACTGTACTAACTTTTATCCCTCCAACCTCTCTCCCAAACAGAACTGGTCTTGTGTATGATGGTCACCCATTCAATACCTGACCCAGCGCAGTGTTGCTTAACTTTCATCCCTCCAACCTCTCTCCCAAACAGAACTGGTCTTGTGTAAGATGGTCACCCATCCAATACCTGACCCAGCGCAGTGTTGCTTAACTTTCATCCCTCCAACCTCTCTCCCGAACAGAACTGGTCATGTGTATGATAGTCACCCATCCAATACCTGACCCAGCGCAGTGTTGCTTAACTTTCATCCCTCCAACCTCTCTCCCGAACAGAACTGGTCATGTGTATGATGGTCACCCATCCAATACCTGACCCAGCGCAGTGTTGCTTAACTTTCATCCCTCCAACCTCTCTCCCGAACAGAACTGGTCATGTGTATGATGGTCACTCGTCCAATACCTGACCCAGCGCAGTGTTGCTTAACTTTCATCCCTCCAACCTCTCTCCCGAACAGAACTGGTCATGTGTATGATGGTCACCCATCCAATACCTGACCCAGCGCAGTGTTGCTTAACTTTCATCCCTCCAACCTCTCTCCCGAACAGAACTGGTCATGTGTATGATGGTCACCCATCCAATACCTGACCCAGCGCAGTGTTGCTTAACTTTCATCCCTCCAACCTCTCTCCCGAACAGAACTGGTCATGTGTATGATGGTCACTCGTCCAATACCTGACCCAGCATGGCAAGGCAAGGCATGGCAAGGCATGGCATGGCATGGCATGGAATGGCATGGCATGGCATGGAATGGCAAGGCATGGCAAGGCATGGCATGGCAAGGCGTGGCATGGCATGGTATGGCATGGCATGGCATGGCATGGCATGGTATGGCATGGCATGGCATGGCATGGCATGGCATGGCAAGGCATGGCAAGGCATGGCATGGCAAGGCATGGCATGGCATGGCATGGCAAGGCATGGCATGGCATGGCATGGCATGGCATGGTATGGCATGGCATGGCAAGGCAAGGCATGGCATGGCATGGCATGGCATGGCAAGGCATGGCATGGCATGGCAAGGCATGGCAAGGCATTGCATGGCAAGGCATGGCAAGGCATGGCATGGCATGGCATGGCAAGGCATGGCATGGCATGGCAAGGCATGGCATGGCATGGCATGGCATGGCATGGCATGGCATGGCATGGCATGGCATGGCATGACAAGGCATGGCAAGGCATGTCAAGGCAAGGCAAGGCATGGCATGGCTTGGCATGGCATGGCATGGCTTGGCAAGGCATGGCATGGCATGGCATGGCTTGGCATGGCATGGCATGGCATGGCATGGCATGGCATGGCATGGCAATGTATGACATGGAATTGTATTGTAGTTTGCCTCCTGGATTTCCCTTTCACTCAGTGCCGGGAAAAGAACTGATGCCACTTGAAATTACTGCTGAAATATAACCTTGTTATGACAAGAATGGACGAGAGGAAACGTGGCTATCAGACCTTGGAGCGGAAATTGATAACAAAGACTTGAAATTGTTGAATGACGAATTGACTTTTAAATCAAATTATCGCAAGCTGTCATTGCATATACAAGCGAATGTGATTGCGGGCGAGTAAAAGAGATTTATTACCACGTGGAGGTGATTACAAGAAGAAGACTTGTGTAGCATGCGTTGTCCCAATTCATGCCAAGGACACAATCATTTCTTTATACAAAGTCTGCCACAAGGACCGATGTTTCCAACACGCCAAACCGTTCGGTGGTCACCCATCCAATACCTGACCTAGCGCAGTGTTGCTTAACTTCGGTGATCTCACGAGGACCGGTGTTTCCGACACGCCAAACCGTTCGGTGGTCACCCATCCAATACCTGACCTAGCGCAGTGTTGCTTAACTTCGGTGATCTCACGAGGACCGGTGTTTCCGACACGCCAAACCGTTCGGTGGTCACCCATCCAATACCTGACACAGCGCAGTGTTGCTTAACTTCGGTGATCTCACAAGGACCGGTGTTTCCAACACGCCAAACCGTTCGGTGGTCACCCATCCAATACCTGACCCAGCGCAGTGTTGCTTAACTTCGGTGATCTCACAAGGACCGGTGTTTCCGACACGCCAAACCGTTCGGTGGTCACCCATTCAATACCTGACCTAGCGCAGTGTTGCTTAACTTCGGTGATCTCACGAGGACCGGTGTTTTCAACACGCCAAACCGTTCGGTGGTCACCCATCCAATACCTGACCTAGCGCAGTGTTGCTTAACTTCGGTGATCTCACGAGGACCGGTGTTTCCGACACGCCAAACCGTTCGGTGGTCACCCATCCAATACCTGACACAGCGCAGTGTTGCTTAACTTCGGTGATCTCACAAGGACCGGTGTTTCCAACACGCCAAACCGTTCGGTGGTCACCCATCCAATACCTGACCCAGCGCAGTGTTACTTAACTCTAAGGTCATATGATTTCAGTTTGACTCGTTTCTCCTGCGAGGCTGATTTCAACATTGTGTTGTAAAGGACAAAAGTGATCCATTGTGAGGGAGATTCCCACGCATTCTCTGTAGTACTTAGAGGTGTACTTAGAGGTGTACTTAGAGGTGTACTTAGAGGTGTACTTAGAGGTGTACTTAGCAGTAAATATCCTTCCAATCAATATCTAATCATCATTAAATATCATCAACAGTGCAGCCTTGACAGCCTTGCAGCCTACCAAATAATGTCATAAGTCAGAATGGTCAGGTAAATATTTACTATATTAACTTTTATTTATGATAGATCTGAAATAGAATAAAAAATAAATAAAAAAATAAATACAAACACATTCAGAAGAGATTTATTGCGTTGCAATAGATTTGCGGCCCTATTTCAACAACGCCGTTTAAAACGCTATGAAACGCCGTACAGGTGTAAATTTAACCGGCGCAGTAATTTGCTTTAAAACAAAGATATTTTAATAATTGCAAACCAAGAAACTGTGACAACACACGAAGAACAAGAATAAAATAGTTTTCAACAATGTGTTTGCTTCGAAACTGAATATTTGTTGCAAGGAATTACAAACAAAATATCAATGTGACTTCTTACTTTGACCTCCAAATGACAGTTGAAAAGTTAAACCCCGTCCTTCAAGGTTCAAATATTAAACGGTTATTTGAACAGAAGGAAATAGTGACGGCTGCTAAATTTGACAGAACAAAACCTTCCTGAATCGTCACCAAATTAGAATTTAAATAAACACATTTTTTATACATGTTTCTTAACATTATCTTAAAAATCTTTCAAAATGTCGCAATGCGGGGGAAACAATTTTGCCTCAGATTAAGCAAGATTTAAACGGCGTTAGTGAAATCGGAACTTATCAACTTTTTGACAGAATGGATCTACCATTGAACCTCCTATGCTAGGCCATGATATACCCGTAGTAACATAAGATAGCAGAATTGAGATGCTCTGGCAGGCGATCTCAGCATCTCAATGGCTACCAAACGTTGAATCTACCATTGAACCTCCTATACTAGGCCATGATATACCCGTGGTAACATAAGATAGCAGAATTGAAAAGCTCTGTCAGGTGATCTCAGCATCTCCATGGCTACCAAACGTTGAATCTACCATTGAACCTCCTATGCTAGGCCATGATATACCCGTGGTAACATAAGATAGCAGAATTGAGAAGCTCTGTCAGGCGATCTCAGCATCTCCATGGCTACCAAACGTTGCATCTACCATTGAACCTCCTATGCTAGGCCATGATATACCCGTGGTAACATAAGACAGCAGAATTGAGAAGCTCTGTCAGGCGATCTCAGCATCTCCATGGCTACCAAACGTTGAATCTACCATTGAACCTCCTATGCTAGGCCATGATATACCCGTGGTAACATAAGATAGCAGAATTGAGAAGCTCTGTCAGGTGATCTCAGCATCACCATGGCTACCAAACGTTGAATCTACCATTGAACCTCCTATGCTAGGCCATGATATACCCTTGGTAACATAAGATAGCAGAATTGAGAAGCTCTGTCAGGTGATCTCAGCATCTCCATAGCTACCAAACGTTGAATCTACCATTGCACCTCCTGTGCTAGGCCATGATATACCCGTGGTTACATAAGGTAGCAGAATTAAGAAGCTCTGTCAGGCGATCTCAGCATCTCCATGGCTACCAAACGTTGAATCTACCATTGAACCTCCTATGCTAGACCATGATATACCCGTGGTAACATAAGATAGCAGAATTGAGAAGCTCAGTCAGGCGATCTCAGCATCTCCATGGCTACCAAACGTTGAATCTACCATTGAACCTCCTATGCTAGGCCATGACATACCCGTGGTAACATAAGATAGCAGAATTGAGAAGCTCTGTCAGGTGATCTCAGCATCACCATGGCTACCAAACGTTGAATCTACCATTGAACCTCCTATGCTAGGCCATGATATACCCGTGGTAACATAAGATAGCAGAATTGAGAAGCTCTGTCAGGCGATCTCAGCATCTCCATGGCTACCAAGTGAAGTCGAGACAATCTATCAATGCAGGGAAAGTGATTGTAGAAGTTGTTACATAAGCTAATCAATAAAGCTCGCTCAATTGAGATCAAATTACTTGAACCAGAAGATTCAGCTGGAATTGTGCAGTTACTTACGCGATGTAAAAATTAAACAATTGATTATTTGCTGTCCAACGCGTGTGTGTTGCGTTGAAAGAAACCATGTTACAAGATGGCGTCACAAAGTCTACGCGTGTCCAGCTTTAAAACATGCGTAGCTCGGGACAACATTCCTGAATTGCATTCAACTTTGAATGTTAGAGTTAAACTTCACAGTCTTCCTTATTTAACATTGATTTTAGTGATTTTATACCAAAGTTTAACGCTTATGTTAAACTGTCAGAGCACAAAATGACCGCCAATTGTTTGATTACCCGCGCCTTATTGTAGATGGAGCCACCGTCGCATCGAGAGTTTAGAAATTTCATTTCGTTACTTCTCTCAGATTACTCATATTTAAGACTGGTTTATAAAACTTAACCTAACAAAAATTTAACTCATTTTTTACCAATTTTATCAGCTTGGTCGACGAAAGCGTCAAGACTCAATTAATTGTGCGCTTTTCAAGATGGCGGCCGAAGAAGACAACACGCTTAGTAAAAACAAACGTTCAGTAGCACGCTTTATTTCATCATAGAAAATAATTCAACAACAATCGAGCTGTAAACGGAAAAAAAGAAAATTACAGGGTACTAAACTTGGGAAAAAACAATGATACTTCCCCACGGCGATAGTGAAAATCAATATCATGCCACACACAAAGAATCCACCCGTCATGTATGGTCGATTTGACCGTCCCCTGCAATACTACAGTCAAGCCCGTGAGAGAAGATACCAGCACAAGGACTGTCCCCTGCATTGCTACAGTCTAGCCCGTGAGAGAAGATACCAGCACAAGGACTGTCCCCTGCATTGCTACAGTCTAGCCCGTGAGAGAAGATACCAGCACAAGGACTGTCCCCTGCATTGCTACAGTCTAGCCCGTGAGAGAAGATACCAGCACAAGGACTGTCCCCTGCAATACTATAGTCAAGCCCCTGAGAGAAGATACTAGCACAAGGACTGTCCCCTGCATTGCTACAGTCTAGCCCGTGAGAGAAGATACCAGCACAAGGACTGTCCCCTGCATTGCTACAGTCTAGCCCGTGAGAGAAGATACCAGCACAAGGACTGTCCCCTGCATTGCTACAGTCTAGCCCGTGAGAGAAGATACCAGCACAAGGACTGACCCTGCATTGCTACAGTCTAGCCCGTGAGAGAAGATACCTGCACAAGGACTGTCCCCTGCATTGCTACAGTCTAGCCCGTGAGAGAAGATACCAGCACAAGGACTGTCCCCTGCATTGCTACAGTCTAGCCCGTGAGAGAAGATACCAGCACAAGGACTGTCCCTGCATTGCTACAGTCTAGCCCGTGAGAGAAGATACCAGCACAAGAACTGTTCCCTGCATTGCTACAGTCTAGTCCGTGAGAGAAGATACCAGCACAAGGACTGTCCCTGCATTGCTACAGTCTAGCCCGTGAAAGAAGATACCAGCACAAGAACTGTTCCCTGCATTGCTACAGTCTAGCCCGTGAGAGAAGATACCAGCACAAGGACTGTCCCCTGCATTGCTACAGTCTAGCCCGTGAGAGAAGATACCAGCACAAGGACTGTCCCTGCATTGCTACAGTCTAGCCCGTGAGAGAAGATACCAGCACAAGAACTGTTCCCTGCATTGCTACAGTCTAGTCCGTGAGAGAAGATACCAGCACAAGGACTGTCCCTGCATTGCTACAGTCTAGCCCGTGAGAGAAGATACCAGCACAAGAACTGTTCCCTGCATTGCTACAGTCTAGTCCGTGAGAGAAGATACCAGCACAAGGACTGTCCCCTGCATTGCTACAGTCTAGCCCGTGAGAGAAGATACCAGCACAAGGACTGTCCCCTGCATTGCTACAGTCTAGCCCGTGAGAGAAGATACCAGCACAAGGACTGTCCCTGCATTGCTACAGTCTAGCCCGTGAGAGAAGATACCAGCACAAGAACTGTTCCCTGCATTGCTACAGTCTAGTCCGTGAGAGAAGATACCAGCACAAGGACTGTCCCCTGCATTGCTACAGTCTAGTCCGTGAGAGAAGATACCAGCACAAGGACTGTCCCCTGCATTGCTACAGTCTAGCCCGTGAGAGAAGATACCAGCACAAGGACTGTCCCCTGCATTGCTACAGTCTAGTCCGTGAGAGAAGATACCAGCACAAGGACTGTCCCCTGCATTGCTACAGTCTAGCCCGTGAGAGAAGATACCAGCACAAGGACTGTCCCTGCATTGCTACAGTCTAGCCCGTGAGAGAAGATACCAGCACAAGGACTGTCCCCTGCATTGCTACAGTCTAGTCCGTGAGAGAAGATACCAGCACAAGGACTGTCCCCTGCATTGCTACAGTCTAGTCCGTGAGAGAAGATACCAGCACAAGGACTGTCCCCTGCATTGCTACAGTCTAGCCCGTGAGAGAAGATACCAGCACAAGGACTGTCCCTGCATTGCTACAGTCTAGTCCGTGAGAGAAGATACCAGCACAAGGACTGTCCCCTGCATTGCTACAGTCTAGCCCGTGAGAGAAGATACCAGCACAAGGACTGTCCCTGCATTGCTACAGTCTAGCCCGTGAGAGAAGATACCAGCACAAGGACTGTCCCCTGCATTGCTACAGTCTAGTCCGTGAGAGAAGATACCAGCACAAGGACTGTCCCCTGCATTGCTACAGTCTAGTCCGTGAGAGAAGATACCAGCACAAGGACTGTCCCCTGCATTGCTACAGTCTAGCCCGTGAGAGAAGATACCAGCACAAGGACTGTCCCTGCATTGCTACAGTCTAGCCCGTGAAAGAAGATACCAGGAGCCTTATTCACTAACTTTTCTTGTCGCCAATGCCCGGCAATGGGAGTCCAATTGCGAGAAATGGAAATCTCGCCTAAAATTGGTATTCGCTATCTAGTTATGCGATCCAAAGCCGCGAATTGGAATTACACCCGGGACTTTCGCTTTCTGAGTCGACTGGACCCCGTAAATAGACTAAGTTGGGTTAAAGGTTGGCAAATAATCATCGTTAAAGAATCAAATCCTTTTCAAAGAATCCCTTTTATGTTCTAATTAAGTATATATCGTGAAAAGTGTCGTGTACGCGTTTTACAAAGTTCATGTGAATATGTTTCCGAGAAAAAACATGCGTAATTATTAAGTGCAACAAAGATTATTAGAATGTTAAAATATTGTAGTGACGGCGATGCGCAAAGTATTGGCCTAGAACAAGGTTATTACTCTATTCCACTATAAATTAAATGAAACAGATTTGTATTTATTGTAGCTATTGCCCTTTGAATATGAAAATTATTTATGTAAATGGAATAATGTATGGCTATGGTAATTTACAACGTATGTGACAACTATAAAAGGTTGCTGAGTTTAAGGAATACATTTAATAAAATATTTACAATTAAATAGGAATAATCTTCTGATTTTCAGGAACAATTTTAATGATTGATGTGGTGTTTGGCTGAGATATTTCGTTGTTGCAATTATAAGAAGGTGCAAACGGAGAATTCTTGAAATGTCAAAAGCGAAAACAAATTCATAATTCAGCAGTATTTTATCAGTTTTCCACTTTGCCTTTGCCTCATTGACTCTGATTTCCCCTCCCGTGCCTTGGTTTCCATTTACCCGCCCGAGTCCATTGCCAAGTGCATAGAGAATACCAACTTTCTGGGCATTGGCATTCGCGCGAATTCGACAAATCGTCTAATGCCGGATATTGGAATTCTGACCGAATATTCAGAAAGTTAGTGAATAAGGCTCCAGCACAAGGACTGTCCCTGCATTGCTACAGTCTAGCCCGTGAGAGAAGATACCAGCGGAAGGACTGTCCCCTGCATTGCTACAGTCTAGCCCGTGAGAGAAGATACCAGCACAAGGACTGTCCCCTGCATTGCTACAGTCTAGCCCGTGAGAGAAGATACCAGCACAAGGACTGTCCCGTGCATTGCTACAGTCTAGCCCGTGAGAGAAGATACCAGCACAAGGACTGTCCCTGCATTGCTACAGTCTAGCCCGTGAAAGAAGATACCAGCACAAGGACTGTCCCCTGCATTGCTACAGTCTAGCCCGTGAGAGAAGATACCAGCACAAGGACTGTCCCCTGCATTGCTACAGTCTAGCCCGTGAGAGAAGATACCTGCACAAGGACTGTCTTCTGCATTGCTACAGTCTAGCCCGTGAGAGAAGATACCAGCACAAGGACTGTCCCCTGCATTGCTACAGTCTAGCCCGTGAGAGAAGATACCAGCACAAGGACTGTCCCGTGCATTGCTACAGTCTAGCCCGTGAGAGAAGATACCAGCACAAGGACTGTCCCGTGCATTGCTACAGTCTAGCCCGTGAGAGAAGATACCAGCACAAGGACTGTCGCCTGCATTGCTACAGTCTAGCCCGTGAGAGAAGATACCAGCACAAGGACTGTCCCGTGCATTGCTACAGTCTAGCCCGTGAAAGAAGATACCAGCACAAGGACTGTCCCCCACATTGCTACAGTCTAGCCCGTGAAAGAAGATACCAGCACAAGGACTGTCCCTGATCTATCACAGTATTAAATATCACTCCACCGGTAGGTTTCTTAGCGTGAAACTGACTCTAGGCAGTTACCGCGGAAGAGCATCGTAAAGCTGATGACCTTGAGTGGTCGGCAACTACAGACAGACGGATACCTGATAGGTTCGTTGAACCGGTCTGGCAGGTTTTAGCAAGACAATGGATTGCAATACCTATCATTATCAATCATAATTGCCGCACTGGGTCGACATGGAACCTGCACCAGAGCAGGGCAGACATAACCTAACTTAACAACCATAAAGTCGAGTTGATTTGAAGAAAATAGCACAATTTGAACAACGAACCAAAGTGGCACTGGTCTAATGGCGTCGGTGAATGAGTGGATGATGATGATGATGATGAACATAACCTAGCCTAGAAGGGAAGAGGGGTAACACGGTGCCGGCACGTAGCCTACTCCTGTCGAAGACCAAGGGGACCACCGGTTTAACGTCCCTTCCGAAGGACGGTACAACGCGAACAACAGGATTCCTCCACAAATCCATGCTGTCGAGAGGTTGATAAGCAAGGCGAGTGAAGTTGCTGTCGAGAGGTTGATAAGCAAGGCGAGTGAAGTTGCTGTCGAGAGGTTGATAAGCAAGGCGAGTGAAGTTGCTGTCGAGAGGTTGATAAGCAAGGCGAGTGAAGTTGCTGTCGAGAGGTTGCTAAGCAAGGCGAGTGAAGTTGCTGGCGAGAGGTTGCTAAGCAAGGCGAGTGAAGTTGCTGTCGAGAGGTTGATAAGCAAGGCGAGTGAAGTTGCTGTCGAGAGGTTGATAAGCAAGGTGAGTGAAGTTGCTGGTAAGAGGTTGCTAAGCAAGGCGAGTGAAGTTGGTGTCGAGAGGTTGATAAGCAAGGTGAGTGAAATTGCTGTCGAGAGGTTGATGAGCAAGGTGAGTGAAGTTGATGTCGAGAGGTTGATAAGCAAGGCGAGTGAAGTTGGTGTCGAGAGGTTGATAAGCAAGGCGAGTGAAGTTGGTGTCGAGAGGTTGATAAGCAAGGTGAGTGAAGTTGCTGTCGAGAGGTTGATGAGCAAGGTGAGTGAAGTTGCTGTCGAGAGGTTGATAAGCAAGGTGAGTGAAGTTGGTGGTGAGAGGTTGCTAAGCAAGGCGAGTGAAGTTGCTGTCGAGAGGTTGCTAAGCAAGGCGAGTGAAGTTGGTGTCGAGAGGTTGATAAGCAAGGCGAGTGAAGTTGCTGTCGAGAGGTTGATAAGCAAGGCGAGTGAAGTTGGTGTCGAGAGGTTGATAAGCAAGGCGAGTGAAGTTGGTGTCGAGAGGTTGCTAAGCAAGGCGAGTGAAGTTGCTGTCGAGAGGTTGATAAGCAAGGCGAGTGAAGTTGCTGTCGAGAGGTTGATAAGCAAGGCGAGTGAAGTTGCTGTCGAGAGGTTGATAAGCAAGGCGAGTGAAGTTGCTGTCGAGAGGTTGATAAGCAAGACGAGTGAAGTTGCTGTCGAGAGGTTGCTAAGCAAGGCGAGTGAAGTTGCTGTCGAGAGGTTGATAAGCAAGGCGAGTGAAGTTGGTGTCGAGAGGTCTAGAGCTGTCTAGTGTCTGTCCAGCACTCAGACAGACATAACATAATTCGAGTCTCTCTTGAGCAGTAATTGTAGTCTACTCTGGAATGTTTCACCTTGCACACGATGATATAATATCACACCAAGAGATTAAATACGTTCACCTGTCGACATCGATTCGGTGTCGACATGAAAGCTTGACGAGATTTGCCAAATTCCATTCTGATTTTTAGTCAAAATTTTACCGGAAATCAATTCTGGGTCCCTAAAAAATGGGTTAATATATTTTTTTCACAATTCTCCCTTTGTCTGTAAACCCAAAGCGAATCCAGTTTCAAAATCTCACTATGCACAGAGTGTGGTTGGGGAGTGGGGGTGGTATGACGTCAAATTTATAGACAATTCTGCTTGTAAAACGGCGTTTTAACTTAGTTATTACAAAGGTACTAAGAAACTAAGAAACTAAGTAACTAATTTGAGAGCTTGTGGTTGTTTCTGTCAAGATGTTTAGCCTACCTGTGGCAAGTGCCGTTAATTACGCCAGTAATAAAAGCAAGAGTCTGCCTTGCACTGCCAGCTGTTAGGAAATACCTGGTGCATGATTCAGGTGGCACTGGAATTTAAATCTAAACAATCTAAACAGTTATTTCAGTCGTGAGCTCCGTGCATTGTGATAAAGAATCGAGTTGTTTACAAAGTTGAAAGTGATTACCCTAATGATTAGAACGCTGTGATAACTTAATATAAATACATTAAGTATTAATACTTTAATACGAATCATTTATGTTTACATTATCAACTTTGTGTGCTATCTTTCTGTGCGTAAAAATCCAACTGATAAGCAGTTTCTGTGACCTTTTCCGGATCGACCAAGTCCGGATAGACAAACATATATCCGTAAAGTCGACCACTTCAAGTGTTGTTCAAATTTATTGCATATGAGCTTTTGTTACAAGTTAAATCGATGGTTAAACTCGTTGAAAATCACAGTACATTCAGGACATTTTGGCATGAAATGCATAAGATTATCACCAGATAACACAGATAGGTAACCACCTATCTTTGTCCGAAAGTACATCATGGACCACGTGGATGGATATATGTAGTAGTCATGTGTTTTACCAAAATATCACTTTTGAAGGATAAAATCCATGCAATCGTATCTAATAATAGTGCAGGTTTAAATTTAAACTGTCTGTAACAACACGTGCTAGCGGCGGGGATGGCAGATGGGAGTCCAGGCTACTACGTTCTAGACATAAGGGTGGCCGTCCAGCGAATATGTAGAGGGTGGGTAGGTTCATTGAACGAATCCAATATGACTCATGCATCACTCTAAACTGAATTACAACTTTAACGGGGCAATATTCCAGTTAAAATGCCTGAACTAGGGATTGTATGGCGTCTACTGGAAGTGGGAAATTGTTTTAGAAGCTCGTTTTAATTCAGAAATCAGTGTTTTATTTCTGTCTAACTTACCGCCGAGTTGTCTGGTTGAACAGTTGTGTAGCACTGCCTGTCAGGCGAGTGAAGTAAGCTTGCAGTGGTCTTTGCTTGCAGTGATCGCCGGCGCTTGCGTGATATGTTCTAGCACACGCCCCTTCACTATACGTCATATCACGCTATGCGTAAAGCGTGCACGCATGTATAGCTTGTATACGCATGGAGTTCCACTGATCTATTATATTTATATTAGGCTTATCCCGGTGTATTGTAGCTTAGGTGTTCTTTTATTTGAAGGAAGGAAAATAAACCCTCGCTGCTTGCATTGTATCATCGACTATAGTTTTTTTTTTAACTAACTCGGTGAGGAACCCCTTTATTACCTTCTAAATGAAAGACTGAATTGCTGAATTTACCGTTTGAATACATCCGCCGGATGATGTTCAAAGGTGTCTTGGGTTTGGGTTCATTAACTTATTTCCTGGCACGTGCCGCAAATTACAATTAAATTCTTGTCAAAGATCGTCTCCACATATGGTCTATCATTGCAAGTCGAGGGCTAGCGCTACCTTGGAGCCAATAGGTTAACTAAATGGAGCTGAGGAGAAGAGGTTGATTGTTGCCAGACCATGGAATATTACATGCTATTTGAAAAAGATAGACTGTTAGCAAATAAAAATATGTTCTGACTCTTCGCAATTAAATGAAGTGCATTTATTTAACAAAGCAGTATTTGTTTTGTTTGGAGCCAGAGAAAGATTAGTTTTTAGGTATTACTAAATCATGATATTTTCAATCTGACAACACCGAAGCATCAGGCAATACTCAGTCCTTCACCTTGACGTGACTGTCAGATCTCGTCGTTTGTGCCGACGATTTAACTCGGCAAAATTGTTTTAATATTCCATAAATTCTTAAACAAATTGTCGGATTATTTTCATTTGGAGACTTTTCTTTCTCTTCAATTGGGTCCTTCTTTTTGAACTAAATAAGTTTATTGATCTTCGGAGAGCGAGAGTGGGACGACATCTTTGTCGTCTGACGGACATTTGCTGGGAATACGCTTCGACAGTGAACGATGTTTTAATACATTCTCAGTGTTTTGAGGCACTGATTTTAAAGGTAAGTTCAAAAGATGGTTCTTTATTTTCATATGTTACCCATAAGTAAATATTCGAAGCCGTAAACTTTACGCCGTTCGAAAAATCATGCTCCAAATCTGTGGAATTAATGGACCTAAAAACGCCCACTTTTTATTTATTGAAACTTTGTATTTTTTAGACAGTTCGAGTCGCAAGAGAGTATTTTACGACAAGAGGATGGCAAACATAAATAATGCTGATCCTTGGCTGATCCAGCCAAGGGAACGGGTTCGTTATGAAGAGCAGTTCCGTTCTTTGCGACCTGTGAATGGAATCATAACGGGCGATCAGGCCAAAGGATTCCTCCTTCAATCACAGCTTCCACTTCCAGTCTTGGGGGAAATCTGGTATGTATTTCGAGCAGGAATCCTCTTTCTTATTTTGTTACTTTGTACATTCGTGAATCGTGATCGATGTCATATTGTCTCACATTGTCTCTCATATCCTCCCCAGGACGCTCGCTGATACGGACTCAGATGGAAAGATGAACATCGAGGAGTTTAGCATTGCCTGCAAACTCATCAACTTGAAACTACGAAGTTTTGAACTTCCTAAAATATTGCCTGCTATCTTGGTACAAAGCGCAAGTAAGTTCAAACATAGGTTCAACTCTTTGTTTTCTAAAAATTAAACCTGCCATTGCTTCATTAGCTTCCTTTACCATTTCAAAAAGCTGCATAGAGCTTAGATCAAACACTTGAGTACACTAACATAAAAGATTAGACAATATCTTGTAATAACTATAAGATATTAAACTGGTGTCTGTGGGTTTCAGATCAAGCTACTGTCAGCCCACAGCAGCAAGTTCGGCCTCAGCCTCCGAACCAAATACCGTTGGTTGGGAAGGCAATGCCGCAGCCTGTCAGGCCACAGCCAGCGAGGCCCGCTCCTCCCATGAGCCATCCCCCGGTTATACCACCCTTACCCGATCCTGCGTTGATACAGCATAACATTCCACCCATGTTGCCCCCTATGTTTCCCCCTATGTTGCCTCCTATGGTACCTCCTATGGTACCTCCTATGGTACCTCCTATGACTCACCCGATGGCCCAAGCAATGGTGTCACCTGTCAATCAAGCGCTGGTCCACCCAATGGTCCAGCAGCCTTTGGTAAGTGTCATTCTGTTCCTCAATTTGGTACTAGTTGGTATATTGAAGTGGGGACTGTTTTGATTTGTTTATTCAGAAGGTTTGAAAGTTACGGTGTTGGAAACTGTGCCCACGGGGGGAGAGGGGAGGGGCTTACCAGAGCGCCTTGAAGATATCTCAGATGAGAACTTAATATCTGAGGCTTGGGCTTTGTTTGTTTCTGCGTTTAATATTTGAACTTCAAGTTTAGCAGGATAAGCTTTAGAGTCTGAGCTCTTAAGAGACTAAAGATGTTTCAAATTTACAAATCACCATCGTATCAGAGACAAAATTAACAACTTTATTTTAATCTCCTCGTCTTTGTTGACTTGACTTACATTTGTTAACAATCTATAAACCGTACACTGTCATTTTTCTGCATCAAACTTATTTATTTATTAGTACTTTTTCTAATGAAAAAAATATACACTTCAGCTGGATGTCGGTACTCTCCCAGAAAGTTAACCACAAAAAAAGAAAATTTACACAAAATAAATGGCGTTTCAGAGACGTGTTCAGATTATTTTCACGTTGTAATTCTTAGGAACATCTGAGTCAAAATTTTAGAAGAGTAGAAACAAAACAGAATATAAAGGTCAAGAGTGTTTGTTAGTATGCATGGCTCAAGCTCCCGCTAATCTTTTGTTAGTGCCTTAACCAACTGTTAACGTTCTGTTAACCAATAGGCCCAGCCGCTGGTACAGCAAGTGCAGCCGATGGTCCAAGGTTTTCCAGCCGTTCCTGCTCAGAACACTTCAACCGTTCCAATAAGACCACCATCCGTTCCAATAGACAGAGTTGCTTCCATCGAGTCCCCGTGAGTATAAACCAGAGACAGTCACAGAGACAGTCAATAGACCAGTGCCACAGAGACAGCCAATAGACCAGTGTCACAGAGACAGTCAATAGACCAGTGTCACAGAGACAGCCAATAGACCAGTGTCACAGAGACAGTCAATAGACCAGTGTCACAGAGACAGCCAATAGACCAGTGTCACAGAGACAGTCAATAGATCAGTGTCACAGAGACAGTCAATAGACCAGTGTCACAGAGACAGCCAATAGACCAGTGTCACAGAGACAGTCAATAGACCAGTGTCACAGAGACAGTCAATAGACCAGTGTCACAGAGACAGCCAATAGACCAGTGTCACAGAGACAGTCAATAGACCAGTGTCACAGAGACAGCCAATAGACCAGTGTCACAGAGACAGCCAATAGACCAGTGTCACAGAGACAGCCAATAGACCAGTGTCACAGAGACAGTCAATAGACCAGTGTCACAGAGACAGTCAATAGACCAGTGTCACAGAGACAGTCAATAGACCAGTGTCACAGAGACAGTCAATAGACCAGTGTCACAGAGACAGTCAATAGACCAGTGTCACAGAGACAGTCAATAGACCAGTGTCACAAAGACAGCCAATAGACCAGTGACACAGGGACAGCCAATAGACCAGTGTCACAGAGACAGCCAATAGACCAGTGTCACAGAGACAGCCAATAGACCAGTGTCACAGAGACAGCCAATAGACTAGTGTCACAGAGACAGCCAATAGACCAGTGTCACAGAGACAGCCAATAGACCAGTGTCACAGAGACAGCCAATAGACCAGTGTCACAGAGACAGCCAATAGACCAGTGTCACAGAGACAGTCAATAGACCAGTGTCACAGAGACAGTCAATAGACCAGTGTCACAGAGACAGTCAATAGACCAGTGTCACAGAGACAGCCAATAGACCAGTGTCACAGAGACAGCCAATAGACTAGTGTCACAGAGACAGCCAATAGACCAGTGTCACAGAGACAGTCAATAGACCAGTGTCACAGAGACAGTCAATAGACCAGTGTCACAGAGACAGTCAATAGACCAGTGTCACAGAGACAGTCAATAGACCAGTGTCACAGAGACAGTCAATAGACCAGTGTCACAGAGACAGTCAATAGACCAGTGTCACAGAGACAGCCAATAGACCAGTGTCACAGAGACAGCTAATAGACCAGTGTCACAGAGACAGTCACAGAGACAGTCAATAGACCAGTGTCACAGAGACAGTCAATAGACCAGTGTCACAGAGACAGCCAATAGACCAGTGTCACAGAGACAGTCAATAGACCAGTGTCACAGAGACAGTCAATAGACCAGTGTCACAGAGACAGTCAATAGACCAGTGTCACAGAGACAGTCAATAGACCAGTGTCACAGAGACAGCCAATAGACCAGTGTCACAGAGACAGCCAATAGACCAGTGTCACAGAGACAGCCAATAGACCAGTGTCACAGAGACAGCCAATAGACCAGTGTCACAGAGACAGTCAATAGACCAGTGTCACAGAGACAGCCAATAGACCAGTGTCACAGAGACAGTCAATAGACCAGTGTCACAGAGACAGCCAATAGACCAGTGTCACAGGGACAGCTAATAGACCAGTGTCGCAGAGACAGCCAATAGACCAGTGTCACAGAGACAGCCAATAGACCAGTGTCACAGAGACAGTCAATAGACCAGTGTCACAGAGACAGTCAATAGACCAGTGTCACAGAGACAGCCAATAGACCAGTGTCACAGAGACAGCCAATAGACCAGTGTCACAGAGACAGCCAATAGACCAGTGTCACAGAGACAGCCAATAGACCAGTGTCACAGGACAGCCAATAGACCAGTGTCACAGAGACAGCCAATAGACCAGTGTCACAGAGACAGCCAATAGACCAGTGTCACAGAGACAGTCAATAGACCAGTGTCACAGAGACAGTCAATAGACCAATGTCACAGAGACAGCCAATAGACCAGTGTCACAGAGACAGCCAATAGACCAGTGTCACAGAGACAGTCAATAGACCAGTGTCACAGAGACAGTCAATAGACCAGTGTCTATGTCTATGTTGACTGTGGTGTTACTTTTAGGTCTGGCGCTGAGTGGGCCGTCCCTCATGCCTCCAAGCTGCGCTTCACTCAGCTGTTCAACACTCTGGACCGGGGGAGGACCGGCTTCTTGTCCGGGCCGCAGGCTCGCAACGTCATGGTTCAGAGCAGAGTCGCTCAGAACGTTCTCGCGCAGATTTGGTGAGCTTCGACAGAATAAAATATTTTTATCTTACTTTTCCTCATTCTTGATTAATTCACCAAAACTCATAGGCAATTTAAGTAGACTTTTAAATTTTACTTGCACAGATTTTCCATCCTTATGAGGCAAAGACTAGCACAGATAAAGCTTGCACAGATATTCCATCCTTATGAGGCAAAGACTAGCACAGATAAAGCTTGCACAGATATTCCATCCTTATGAGGCAAAGACTAGCACAGATAAAGCTTGCACAGATATTCCATCCTTATGAGGCAAAGACTGCCACAGATAAAGCTTGCACAGATATTCCATCCTTATGAGGCAAAGACTAACACAGATAAAGCTTGCACAGATATTCCATCCTTATGAGGCAAAGACTAGCACAGATAAAGCTTGCACAGATATTTCATCCTTATGAGGCAAAGACTAGCACAGATAAAGCTTGCACAGATATTCCATCCTTATGAGGCAAAGACTAGCACAAATAAAGCTTGCACAGATATTTCATCCTTATGAGGCAAAGACTAGCACAGATAAAGCTTGCACAGATATTCCATCCTTATGAGGCAAAGACTAGCACAGATAAAGCTTGCACAGATATTCCATCCTTATGAGGCAAAGACTAACACAGATAAAGCTTGCACAGATATTCCATCCTTATGAGGCAAAGACTAGCACAGATAAAGCTTGCACAGATATTCCATCCTTATGAGGCAAAGACTACCACAGATAAATCTTGCACAGATATTCCATCCTTATGAGGCAAAGACTAGCACAGATAAAGCTTGCACAGATATTGGCAAAGATTACCAATATCGTGCTTTGTCTTATTATTATTTTAACTAAACTTTGTCGGGTTGATTTGTTCAGGACGTTATCGGACATGGACGGCGATGGAAAGCTTTCATGCGATGAGTTTGTGCTAGCGTTGTACTTGTGTGAGCAAGCCAAGGCCGGGGAGTCGATGCCGGTCACGTTGCCTGCTGATCTGGTCCCACCGGCAATGAGGAAGCAACGACAGGGAAGTCTACCTGGACAGGGGCAAGCCGGTGAGAGCAATGATCTTCATCTCAGTTGTCTTTTGATGGATATGTGACAGATCTTAAGATGGATCATAAAGACGTAATAGTCAATCTGTTTGCATTATTGAACCTAATTTTCTGCAATTTTTCTATTTTTTTTCCTATTTTGGCAATAGCTTCAACAAATAAAAGTTTATCAGGATTTCTTCCGCCTGCATCATCGACCTAAGAGCACCTATTCCTAAGGAAAAAGAGGAGCGATTTTAGTGTTAATAGGGCGATGATAACGTCGACTTTAAAGTTTATTAGTTATTATTATTTATTATTCCATTTGTTTAAATCGGACATTTATAGGAACCCTGGAAGAGAAAACTCGTCAGCGAAGTGAAACTGTTGAAGTAGTATCATTTGTCACATGTTGCTGAGTTGCTAATTCTATATTTAAACAATTATTCTGCACAAAATTTGTGGGAAACTAAAAAAAAACTTGCTTTTTGTTGTCGCCTTTGATTTCTCGAGAAGTTATAGAGTTGAGTTATTTGCAATTTAGAGTCGGGAGACAAATGGTGGGGTTCGAGTCCCCGTTTGGACATCAATTTTTGAGACGTTTTTATTGTTTATAATAGTAAAATACCCCGCGCATTGCAAGCGTTTGCAATTTAAATAAGATTTCATCTAAAATGAATCGTCTAAAGATGCATTTGCTTTGTTTGTGTTGTATTTTCAAAGATGTGTTTTCGATGTGGAATCAATTGAATGATTGTGTGTCATTTGTTTGCAATGTTCAGCGGAGGCTATCGACAAAGACGCGGCGCTGAGTCTTCTTACGACGACATTCGAAGACAAACGCAAGGAGAACTTTGACAAGGGCCAGGCGGAGTTGGAGCGTCGTCGTAAACAGCTGCTGGACGTGCAGAGGAAAGAAGCGGAGGAGAGACAAAGAAAGGAGAAGGAGGAGGAGGAGAAGAGAGAACGTGTACGGATTGAACAGGAGAAGCGACGGCAGGCAGAGTTTGAGAGACAGCTTCAACGCCAGCGAGAGGTAAGTCATCTCTCATTGGCTGGATAAATTATTCCCAAACTTTTCACATCTGTCTAATCCTTATGTTATTTTGATAACGCGGACTAAACTTTGTCAAAAAAACATCGCAAATGGGTCGATTTATGCCAAATAAATACAAAAATGTGAACTTTACCAAATTGAAACTGCAAGTAAATATACATTGTAGAGTTGGAACAAAACGGCTGCTGCCTTCACATGGAACAGACTTGGGAACTTGAGTTGTTGGAAATCTGGGAAAGTTTGGTTAGTTTCAGGTAACTAACATAAATGCATGGCAACGTAGAGAAGCCCAATTCCGTAGAGAAGCCCAATTCCGTGGGAAGCCCAATTCCATGGAGAAGCCCAATTCCATGGGAAGCCCAATTCCATGGAGAAGCCCAATTCCATGGGGAAGCCCAATTCCATAGGGAAGCCCAATTCCATGGGGGAGCCCAATTCCATGGGGGAGCCCAATTCCATGGGGAAGCCCAATCCCATGGGGAAGCCCAATTCCATGGGGAAGCCCAATTCCATGGAGAAGCCCAATTCCATGAGGAAGCCCAATTCCATGAGGAAGCCCAATTCCATGAGGAAGCCCAATTCCACAGGGAAACCCAAATGGGAATGTATTGTTTAGTGCTGGGAGTTAAAATAGCAAACAGACTTTGTGAAATCATCAACCCAATGGAGCACCAAGGAGACTTAAAAACTCATTTCAACTTTAACCTTACCGACAAAATATTGTACAGCACCGTATCAACACAGCATTAAACCTGACCCTCCATCGTCTCTCTTCTTCATTAACAATCAACAACTTTATCTTGTGAAATATAACGTGTCTTGCTAAAAGATTACATGATCCTATCCCCGACCAGTTTATATCTGGAAAATATATATTTAAGGAAATCCTCTAAATTAACAACGTCCTTCACTCATTGCCGATGACTTCGTTGCTGACCATGACTAAATGTCAACATTTTAGGTCCTTTTTGTGGACTTTAAGTCGTTCAACCCTCTGAAGGTCAGTCGTTAGTCGTTACACTGTGAAACCTCCGATAAATCATTTAATTCCTTGGCAGGTAAGTAACACATGTGCATGCTACACTAATTCTGCCACCTGTTGGCAAAAATATAATGCACTTGAAATTTGTCGCCAGAGAATATCCATCGCAATCTATAATATTGTGTTGCGTTTGTTCCAGGCCGAGCAGGAGCGCGAAGAGACTCGGCGCCGAGCGCAAGAACAGCGCGAGAGTGCGCGGCGTGACATGGAGAAACAGCGACAGCTCGAGTGGGAGAAGTCGCGATCACAAGAACTGCAGCAAGCGCGACACCGAGAGCAGGAAAACGTCCTGCGTTTGAAGGCAAAGAACCAGACGCTAGGAATCGAACTTTCACAGCTGGTAAGTCTGTAATCATACCAATAACCACTAGCATAGCACACAATGATCTTAAAACTTGGTTATCATATGGGACTGCACACAATTGACATAGCAATAAGCACAAGCATAGCACACAAGGATCTTAAAACTTGGTTATCATATGGGACTGCACACAATTGACATAGCAATAAGCACAAGCATAGCACACAAGGATCTTAAAACTTGGTTATCATATGGGACTGCACACAATTGACATAGCAATAAGCACAAGCATAGCACACAAGGATCTTAAAACTTGGTTATCATATGGGACTGCACACAATTGACATAGCAATAAGCACAAGCATAGCACACAAGGATCTTAAAACTTGGTTATCATGTGGGACTGCACACAATTGACATAGCAATAAGCACAAGCATAGCACACAAGGATCTTAAAACTTGGTTATCATATGGGACTGCACACAATTGACATAGCCATAAGCACAAGCATAGCACACAAGGATCTTAAAACTTGGTTATCATATGGGACTGCACACAATTGACATAGCAATAAGCACAAGCATAGCACACAAGGATCTTAAAACTTGGTTATCATATGGGACTGCACACAATTGACATAGCAATAAGCACAAGCATAGCACACAAGGATCTTAAAACTTGGTTATCATATGGGACTGCACACAATTGACATAGCAATAAGCACAAGCATAGCACACAAGGATCTTAAAACTTGGTTATCATATGGGACTGCACACAATTGACATAGCAATAAGCACAAGCATAGCACACAAGGATCTTAAAACTTGGTTATCATATGGGACTGCACACAATTGACATAGCAATAAGCACAAGCATAGCACACACGGATCTTAAAACTTGGTTATCATATGGGACTGCACACAATTGACATAGCAATAAGCACAAGCATAGCACACAAGGATCTTAAAACTTGGTTATCATATGGGACTGCACACAATTGACATAGCAATAAGCACAAGCATAGCACACAAGGATCTTAAAACTTGGTTATCATATGGGACTGCACACAATTGACATAGCAATAAGCACAAGCATAGCACACAAGGATCTTAAAACTTGGTTATCATATGGGACTGCACACAATTGACATAGCAATAAGCACAAGCATAGCACACAAGGATCTTAAAACTTGGTTATCATATGGGACTGCACACAATTGACATAGCAATAAGCACAAGCATAGCACACAAGGATCTTAAAACTTGGTAATCATATGGGACTGCACACAATTGACATAGCAATAAGCACAAGCATAGCACACAAGGATCTTAAAACTTGGTTATCATATGGGACTGCACACAATTGACATAGCAATAAGCACAAGCATAGTACACAAGGATCTTAAAACTTGGTTATCATATGGGACTGCACACAATTGACATAGCAATAAGCACAAGCATAGCACACAAGGATCTTAAAACTTGGTTATCATATGGGACTGCACATAATTGACATAGCAATAAGCACAAGCATAGCACACAAGGATCTTAAAACTTGGTTATCATATGGGACTGCACACAATTGACATAGCAATAAGCACAAGCATAGCACACAAGGATCTTAAAACTTGGTTATCATATGGGACTGCACACAATTGACATAGCAATAAGAACAAGCATAGCACACAAGGATCTTAAAACTTGGTTATCATATGAGACTGCACACAATTGACATAGCCATAAGCACAAGCATAGTACACAATGATCTTAAAACTTGGTTATCATATGGGACTGCACACAATTGACATAGCAATAAGCACAAGCATAGTACACAAGGATCTTATAACTTGGTTATCATATGGGATGGGACTATCTTTGCTGCTATGAGTGTAAGTCCTGGAATTGATTGACATGTGTTTCTTGTAGAATGAGAAGGTTAAGGAGTTGTCCGGTCGAATCAGTGAGACTCGTCTTGGAGTCTCGGGAGTGAAGACTACGATCGATGGGATGCGTTCCACTCGAGATACGCAGCTGCAAGAAATGTCGGGGCTCAAAAACAGACTCAAAGAACAGAACCAGAGGCTGATAGCGCTCAGCCAGGAGAAGGTGACAATCATTTAAATCAATCCCAGTTCATTCACTCACATATTCTTCCAGTATTTATTTCATCCTTTTCTTCTTTTTTTACCATCTCAGCTTCCTTGTGGAACCAGAAAAAAAAAATTCTTAAACTTATTTCTTTCCTTTTCCCATCTTATAAAGATAAAATGGTATTTGAAGAATTGTGACTTAGACCTGTTCCCTGTTGCTTGGATTGAACAAAGCTGGAGTCTCTTTGCCCGGATAGTTTAGTAGGTAGAGCACCCGACCGGCAAGTGGGAGGTCCCGGGTTTGTATCCCGGTTCTGTCCAGTCCAGCTTTGTTACTGTTCCCATGACAACAAGTCGATAACAATCAAATAAATACAGCAAAATTATCTTTTAGTGTCTGGCCCCGCAGCAAATGTTAGAAGCGAAGTCATTTGCTGATCTGGAATCGTGTAGCGTTTGAAATCATTCTTTTATTATCAACATTATTCTGCCAGTTTTTTAAACTCGCGGGCTTTACAATTTAATTAGAGCTGTATTATAGATGAACGTAGCTTATGTTGCTTTTTATCCTTTTATTTTTCTTTGGAAAGAAGTTTACTTTCAAGCTTCTTTCTGTATTTGCTGTTTATTTAATTGTTGGTCATATTTGTCTTGTAAAAATGTTGCCGTGTTTTAATGAATCATTGCGTGCCCTGCACAATTCTTTCAGTCATTTCAATACGTTGCATTTTGTGAAAACTGTTGTCATGGAAATTGTCTGGAAACTACGATAAGTTTACATAAAATCCCAACAATTTCTGTAGTCATGAAAACAACATTCGTGCATTGCAACAATGTGTCCGTCCATCATAATCTCCTAAACGCTAATTTAAAAATTGGGATCATTTTCGTAAATTTTAAAAAGCTTAAAAACTATTAAACGGATTTTGCTGAAAATCAAACTCGATCTAAGTTGAGAAAGCAAGAACGTGTCCTGCAAGTTTGGTTTAAATCGGTGCGAGCGTTTAGGCGCTAGAACGTTCAAGTGGTTTTATTCGGGGGAAGTGAAACTGGCAAACAGTTTGTGTCGGTAACTTTGAGGTTAGTAACGGCTCATGAGCTGAACAATGTTTTCTCTGCCTTCTAGAGTCGTCTGGAGTCCAAGAACAAGATGAACCTGGCGCAGGACTCGATGAACCACGAGCAGTCTACGGTCACTTTCAACAACAAACAAATTACACTGAAACAACTTCGTGACAGATTGGGTGATCTTCAGAAGGAGGTACACGCTGGCAACAGATGTTTCTGTCAAGAAACTTACTTACATTAAAACTTACAAACCAATAACACAGGGATCTAAATTGTAGGGGTGTGCGAATAGTGGTTTTTGAGTTCGAATCGAATATCGAATCGAATTATTGTCAACCGTTTCAAACCGAATCGAATTTCGAATAATTATTTACAAAAACGTCGAATATCGAATCGAATGTCGAAGTATTTCATTTGATCGAAGAATTTTCGAATTGCTACTTTTATCACTTCATTTCAATTTCAAAACGCAGAATTCTGAATTTTTATTGTCACTTTGGTATTTATTAGCATGTTTTAACTTCCAGTTCAACAGCATTCCGTAAGGTACATACATATAGCTCCAGTCTCTTTCCTTTATGTACTACTAAAAAGTTTACCCATAAATCTCGTGTTTACCAAATCAGGGTGAGTTGTGACAGATAACCATAGCATGATAAACACTTTAAACAGCATGATCATAAAATAACAAAAATTAGCTTTTTGTAGTGGTCCCAAATTACACTCCTCTTATTATCATTGATGTTATTGTTATCACCTTGCCTTTCCGTTTCTGCCTCACTCATATCAATATCCATGGTAGTAGCCAGAAGGGGTCAAATGTACGTAAATAGAAGTAGATTTAAGTAAGCAAGAACCAGAGTAAAGGCCATTTTGAATTTCATGTTTGGAATTCAATTTTGTGACGTGTGCTGCTCCCTAGTAGCCATTACATGAACCAACTTCGAAGTTGACCTCGAAGTATTCGAACAGCGAATAATTTTCTTTCGAACCGAAGTATTTTCGAATGATTTTAAAACAACTAATCGACAATCGAAGTCAAATAATTCGATTCGATTCGAGCCGAATTATTCGTCAAGTTCGAAGCTTCGCACACCCCTACTAAATTGTTTCTTATATTGGGTCATTTCATGCAAAATAAGAGCTCTTAAAATCAATTTGAACTTGACCGTCGACCGTCGTGCAATTTCATGAAATTCGGCACACTTGTCCAGAATGTTGATTTAACTTAATACATATTTTTATTTTTATTTTCACTGAAAACCTTCAGAGTTATAGAAGGGAAGAAAAAGATTTTTTTTTTTTATCAAACCAACAATTTGCACAAGTGAGGTCAATGGTGGTCCTATTTGACATGATATGAACCTGATCAATTTTCTAATCGCTTATTAAAAAAGAGATTTTAATCGAAATTACATAATACGTCCAATAACTTGGGGGAAACGTTTTAGAAGTTAACATCGATGTTGTTCCCTCCGGCAGATTGAGGTTAAGTTGGCCGACATCGAGAACAACAACAGCCAGCTCGGCGACCTGAAGACCCAGCTCGGCACGCTCGTCAGCGAATGTGAACAACTTTACTCCGTTTACGAAGATAAACGCGATCGCGTCCTGGACATCAAGGTGAGACGACGCGGCTACATTACCTATAATTTTTGAGAGTTTGTTGTGAAAGTGTTCCTAATAGCGTTGAGTGCAGGTTCTAGGTAGAGAAACAACGTCAATGTTACAGTCTCTGCGTGAAAGATGGCCGCCAAATGACTACCTTACCGACAAAAATGCAGAGTACCGGAACGTAACGTTAGGTGGAGCCACTGTCGTATGAAATTTAATTTCAATATGTATCGTAGGTTACTCACTTTTTAATATCGTTACGTGTTTATCAATCGTTGAGGTAAACATTGATGGAGATTTTTTAAGCATGAAAAGTCTCAAAAGCGAGTTAACCTACGAGAAATATCGAAATTAAATTTCATACGACAGTGGCTCCACTTAACGTGATGTACCGGTACTCTACATTTTTGTTGGTAAGGTAGTCATTTGGCGGCCATCTTTCACGCAGAGACTGTAACATTGACGTTGAAACTCTACCTAGAACCTGCACTCAACGGTTTTATTGACCTTATAATAAAAGTCTCACATATTTTTGTAAGTGGCTGGCTGGGATGTCTCATTACCAGCGTAAATCTTTATAGAAATTGTGTGCAATTTGGTTTTATTGGTTTGTAATTCAGATGTTTATTTAGGGTATGATTACAGGTAAGCAAAGCATGCAATCATCTTTTATTTAAGTTCCTTTGCAAGTCTGAAGTTGCCATATAACGTGAGATATTGTGGTAAAGTAAAGTCGAAGGGTAAAGCATGCTCGAAGGGTAAAATTACCACCTTTTCTAACACGTATAACTTTTCAACCCTTTGAGTAAAAATATTTTAAAAAAATCACCTGGCCACATCCACATTCTCAACAAGAGAACCAATTTTCATCAAAATCTGAGTCAGTCAATGCTTATAATGAGTGATTTGACTTGGAACAACCCTTTGGCCTAACATAAGATATGTTATATATCTATAACATATATATCTTACATAAATATTATATATACAAGGTGATATATTGGTGTAATATTAGTTTTAATATTTTATACATATTAATTCAGATTTTTACTTTTCAGAGCATGAACGCCCGTCGCGACCCAACAGACTTCAGCTCCTCGTGGGGGGCGGAGCCAGCGTGGAACGAAACGCAAGAACCCGATTGGCCAGCAGAGACAACCAACATCGAACCCGCGGCAATCGAATCCACCGGCGCTGAATCGGAAGGAGACTTCGCTAAGTACCGAGCAATCTACGAGTTCGTTGCTAGGAACGGAGACGAGATTTCATTTCAACCCGGAGATATCGTCATGGTGAGTTGACAAGACTGGCCAATCCTTGGTGCTGTTGGACAGGAGCAGCCAACACAGTGTGTCAAAGTGACAAGGCTAAGCGGTGGCCGGTCCTTGGGGCTGTTGGACAGGAGCAGCCAACACAGTGTGTCAAAGTGGCAAGGCTAAGCGGTGGCTGGTCCTTGGTGCTGTTGGACAGGAGCAGCCAACACAGTGTGTCAAAGTGACAAGGCTAAGCGGCGGCCGGTCCTTGGTGCTGTTGGACAGGAGCAGCCAACACAGTGTATCAAAGGGACAAGGCTAAGCGGTGGCCGGTCCTTGGTGCTGTTGTACAGAAGCAGCCAACACAGTGTGTCAAAGTGACAAGGCTAAGCGGTGGCCGGTCCTTGGTGCTGTTGGACAGGAGCAGCCAACACAGTGTGTCAAAGTGACAAGGCTAAGCGGTGGCCGGTCCTTGGTGCTGTTGGACAGGAGCAGCCAACACAGTGTGTCAAGTGACAAGGCTAAGCGGTGGCCGGTCCTTGGTGCTGTTGGACAGGAGCAGCCAACACAGTGTGTCAAAGTGACAAGGCTAAGCGGTGGCCGGTCCTTGGTGCTGTTGGACAGGAGCAGCCAACACAGTGTGTCAAAGTGACAAGGCTAAGCAGTGGCCGGTCCTTGGTGCTGTTGTACAGGAGCAGCCAACACAGTGTGTCAAAGTGACAAGGCTAAGCGGTGGCCGGTCCTTGGTGCTGTTGGACAGGAGCAGCCAACACAGTGTGTAAAAGTGACAAGACTTAGTGGTGGCCGGTCCTTGGTGCTGTTGGACAGGAGCAGCCAACACAGTGTGTCAAAGTGACAAGGCTAAGCGGTGGCCGGTCCTTGGTGCTGTTGGACAGGAGCAGCCAACACAGTGTGTCAAAGTGACAAGGCTAAGCGGTGGCCGGTCCTTGGTGCTGTTGGACAGGAGCAGCCAACACAGTGTGTCAAAGTGACAAGGCTAAGCGGTGGCCGGTCCTTGGTGCTGTTGGACAGGAGCAGCCAACACAGTGTGTCAAAGTGACAAGGCTAAGCGGTGGCCGGTCCTTGGGGCTGTTGGACAGGAGCAGCCAACACAGTGTGTCAAAGTGGCAAGGCTAAGCGGTGGCTGGTCCTTGGTGCTGTTGGACAGGAGCAGCCAACACAGTGTGTCAAAGTGACAAGGCTAAGCGGCGGCCGGTCCTTGGTGCTGTTGGACAGGAGCAGCCAACACAGTGTATCAAAGGGACAAGGCTAAGCGGTGGCCGGTCCTTGGTGCTGTTGTACAGAAGCAGCCAACACAGTGTGTCAAAGTGACAAGGCTAAGCGGTGGCCGGTCCTTGGTGCTGTTGGACAGGAGCAGCCAACACAGTGTGTCAAAGTGACAAGGCTAAGCGGTGGCCGGTCCTTGGTGCTGTTGGACAGGAGCAGCCAACACAGTGTGTCAAGTGACAAGGCTAAGCGGTGGCCGGTCCTTGGTGCTGTTGGACAGGAGCAGCCAACACAGTGTGTCAAAGTGACAAGGCTAAGCGGTGGCCGGTCCTTGGTGCTGTTGGACAGGAGCAGCCAACACAGTGTGTCAAAGTGACAAGGCTAAGCAGTGGCCGGTCCTTGGTGCTGTTGTACAGGAGCAGCCAACACAGTGTGTCAAAGTGACAAGGCTAAGCGGTGGCCGGTCCTTGGTGCTGTTGGACAGGAGCAGCCAACACAGTGTGTAAAAGTGACAAGACTTAGTGGTGGCCGGTCCTTGGTGCTGTTGGACAGGAGCAGCCAACACAGTGTGTCAAAGTGACAAGGCTAAGCGGTGGCCGGTCCTTGGTGCTGTTGGACAGGAGCAGCCAACACAGTGTGTCAAAGTGACAAGGCTAAGCGGTGGCCGGTCCTTGGTGCTGTTGGACAGGAGCAGCCAACACAGTGTGTCAAAGTGACAAGGCTAAGCGGTGGCCGGTCCTTGGTGCTGTTGGACAGGAGCAGCCAACACAGTGTGTCAAAGTGACAAGGCTAAGCGGTGGCCAATCCTTGGTGCTGTTGCACAGGAGCAGCCAACACAGTGTGTCAAAGTGACAAGGCTAAGCGGTGGCCGGTCCTTGGTGCTGTTGGACAAAAGCAGCCAACACAGTGTGTCAAAGTGACAAGGCTAAGCGGTGGCCGGTCCTTGGTGCTGTTGGACAGGAGCAGCCAACACAGTGTGTCAAAGTGACAAGGCTAAGCAGTGGCCGGTCCTTGGTGCTGTTGTACAGGAGCAGCCAACACAGTGTGTCAAAGTGACAAGGCTAAGCGGTGGCCGGTCCTTGGTGCTGTTGGACAGGAGCAGCCAACACAGTGTGTCAAAGTGACAAGACTTAGCGGTGGCCGGTCCTTGGTGCTGTTGGACAGGAGCAGCCAACACAGTGTGTCAAAGTGACAAGGCTAAGCGGTGGCCGGTCCTTGGTGCTGTTGGACAGGAGCAGCCAACACAGTGTGTCAAAGTGACAAGGCTAAGCGGTGGCCGGTCCTTGGTGCTGTTGGACAGGAGCAGCCAACACAGTGTGTCAAAGTGACAAGGCTAAGCGGTGGCTGGTCCTTAGTGCTGTTGGACAGGAGCAGCCAACACAGTGTGTCAAAGTGACAAGGCTAAGCGGTGGCTGGTCCTTAGTGCTGTTGGACAGGAGCAGCCAACACAGTGTGTCAAAGTGACAAGGCTAAGCGGTGGCCAATCCTTGGTGCAGTTGGACAGGAGCAGCCAACACAGTGTGTCAAAGTGACAAGGCTAAGCGGTGGCCAATCCTTGGTGCAGTTGGACAGGAGCAGCCAACACAGTGTGTCAAAGTGACAAGGCTAAGCGGTGGCCGGTCCTTGGTGCTGTTGAACAGGAGCAGCCAACACAGTGTGTCAAAGTGACAAGGCTAAGCGGTGACCGGTCCTTGGTGCTGTTGGACAGGAGCAGCCAACACAGTGTGTCAAAGTGACAAGGCTAAACGGTGGCCGGTCCCTGGTGCTGTTGGACAGGAGCAGCCAACACAGTGTGTCAAAGGGACAAGGCTAAGCGGTGGCCGGTCCTTGGTGCTGTTGGACAGGAGCAGCCAACACAGTGTGTCAAAGTGACAAGGCTAAGCGGTGGCCGGTCCTTGGTGCTGTTGGACAGGAGCAGCCAACACAGTGTGTCAAAGTGACAAGGCTAAGCGGTGGCCGGTCCTTGGTGCTGTTGAACAGGAGCAGCCAACACAGTGTGTCAAAGTGACAAGGCTAAGCGGTGACCGGTCCTTGGTGCTGTTGGACAGGAGCAGCCAACACAGTGTGTCAAAGTGACAAGGCTAAACGGTGGCCGGTCCCTGGTGCTGTTGGACAGGAGCAGCCAACACAGTGTGTCAAAGGGACAAGGCTAAGCGGTGGCCGGTCCTTGGTGCTGTTGGACAGGAGCAGCCAACACAGTGTGTCAAAGTGACAAGGCTAAGCGGTGGCCGGTCCTTGGTGCTGTTGGACAGGAGCAGCCAACACAGTGTGTCAAAGTGACAAGGCTAAGCGGTGGCCGGTCCTTGGTGCTGTTGGATAGGAGCAGCCAACACAGTGTGTCAAAGTAACAAGGCTAAGCAGTGGCTGGTCCTTGGTGCTGTTGGACAGGAGCAGCCAACACAGTGTGTCAAAGTGACAATGCTAAGCGGTGGCCGGTCCTTGGTGCTGTTGGACAGGAGCAGCCAACACAGTGTGTCAAAGTGACAAGGCTATGCGGCTAAGCGGTGGATGTTTCATGGCTATGTGCCGGCACCTGTTTAACCCTGCGCTCCCATCCAGGTTCCCCTGGTTCACAATGCTGAGCCCGGGTGGCTGGCCGGACAGATCCGGGGCCACACCGGCTGGTTTCCTGAGTCGTACGTGGAACCTGTCACGTCGCCCGGTGAAGCTGCCGAGTTCCCGGCAGACCTCGATGCTAAACGTCCGCTGGAGTGAGTTTTGTTTGCATTTGTAATGTCTCGACCAGTTTCATAGTCAACGTACAATAGAAGAAGCAATTATTGCCCGCACAAGAATTGTAAAACTTGAAACTGTTTTGATTTCTATGAAATCTGATTTAAATTGCAATTTTTTGCAAAATGCAAAGTATTTTCTAAATAGCAACAATTAAATCTTCTCAAAAATAATGTATCCAAGTAGTTTAATTAATCAAAGAAACACTTGCAACAGGTGATGTCAGGGTTTCAGTCCTTGCTTGGGGATCAGTTTTGAGAGGTTAGGTTAGGTTAGGTTAGGTTAGGTTAGGTTAGGTTAGGTTTAGATTTAAAGTTGTTGATGCTGACAGACCTTGGTCTTCCTGTGTTGCTTGTTCAGGGAGATCGCCGAAGTTCCGGAAACGCTCTCGGAAGGTTCCGTCGCGGAAACCGCGAGCGCCACCGGAACTCGTCTTGTGAACGAGATCGTTAAACGTGCGGAAAGCATCGCGGCTGGGGAAGATGCTCCGGCAGAAAACTACGGTAATTTTAACATAGGACAGACCATCTGTGTGCTAGATCTGTGTTAGTCAATTTTAACATAGGACAGACCATCTGTGTGCTAGATCTGTGTTAGTCAATTTTAACATAGGACGGACCAACTGTGTGCTAGATCTGTGTTAGTCAATTTTAACATAGGACAGACCATCTTTGTGCTAGATCTGTGTTAGTCAATTTTAACATAGGACAGACCAACTGTGTGCTAGATCTGTGTTAGTCAATTTTAACATAGGACAGACCATCTGTGTGCTAGAACTATGTTAGTCAATTTTAACATAGGACGGACCATCTGTGTGCTAGATCTGTGTTAGTCAATTTTAACATAGGACAGACCAACTGTGTGCTAGATCTGTGTTAGTCAATTTTAACATAGGACAGACCATCTGTGTGCTAGATCTGTGTTAGTCAATTTTAACATAGGACAGACCAACTGTGTGCTAGATCTCTGTTAGTCAATTTTAACATAGGACAGACCAACTGTGTGCTAGATCTGTGTTAGTCAATTTTAACATAGGACAGACCATCTGTATGCTAGATCTGTGTTAGTCAATTTTAACATAGGACAGACCATCTGTGTGCTAGAACTATGTTAGTCAATTTTACCATAGGACAGACCATCTGTGTGCTAGATCTGTGTTAGTCAATTTTAACATAGGACAGACCAACTGTGTGCTAGATCTGTGTTAGTCAATTTTAACATAGGACAGACCAACTGTATGCTAGATCTGTGTTAGTCAATTTTAACATAGGACAGACCATCTGTGTGCTAGATCTATGTTAGTCAATTTTAACATAGGACGGACCATCTGTGTGCTAGATCTGTGTTAGTCAATTTTAACATAGGACAGACCAACTGTGTGCTAGATCTGTGTTAGTCAATTTTAACATAGGACAGACCATCTTTGTGCTAGATCTGTGTTAGTCAATTTTAACATAGGACAGACCATCTGTGTGCTAGATCTGTGTTAGTCAATTTTAACATAGGACCCACCATCTGTGTGCTAGATCTGTGTTAGTCAATTTTAACATAGGACAGACCATCTGTGTGCTTGATCTGTGTTAGTCAATTTTAACATAGGACAGACCAACTGTGTGCTATATCTGTGTTAGTCAATTTTAACATAGGACCCACCATCTGTGTGCTAGATCTGTGTTAGTCAATTTTAACATAGGACAGACCATCTGTGTGCTAGATCTGTGTTAGTCAATTTTAACATAGGACAGACCATCTGTGTGCTAGAACTATGTTAGTCAATATTAACATAGGACAGACCAACTGTGTGCTAGATCTGTGTTAGTCAATTTTAACATAGGACAGACCATCTGTGTGCTAGAACTATGTTAGTCAATTTTAACATAGGACAGACCAACTGTGTGCTAGATCTGTGCTAGTCAATTTTAACATAGGACAGACCATCTGTGTGCTAGATCTGTGTTAGTCAATTTTAACATAGGACAGACCATCTGTGTGCTAGATCTGTGTTAGTCAATTTTAACATAGGACAGACCATCTGTGTGCTAGATCTGTGTTGGTCAATTTTAACATAGGACAGACCAACTGTGTGCTAGAACTATGTTAGTCAATTTTAACATAGGACAGACCATCTGTGTGCTAGATCTGTGTTAGTCAATTTTAACATAGGACAGACCATCTGTGTGCTAGATCTGTGTTAGTCAATTTTAACATAGGACAGACCATCTGTGTGCTAGATCTGTGTTAGTCAATTTTAACATAGGACAGACCATCTGTGTGCTAGATCTGTGTTAGTCAATTTTAACATAGGACAGACCATCTGTGTGCTAGATCTGTGTTGGTCAATTTTAACATAGGACAGACCAACTGTGTGCTAGAACTATGTTAGTCAATTTTAACATAGGACAGACCATCTGTGTGCTAGATCTGTGTTAGTCAATTTTAACATAGGACAGACCATCTGTGTGCTAGATCTGTGTTAGTCAATTTTAACATAGGACAGACCATCTGTGTGCTAGATCTGTGTTAGTCAATTTTAACATAGGACAGACCATCTGTGTGCTAGATCTGTGTTAGTCAATTTTAACATAGGACAGACCATCTTTGTGCTAGATCTGTGTTAGTCAATTTTAACATAGGACAGACCAACTGTGTGCTGGATCTGTGTTAGTCAATTTTAACATAGGACAGACCATCTGTGTGCTGGATCTGTGTTAGTCAATTTTAACATAGGACAGACCAACTGTGTGCTAGATCTGTGTTAGTCAATTTTAACATAGGACAGACCATCTGTGTGCTAGATCTGTGTTAGTCAATTTTAACATAGGACGGACCAACTGTGTGCTAGATCTGTGTTGGTCAATTTTAACATAGGACAGACCATCTGTGTGCTAGATCTGTGTTAGTCAATTTTAACTTAGGACAGACCAACTGTGTGCTAGATCTGTGTTAGTCAATTTTAACTTAGGACAGACCAACTGATGATTCTCAACTAAACATGTTTTGTTTCAGGCAACTACGTAGCTCTGTACCCGTACGCCTCGCCCGAGGTCGGTGACCTCAGTTTTGGCCAATCAGAGGTGATCGTTGTTGTGAAGAAGGAAGGTGATTGGTGGACTGGAGTCATCGGGGACCGGCAAGGAATCTTCCCGTCTAACTACGTTCAGCCGGTTCCTGAAGAGGTTAGTTTTCTGCGGTCCTGGCACCAGGTTTACTCTTGGCTGCCTGTTAGGCTAGGATTGCTTGAGAAGATTTATTATGAACCTATTTCAATGTCTGGGTTTGGTTCATGAAGTTTGAATGGAACGGAGGAGAGAAGAATGAATGCAACGTAGATGAAGTTTATAAGAAGTATTGAAGGGGTGACCAAGTTTGGACAAGATTAAAAGCAAAATATTGAGATAGATAACAAGAGATTTGGTTTTACAATTGGGAAAGAAAGATTGAAATTGTTTGAATTAATGATGAGACCTAATTATCATATATATAATATATAATAATGACTTGTGAACTTGGCTTTCTGAGATGTGTTCACTCTCGTGACTTACCTGTTGCTTCTGGCTTAGACTTCGGTGGAGGACATGAAACCTGTCGCTGTCGTTGAAGCTGTCGCAGTTGAAACTGCATTTGAACCGGCTTTCGAACTCAAGACAGGTTTTAAAGAAGAGATCGCCGTTGTGTCCAGCGAGCCGGTGAGTTTGATAATAGCTGCAGAGTTCACTCCTTGTTACTGACTTTTAACCTCTTACATGTTGATTGACTCATGTCTACTTGATATAAACTTAGCACTAGTTTTAACAAAAACTATTTCAACTGGGTTTTCAATGCTAAGTGAAGAACAACTAAATTTCCCTATAAGTGTAATATGTAATTACCTATATATATATATATTGATTAGCGCGGCTAACGGTCGATTAGCGTAGCTAACGGGTTGATTAGCTTGGCTAACGGTCGATTAGCGTAGCTAACGGTTGATTAGCGTAGCTAACGGTTGATTAGCGTGGCTAACGGTTGATTAGCTTGGCTAACGGTTGATTAACTTGGCTAACGGTCGATTAGCTTGGCTAACGGTCGATTAGCTTGGCTAACGGTCGATTAGCTTGGCTAACAGTTGATTAGCTTGGCTAACGGTTGATTAGCGTGGCTAACGGTTGATAAGCTTGGCTAAGGGTTGATTAGCTTGGCTAACGGTTGATTAGTTTGGATAACGGTTGATTAGCATGGCTAACGGTTGATTAACTTAGCTAACGGTCGATTAACTTGGCTAACGGTTGATTAACTTGGCTAACGGTTGATTAACTTGGCTAATGGTTGATTAACTTGGCTAACGGTTGATTAACTTGGCTAACGGTTGATTAACTTGGCTAATGGTTGATTAGCTTGGCTAACGGTTGATTAACTTGGCTAACGGTTGATTAACTTGGCTAACGGTCGATTAACTTGGCTAACGGTTGATTAACTTGGCTGACGGGTTGTTTTTCTTCAGGCTGCAATCATCAAGTCACCGGTTACCCCTGACTTTGCTGCGATGTCTGCCTCAACGATGGTAATAAACAAACTCTCTTTATTTTGCCACATTTTGTCTCGCACTATCAGCTGTCACTGTGCGTTTCACAGAAATTCATAACTCTACGATAGTAATACCTAGATGATCATAATTAAATTACCTCATTCCTTATTATTATTATTATTATCATTAAAGTATAAAAAAGTCAACAAATCCAACGTCAAATTGGAGTTATTTGAGTTTGACAGGTTGTTACGTGATATAGCGTCACTAGAATCAGAGTGACTGTGAGTATTCACAGCCTCTTGGTTCTACTCCTTGGAGATCTGTCATTCTCATCAAATACTTTGAAATTGTCTCAAAAAGAATGTGTCAAAGTAGCTCAATTGGTTAGAGCAACACCCGCGACAGGTGGAGATCAGGGTCCAAGTAGCTCAATTGGTTAGAGCAACACCGTGGTAACATAAGATAGCAGAATTGAGAAGCTCTGTCAGGCGATCTCAGCATCTCCATGGCTACCAAACGTTGAATCTACCATTGAACCTCCTATGCTAGGCCATGATATACCCATGGTAACATAAGATAGCAGAATTGAGAAGCTCTGACAGGCGATCTCAGCATCTCCATGGCGATCTCAGCATCTCCATTACTACCAAACGTTGAATCTACCATTGAACCTCCTATGCTAGGCCATGATATACCCGTGGTAACATAAGATAGCAGAATTGAGAAGCACTGTCAGGCGATCTCAGCATCTCCATGGCCACCAAACGTTGAATCTACCATTGAACCTGCTATGCTAGGCCATGATATACCCGTGGTAACATAAGATAGCAGAATTGAGAAGCTCTGTCAGGTGATCTCAGCATCTCCATGGCTACCAAACGTTGAATCTACCATTGAACCTCCTATGCTAGGCCATGATATACCCGTGGTAACATAAGATAGCAGAATTGAGAAGCTCTGTCAGGTGATCTCAGCATCTCCATGGCTACCAAACGTTGAATCTAACATTGAACCTCCTATGCTAGGCCATGATATACCCGTGGTAACATAAGATAGCAGAATTGAGAAGCTCTGTCAGGCGATCTCAACATCTCCATGGCTACCAAACGTTGAATCTACCATTGAACCTCCTATGCTAGGCCATGATATACCCGTGGTAACATAAGATAGCAGAATTGAGAAGCTCTGTCAGGCGATCTCAGCATCTCAATGGCTACCAAACGTTGAATCTACCATTGAACCTCCTATGCAAGGCCATGATATACCCGTGGTAACATAAGATAGCAGAATTGAGAAGCTCTGTCAGGCGATCTCAGCATCTCCATGGCTACCAAACGTTGAATCTACCATTGAACCTCCTATGCTAGGCCATGATATACCCGTGGTAACATAAGATAGCAGAATTGAGAAGCTCAGTCAGGCGATCTCAGCATCTCCATGGCTACCAAACGTTGAATCTACCATTGAACCTCCTATGCTAGGCCTGATATACCCGTCGTAACATAACATAGCAGAATTGAGAAGCTCTGACAGGCGATCTCAGCATCTCCATGGCTACCAAACGTTGAATCTACCATTGAACCTCCTATGCTAGGCCATGATATACCCGTGGTAACATAAGATAGCAGAATTGAGAAGCTCAGTCAGGCGATCTCAGCATCTCCATGGCTACCAAACGTTGAATCTACCATTGAACCTCCTATGCTAGGCCTGATATACCCGTCGTAACATAACATAGCAGAATTGAGAAGCTCTGACAGGCGATCTCAGCATCTCCATGGCTACCAAACGTTGAATCTACCATTGAACCTCCTATGCTAGGCCATGATATACCCGTGGTAACATAAGATAGCAGAATTGAGAAGCTCTGTCAGGTGATCTCAGCATCTCCATGGCTACCAAACGTTGAATCTAACATTGAACCTCCTATGCTAGGCCATGATATACCCGTGGTAACATAAGATAGCAGAATTGAGAAGCTCTGTCAGGCGATCTCAACATCTCCATGGCTACCAAACGTTGAATCTACCATTGAACCTCCTATGCTAGGCCATGATATACCCGTGGTAACATAAGATAGCAGAATTGAGAAGCTCTGTCAGGCGATCTCAGCATCTCAATGGCTACCAAACGTTGAATCTACCATTGAACCTCCTATGCAAGGCCATGATATACCCGTGGTAACATAAGATAGCAGAATTGAGAAGCTCTGTCAGGCGATCTCAGCATCTCCATGGCTACCAAACGTTGAATCTACCATTGAACCTCCTATGCTAGGCCATGATATACCCGTGGTTACATAAGATAGCAGAATTGAGAAGCTCTGTCAGGCGATCTCAGCATCTCCATGGCTACTAAACGTTGAATCTACCATTGAACCTCCTATGCTAGGCCATGATATACCCGTGGTAACATAAGATAGCAGAATTGAGAAGCTCTGTCAGGCGATCTCAACATCTCCATGGCTACCAAACGTTGAATCTACCATTGAACCTCCTATGCTAGGCCATGATATACCCGTGGTAACATAAGATAGCAGAATTGAGAAGCTCTGTCAGGCAACCTCAGCATCTCCATGGCTACCAAACGTTGAATCTACCATTGAACCTCCTCTGCTAGGCCATGATATACCCGTGGTAACATAAGATAGCAGAATTGAGAAACTCTGTCAGGTGATCTCAGCATCTCCATGGCTACCAAACGTTGAATCTACCATTGAACCTCCTATGCTAGGCCAAGATATACCCGTGGTAACATAAGATAGCAGAATTGAGAAGCTCTGTCAGGCGATCTCAGCATCTCCATGGCTACCCAACGTTGAATCTATCATTGAACCTCCTATGCTAGGCCATGATATACCCGTGGTAACATAAGATAGCAGAATTGAGAAGCTCTGTCAGACGATCTCAGCATCTACATGGCTACCAAACGTTGAATCTACCATTGAACCTCCTATGCTAGGCCATGATATACCCGTGGTAACATAAGATAGCAGAATTGAGAAGCTCTGTCAGGCGATCTCAGCATCTCCATGGCTACCAAACGTTGAATCTACCATTGAACCTCCTATGCTAGGCCATGATATACCCGTGGTAACATAAGATAGCAGAATTGAGAAGCTCTGTCAGGCGATCTCAGCATCTCCATGGCTACCAAACGTTGAATCTACCATTGAACCTCCTATGCTAGGCCATGATATACCCATGGTAACATAAGATAGCAGAATTGAGAAGCTCTGTCAGGTGATCTCAGCACCTCCATGGCTACCAAACGTTGAATCTACCATTGAACCTACTATGCTAGGCCATGATATACCCGTGGTAACATAAGATAGCAGAATTGAGAAGCTCTGTCAGGCGATCTCAGCATCTCCATGGCTACCAAACGTTGAATCTACCATTGAACCTCCTATGCTAGGCCATGATATACCCGTGGTAACATAAGATAGCAGAATTGAGAAGCTCTGTCAGGCGATCTCAGCATCTCCATGGCTACCAAACGCTGAATCAACCATTGAACCTTCTATGCTAGGCTATAATATACCCGTGGTAACATAAGATAGCAGAATTGAGAAGCTCTGTCAGGCGATCTCAGCATCTCCATGGCTACCAAACGTTGAATCTACCATTGAACCTCCTATGCTAGGCCATGATATACCCGTGGTAACATAAGATAGCAGAATTGAGAAGCTCTGTCAGGTGATCTCAGCATCTCCATGGCTACCAAACGTTGAATCTAACATTGAACTTCTATGACACTTGGCGCTAACTTGTCTTTGTTTGTTCTAAAAAATGCTGCCACTTTTAGGGAAATAACACCGATTTCTTTCACTCACCCCAGGTACCTTGATATAATCGTGTTGGTCACACTGTTGTTAGCATGTAATGCACAATGCACCGTAATAGACGATCACGTAGTGGGCATGTAGCCAAAGCATGGAGCATCAGTGGGAAGTATATATGTTCAACTAAAGAGCATCAGTGGGAAGTATATATGTTCAACTACAGAGCATCAGTGGGAAGTATATATGTTCAACTAAAGAGCATCAGTGGGAAGTATATATGTTCAACTACAGAGCATCAGTGGGAAGTATATATGTTCAACTACAGAGCATCAGTGGGAAGTATATATGTTCAACTACAGAGCATCAGTGGGAAGTATATATGTTCAACTACAGAGCATCAGTGGGAAGTATATATGTTCAACTAAAGAGCATCAGTGGGAAGTATATATGTTCAACTACAGAGCATCAGTGGGAAGTATATATGTTCAACTACAGAGCATCAGTGGGAAGTATATATGTTCAACTACAGAGCATCAGTGGGAAGTATATATGTTCAACTACAGAGCATCAGTGGGAAGTATATATGTTCAACTACAGAGCATCAGTGGGAAGTATATATGTTCAACTACAGAGCATCAGTGGGAAGTATATATGTTCAACTACAGAGCATCAGTGGGAAGTATATATGTTCAACTACAGAGCATCAGTGGGAAGTATATATGTTCAACTACAGAGCATCAGTGGGAAGTATATATGTTCAACTACAGAGCATCAGTGGGAAGTATATATGTTCAACTACAGAGCATCAGTGGGAAGTATATATGTTCAACTACAGAGCATCAGTGGGAAGTATATATGTTCAACTACAGAGCATCAGAGGGATGTATATATGTTCAACTACAGAGCATCAGTGGGAAGTATATATGTTCAACTACAGAGCATCAGTGGGAAGTATATATGTTCAACTACAGAGCATCAGTGGGAAGTATATATGTTCAACTACAGAGCATCAGTGGGAAGTATATATGTTCAACTACAGAGCATCAGTGGGAAGTATATATGTTCAACTACAGAGCATCAGAGGGAAGTATATATGTTCAACTACAGAGCATCAGTGGGAAGTATATATGTTCAACTACAGAGCATCAGTGGGAAGTATATATGTTCAACTACAGAGCATCAGTGGGAAGTATATATGTTCAACTACAGAGCATCAGTGGGAAGTATATATGTTCAACTACAGAGCATCAGTGGGAAGTATATATGTTCAACTACAGAGCATCAGTGGAAAGTATAAAAAAAAATAATGTGGAAAGAAAATACAATTATGTTAGTTTAAAAGGAATTTAATATGCTTTCAAATTCTACTGGAAAGTTTCTTTGTCCCATAAGCAGTTTCTGGCCGACTTTTCCTCGGATGCATCCAAGATTTGAATTTTTGGTTTGTCTCAATATTTTTTCTTAAAAGAAGTGATCAGTTCCAGATGAAACCGGTTTGAAATAGAAGATTTTTGTTTATGGATGGGTCTTGTGGATGTTTGATGTACGATCTTACAACAGCTGATCTTGTGTAATCAGTGAAATCGGTTTAGATTGGAAAATTGCAAACTCATTCGCGATGCTGTCTCTGATTCATGATAACCTAACCAGACAACGCAGGGAAGTTTCAGTTCAAAGCTTGTCTTGTACTTCACTTTACTAACATCAAGCCAAACTTGCTTTTCACTCAGCGTTGAGGTAAAACTCACATTTTTAACTTTTTAATATTTTTACATTTTTACAAGACGATTATTTCACATTTGCTAAAAAAAAAAAAATTAAATCATATTTAAATTGCAAACGCTTGCAATGCACGGGGTATTTTATTCTTGTAAGCACTATAAACGTTTGAAAAATTGATGCCCAAACGGGGATCAATTTTTGAAACGTTTATAGTGTTCATAATAATAAAATATATATATTTATGTAAAAATGAGGCATTTATTCAAGTGGGCACTAATCTGGTGTAGCAGTCAATATTTGTGCTCTGCACTTCTCGTCGTTTAGCTTTTAACCCAGTGTTTCAGATTGTTGGAAAATCAGTTTGACTTAAAAACAAAGTTGATCTCGATGTCAGTGAAATTGGGTGTCAAGAGTTGAATGATTTGGTGAAACGGAAGTCTTGCGGCTTGTTAAAGTGTGGTTATCGTTGTCTGCAGGGCAAGGGACGGAAGCCGGAGATTGCGACTGTTATTGCTCCGTACCAAGCTTCCAGCTCCGAGCAACTGAGCCTGTCTCGAGGTCAGCTGGTCATGATTAGGAAGAAGACCAGCACGGGTTGGTGGGAGGGGGAACTCCAAGCCAAGGGGCGCAAGAAACAGGTGAGTCAAGCTAACTATACACTTCAACAATACTTCAATATAGCTGTTGTTTCTTTAATTTTTAAGTTCTTGTAGGGTTTTTTTTTTAGTTTTCAAAGGTTGCCATGTGAGCTTGGGAGTCAATTCAAGTCCAGGGTTTCTCACTCAAATCTCAAGCAAATTCACTACAAAAAATCTCTCGGTTCTCAAACTTTCACCCCAGTTAAACTTTTGCCAACAAATCTGGGTTCCACCGGCCGCAGCTTTACAATTGAAATAACGGGCAGATATGTAACCTTATGATGGGAGTTGACAGTTTAAACATTTCCTTCAAGTAATCTTCATTTTTTAAGCCTTGTGCTTTCTAAATTTTGTTAAAAAATGCAATTTTGGGGCTTCATTTTGGCGAGTGAAAAAAATCCCTTTTCATACGAAAGAAATAGTTAAGATCAAGTTCAATGTAATGTGTAAAACAAGCGCCGTTTCTAGAATTCTAACCTGAACTGTACGACCGCATGTTTTCATCATGCTAGGATATCGGATGCTAGGATATCATGTTAGGATATAGAAGGTTAGTCAGAGTTTAAACTTGCTTCATGTCTTATGATTGGTTGCCAGGTCGGTTGGTTCAATTGTTTAGATTATAGAAGGTTAGTCAGAGTTTAAACTTGCTTCATGTTTTATGATTGATCCCCAGGTCGGTTGGTTCAACTGTTAGAATTATAGAAGGTTAGTCAGAGTTTAAACTAGCTTCATGTCTTATGATTGATCCCCAGGTCGGTTGGTTCAACTGTTAGGATTATAGAAGGTTAGTCAGAGTTTAAACTTGCTTCATGTTTTATGATTGATCCCCAGGTCGGTTGGTTCAATTGTTTAGATTATAGAAGGTTAGTCAGAGTTTAAACTAGCTTCATGTTTTATGATTGATCCCCAGGTCGGTTGGTTCAATTGTTTAGATTATAGAAGGTTAGTCAGAGTTTAAACTAGCTTCATGTTTTATGATTGGTCCCCAGGTCGGTTGGTTCAATTGTTTAGATTATAGAAGGTTAGTCAGAGTTTAAACTAGCTTCATGTTTTATGATTGATCCCCAGGTCGGTTGGTTCAATTGTTTAGATTATAGAAGGTTAGTCAGAGTTTAAACTAGCTTCATGTTTTATGATTGGTCCCCAGGTCGGTTGGTTCAATTGTTTAGATTATAGAAGGTTAGTCAGAGTTTAAACTAGCTTCATGTTTTATGATTGATCCCCAGGTCGGTTGGTTCAATTGTTACGATTATAGAAGGTTAGTCAGAGTTTAAACTTGCTTCATGTTTTATGATTGATCCCCAGGTCGGTTGGTTCAATTGTTTAGATTATAGAAGGTTAGTCAGAGTTTAAACTAGCTTCATGTTTTATGATTGGTCCCCAGGTCGGTTGGTTCAATTGTTTAGATTATAGAAGGTTAGTCAGAGTTTAAACTAGCTTCATGTTTTATGATTGATCCCCAGGTCGGTTGGTTCAATTGTTACGATTATAGAAGGTTAGTCAGAGTTTAAACTAGCTTCATGTTTTATGATTGATCCGCAGGTCGGTTGGTTCAATTGTTTAGATTATAGAAGGTTAGTCAGAGTTTAAACTTGCTTCATGTTTTATGATTGATCCCCAGGTCGGTTGGTTCAATTGTTTAGATTATAGAAGGTTAGTCAGAGTTTAAACTAGCTTCATGTTTTATGATTGATCCCCAGGTCGGTTGGTTCAATTGTTTAGATTATAGAAGGTTAGTCAGAGTTTAAACTAGCTTCATGTTTTATGATTGATCCCCAGGTCGGTTGGTTCAATTGTTACGATTATAGAAGGTTAGTCAGAGTTTAAACTAGCTTCATGTTTTATGATTGATCCCCAGGTCGGTTGGTTCAATTGTTTAGATTATAGAAGGTTAGTCAGAGTTTAAACTAGCTTCATGTTTTATGATTGGTCCGCAGGTCGGTTGGTTCCCAGCGACTTACGTCAAGCTGATGGTGAGCGGAAGGAACACACCGACTTCAATGGAGATGACAAACCGCTGCGTAACTCCAGAGTTCAGCAACCCTGGTAAGTCAATCTTTCTGCGTTGTTTCAGTCAATCTTTCTGCGTTGTTTCAGTCAATATCTGCAGAGATTCGGGCACATTTTGCAATTTTTAAAATAAAAATGAAACAAATTGGTAATGATTGTTTTTATAACGACTCATGTCTACTTTATCTAACAAAAGCTATTTTAACTGGGTTTTGAATGCCAAGCAAAGAACAACCAAATTTCCCTTAAAAAATCAGTTCAAAAAGTTTTTGTTATAAATGTTGGTTCATTACAGGAGTCAAATATGCATGAATTTGTACATATTACATTCATGGAATTGCTCATGATTTAAATTGAAAATAATGTATTTGCAAGTTGTGTGTTTGCTCTTCAGACAAGAGCTGGGCCAACAATTGGTCAGAGCAACATCTGTGACAACTGGAGTTGGATACATTAAGACATTGAATTAAGTTAGTCACTGTTGCCAACCTCTCTGTTTTGTTTTGTCCGACAGAGAAAGTGGTCGCCCTGTTTCCGTACACGGCTCTGAACTCGGACGAGCTGAGCTTTGAGAAGGACGATGTGATCCTGGTCCTGGCTCGAGAAGAGGAAGCTTGGTGGCGTGGGGAGATAGACGGCCGCTCGGGACTCTTCCCGTCCAACTACGTGGCCGCCATGTGTGAGTAGACGCTGACTAAAGTTGGGTTAGGGGTGTGCGGAAGTGAGGTTAAGGGGCTTGGTCAGAGTGGATAGCGGTTGTCATGGAGAGACTTATGTTTTTGTATTTTATTTGGTCAATAGTGCATTGGAATGAGTAGACCACGTCAGTTTTTATATAAACATAAACATATAGGTACTTGAAGCTACGGTCGCCATCTTGAGAGTCACTGATTTTGTGTTTTCGTTGGTAGCTTTCACCGCATAAATGGTCGAAATTTATTTCAAAAACTCTAAATGTTAGCGTTGAAATCATAAGAACACTTTGAGCAATATATACCTCGGACAAAAAAATACCTGAGAGCTTAAAAAAACGATTTTAATATTTGTGTTGAAATAATTTACCAGAGAAGCGTATTTTAATCGAGCGGTTTGTTCCTTTGTAAAGTGCCGACAGCGAAATCTTGTCTCTTTTACGACTTTTAAAATCAATTTGTTATTTTGCACATTATTGACATTCGTATGAAATATAAAACATTTGATGTCAACGCTAAGCAGAGATTTGTTTGAAATTCATTACGACATCGAGGCGTGATTTTCCGTAACACTGGAGCAACGACGTAACATTGGCGAAGCTTGAATTACATTTTTGTAAACTGGATCAAGGTTTCAGTAACCGGGTCGTAATATTTGGTCTACGTTTGATTTCTGTTGCAAATCGGAGAGCATTTCTGCACACCTCTACATCCATTGTTTTGTACTTTTATTTTCTTCAATGGTTGATTACATATTTGGTAAAATTTGGAAAGTCAGATAAGTAAAGATACAAAGACATAAAAGATAAAGTTACTTAAATTACCAGTTTTATTCTTTGTGTTTTAAAAGTTCTCGACAGAGCAAAAAGAATTTCTTAATACGTATTCTGTCAGTCCATTTTTAAAAGCCAGGCCATCTTTACATTTGAACATTCTGAGCTGACATCTTTATTCTATTGCGTCTTTTGTTAAAAGCTAATCTTCGATTGATTTAATTGTAGGAGGTTTGGAAGCGACGAGTTCGATGACAGGCTGACCAACTACCACCACGCAACTACCAACTCAACTAAACTAAAAAAAAACATCAAGATTTAGTGCAGACAAAATTTCAAGACCTAACTCGTAGCCAGGTGCACCAACCTGGGCATTGAATACCTAACTTCTTCAATAGCGTTCTAACCTTGAATTAACTGAGATCCCAGACCTTGCTTGGGATCTTCACTTGAAGTTCATTCAACAGCAGATTTTGTGATTTCTCTTTGTGGAAACCTAACCTCAATCCAGTACGTTTTTCTAACCTGTAACCTGGCTTTGCGTGCTTGCGATTGCGCCGCTTGTTGGTCTTGCCATTAAAAATATTCCTCGGCATGGCTGTTCTCCTCGCTGTTTGCTGCCACCGTTATTTTTATCGCTGTTTTTTAGTTTTCTTGTTTGGCATGTTGTCGTTGGTAGTGTGTTTTGGTCGCCGGTCTTTGGATTCCTCGTGGTTTTTGCATGCGTTTAGCGAGGTTCGATTCCGAAGTAGAATCGGGAAAAGTGCAAGGATTTGGTTTTCTGAAAGCCCGACGTAAACGCTAGGTTTTCTGCGATCTGATTGGTTTTTAGTATATCTTTTAGTCGTCTAGAAATTAGCGTCGAGAAGAAGTTGTCGAGCTCGAATATTGAATAAATTTGCTTCGTCTTTGCTTCTTTGCTAAGAAAATTAAGATTAATATTCTCTAGCAAATCAAGTTTTCATGCAATTTGGATGCATTCTGTGAAAAAAAAATGAAATATCTTTGCTTTTTGCTGGAGTCTGAACTATCTAATCTCACGCCTCTCAAAGTCAATGAAATTATTAATTTCGGATAAAACCTAGTCGAGTGCCTGCCGTAAACGTTTGAAATCATAGAATTATTTTCTCCCCAGAAAGTAGATCCCACTTAAAATATGAACGTACTTAACAAATAGCGGCAAGAGTCCGGCTGCCATGGTTTTACTGTCATTAATTTCATGGAGCCCAACTTTACGTGCATTGCTATCTTTTCACTTCTTGCATCGTTTGTTTCCGGCTTACTTCCTCTAACCCTACTTTTAAGAAGATAGGTTTCAGTTTTCTATCTAGGTCATATGTATCTAGGTCATATGTATCTAGGTCATATGTATCTAGGTCATATGTATCTAGGTCATATGTATCTAGGTCATATGTATCTAGGTCGTATGTATCTAGGTCATATGTATCTAGGTCATATGTATCTAGGTCATATGTATCTAGGTCATATGTATCTAGGTCATATGTATCTAGGTCGTATGTATCTAGGTCATACGTGGTTAATATATTTAAAAAATAAATGTTCTAATTTATTTTTTGCACTTTGGCTCTAGCTTTTTAAATATTAATTTAGTTGAAACTCTGAACTTTTAATTGAATTACAAATTAGAACCTTTATTTTATGAATCTCCTATGAATTATCTGATAATAATCTCAATTAACCAAGCCTTCTTGAAATCATCGGGCTTCAATGCTTTACTGGCCATAATTCGCTAGCTTTGGTCAACGAGCTTTTCATTTGTTCTTTGTCTAGAAATGTTTCACGTTGAGGCAGTAAAACTTTGGGCTTCAAAGCTAACGATTGGTATTTGCTCGTTGATTCTGTTGTCTTATTTACCCAATGTACCAAGAGCTAAGATGGCCGACATCTTGTGCTGATTGGGACAGTGAGGTTATGTTCAATAAGTTTCACTAGTTTTATAATTATAAAAAATCGAGATTAACAAAAAGCGCTTTTCTTTGATGGTGTAGTTTTAAAGAAAGTTGCTTTGGATTGCCATCTCTCTCAAGATCTGTGTTTCTTTCGTTGACTTTATGCTCAATTAAGAAAGTTAAGTTGTTGTTAAGTTTACACTGATTTGTCTCTCGTTACATGTGATAGTGTTTTGTTTTGTTTTGATTATAAATTAATTGTTTCAATTTAAATCATCATATAATAAATTATTATGAAATTAATTCCTAGGATACAGATTAGTTGAGAATATAATGTATATAATGTATGTTAAAATACTGATGAAACGATCTGAGAATTAGATAGAGTTATGTGCGTAGACTTGATATTATGTGTTGCACAATAAATCGTGTCCAATATAAAACACAAAAAAAAACTCAGTTTTTTACTGCGACAATAAATATTGTAAAAGAATCGAGTTTTAACAAAAACTATTTGAAATGGATTTTGAATACTACGTAAAGAACAACTAAATATCACAACGTTTCGTAACTTGTACAAAACGTTGGAACTCAGCATACAAAACCCATTTCAAATAGTTTTTGTTAAAACTAGTGCTACTGGCTAAATCAAGTAGACATGAGTCTAGAAACCATCTTAAATACAGGTTTGTTCGCCGTGTTTTTCCCGTGCGACAATTGGTAAGTCTTGTAGCTTCGATTGCGTGGAACGATGTTTTCCGTTTCGCTGGAAAATACCGTCTCTGTTTACAGCGGCGATGAAACTGGACAAGACGGAGCGGAAACGTCAGGAACACATCAACGAACTGATTCACACGGAAGAAGCTTACATAGAGGACATGCTCATTGTCCACGACGTAAGTATTATCTCAAACACAGGGATTAGCTGCATCTCTGTTGGTTAGTTCTAACATAGGGCTGTGAAGGAAGGATAACCATCATTATAGCATGACATGGATTTAACAAGGTAACGTTTGTAGTCTCAAACAAACTAGCGACGTGATCCTGACAAAAATACATGATGAGCTCATTTAAATGCATCTCGGATGACACCAATTAAAGCGGCAATACCCTTCAAAATTAATTTTTACCATAGATTTGTAACTTTAGTATGAATTGAAATTTACCTATTTAAAAGAATTTTCTGAAAAACTGGATCTGCAATTAATTATCTAAGATTTTTGGTTTTTCGTGCGGCGCGATCTGCGAGCTGAGTATTTATTTATTTATTTTTATTTATTTGTTTGTGCTTCGTACAATTACAAGGTAGTTGTGTGAGCCTAAGTAGTAGGAACTTCGTCCATAAAGATAGAAATAGGAATACGATTCTCTTGTAGAGTACTGTCTTTCCCTGCGGCCGCTCCGTTGGCCAAAGTCGCCAAAAGTCTATCCCCTCCCTGCCCTATCCCCTCCCTGCCCTATCCCCTCCCTGCCCTATCCCCTCCCTGCCCTATCCCCTCCCTGCCCTATCCCCACCCTGCCCTATCCCCTCCCTAGCGATTCTCCCTTCTGAGCGCTGTCGCTGCCGCTCAGAGCGGTACTGCACGGAAATATGCAACAAGCTAATTACATACCTGCGGTAATTCGCTTCCCTTGGCTAAACGAATAATTGTATCATAAAGCCAAATTATTTCAACACAGAGGAAGGATGGAGGACTTTGCTCAAATTATTTGAATTTTATCTGATGAGTGGTTTGTTTAGGTGCTAGGGGTCGAAAAAGCACTACGGGTTATTTCTTACGGGAGTTTTTTTTCTAAGCAACCAAGCCGAAAAACACGGACTTTGGCAATTTCTGCACGGACGACGATAGACATTTGAGGTTTTTTTTATAGTCCAAATGCCATTATAAAATCTTCCAAATCGATGGTATCAATTAATTTTAAATGGTCAATGCCCATTTAATGAGGAATACATGAATGACCAACTCTAGTGGTAACCTGTTACATTGCTGCAGGTGTTTGAGAAGCCACTGATTGACAGCAAAGTTCTATCAAAACGTGACGTCGCTCGAATCTTCATCAACTGGCGTGACATCATCGTGTGTAATCACACGTTCTTGCGTGCACTTCGTGTACGAAGAGACATGTCCGCAGGTGGCGTGGTCCGCATGGTCGGAGACATCATGTGCGAGAATGTAAGTAATACGTTTCTATATCTTTGTACACTTTCCACCGAGACACTTAAACCATAAGCCAGTGGGGTCTTTGATCTCCCCTATTCTACCTGTGTAACCCACTGGTCTGTACACACTTGCGTGGATAGCGCATCCCGTGGACTGGTTTCCAAGCCAGTGGGGTCTTCGATCTCCCCTATTCTACCTGTGTAACCCACTGGTCTGTACACACTTGTGTGGATAGCGCATCCCGTGGACTGGTTTCCAAGCCAGTGGGGTCTTTGATCTCCCCTATTCTACCTGTGTAACCCACTGGTCTGTACACACTTGTGTGGATAGCGCATCCCGTGGACTGGTTTCCAAGCCAGTGGGGTCTTCGATCTCCCCTATTCTACCTGTGTAACCCACTGGTCTGTACACACTTGCGTGGATAGCGCATCCCGTGGACTGGTTTCCAAGCCAGTGGGGTCTTCGATCTCCCCTATTCTACCTGTGTAACCCACTGGTCTGTACACACTTGCGTGGATAGCGCATCCCGTGGACTGGTTTCCAAGCCAGTGGGGTCTTTGATCTCCCCTATTCTACCTGTGTAACCCACTGGTCTGTACACACTTGCGTGGATAGATCATCCCGTGGACTGGTTTCCAAGCCAGTGGGGTCTTCGATCTCCCCTATTCTACCTGTGTAACCCACTGGTCTGTACACACTTGTGTGGATAGCGCATCCCGTGGACTGGTTTCCAAGCCAGTGGGGTCTTTGATCTCCCCTATTCTACCTGTGTAACCCACTGGTCTGTACACACTTGCGTGGATAGCGCATCCCGTGGACTGGTTTCCAAGCCAGTGGGGTCTTTGATCTCCCCTATTCTACCTGTGTAACCCACTGGTCTGTACACACTTGCGTGGATAGCACATCCCGTGGACTGGTTTCCAAGCCAGTGGGGTCTTCGATCTCCCCTATTCTACCTGTGTAACCCACTGGTCTGTACACACTTGCGTGGATAGCACATCCCGTGGACTGGTTTCCAAGCCAGTGGGGTCTTCCATCTCCCCTATTCTACCTGTGTAACCCACTGGTCTGTACACACTTGTGTGGATAGCACATCCCGTGGACTGGTTTCCAAGCCAGTGGGGTCTTTGATCTCCCCTATTCTACCTGTGTAACCCACTGGTCTGTACACACTTGTGTGGATAGCGCATCCCGTGGACTGGTTTCCAAGCCAGTGGGGTCTTCGATCTCCCCTATTCTACCTGTGTAACCCACTGGTCTGTACACACTTGCGTGGATAGCGCATCCCGTGGACTGGTTTCCAAGCCAGTGGGGTCTTTGATCTCCCCTATTCTACCTGTGTAACCCACTGGTCTGTACACACTTGTGTGGATAGCACATCCCGTGGACTGGTTTCCAAGCCAGTGGGGTCTTTGATCTCCCCTATTCTACCTGTGTAACCCACTGGTCTGTACACACTTGCGTGGATAGCGCATCCCGTGGACTGGTTTCCAAGCCAGTGGGGTCTTCGATCTCCCCTATTCTACCTGTGTAACCCACTGGTCTGTACACACTTGCGTGGATAGCGCATCCCGTGGACTGGTTTCCAAGCCAGTGGGGTCTTTGATCTCCCCTATTCTACCTGTGTAACCCACTGGTCTGTACACACTTGCGTGGATAGCGCATCCCGTGGACTGGTTTCCAAGCCAGTGGGGTCTTTGATCTCCCCTATTCTACCTGTGTAACCCACTGGTCTGTACACACTTGCGTGGATAGCGCATCCCGTGGACTGGTTTCCAAGCCAGTGGGGTCTTTGATCTCCCCTATTCTACCTGTGTAACCCACTGGTCTGTACACACTTGCGTGGATAGCACATCCCGTGGACTGGTTTCCAAGCCAGTGGGGTCCTCGATCTCCCCTATTCTACCTGTGTAACCCACTGGTCTGTACACACTTGCGTGGATAGCGCATCCCGTGGACTGGTTTCCAAGCCAGTGGGGTCTTTGATCTCCCCTATTCTACCTGTGTAACCCACTGGTCTGTACACACTTGCGTGGATAGCGCATCCCGTGGACTGGTTTCCAAGCCAGTGGGGTCTTCGATCTCCCCTATTCTACCTGTGTAACCCACTGGTCTGTACACACTTGCGTGGATAGCGCATCCCGTGGACTGGTTTCCAAGCCAGTGGGGTCTTCGATCTCCCCTATTCTACCTGTGTAACCCACTGGTCTGTACACACTTGCGTGGATAGCGCATCCCGTGGACTGGTTTCCAAGCCAGTGGGGTCTTTGATCTCCCCTATTCTACCTGTGTAACCCACTGGTCTGTACACACTTGCGTGGATAGCGCATCCCGTGGACTGGTTTCCAAGCCAGTGGGGTCTTTGATCTCCCCTATTCTACCTGTGTAACCCACTGGTCTGTACACACTTGTGTGGATAGCACATCCCGTGGACTGGTTTCCAAGCCAGTGGGGTCTTTGATCTCCCCTATTCTACCTGTGTAACCCACTGGTCTGTACACACTTGCGTGGATAGCGCATCCCGTGGACTGGTTTCCAAGCCAGTGGGGTCTTCGATCTCCCCTATTCTACCTGTGTAACCCACTGGTCTGTACACACTTGCGTGGATAGCACATCCCGTGGACTGGTTTCCAAGCCAGTGGGGTCTTTGATCTCCCCTATTCTACCTGTGTAACCCACTGGTCTGTACACACTTGCGTGGATAGCACATCCCGTGGACTGGTTTCCAAGCCAGTGGGGTCTTTGATCTCCCCTATTCTACCTGTGTAACCCACTGGTCTGTACACACTTGCGTGGATAGCGCATCCCGTGGACTGGTTTCCAAGCCAGTGGGGTCTTTGATCTCCCTTATTCTACCTGTGTAACCAGTGGTTAATTTGTGCGTAAACTCACGTAAACTCCGTTTATCTACCTATTTTCATGCGTAAACCCCGTTTACTCACCTTCCCTATTCCTATACCAGTAACCGCAGTAGCCCGTGTAAATGATGTGATTTCTAACAATCGTGTAAGCCAAAACAATATTTTTAATACCAACATGCTTCAATAGCAAGAAAAGCCGAGTTTTATGTTATGTCTAACTCTAAGGTTTGTAGCAATAACTGAGATTCACGCGAATGCATCGAGGAGCTCCTAGCATCGTTACATAGTATTCCTAGCTGTGCGCGAGCCGCAACCCTTTGATAGGCAGCGCCGACGAAACAAAGCCAGCGTTCGGACCAACATTTTCCGAAAACTTAAAAGCTAAACTTTCAGAAAAATTTCCCCTTTTTTCCTGGGACACAGCTTCATATTTTTCATCCCCACTACTCCCATTTCTTTAGTAAAAAATCCCTCAATCATGCAGTCGCGATGCTTTCTTAAACCGAGGAAGTTGCGTTCTTTTCATCGGCCAACATGCCGCTAGGGAAGCGCGGGGTCGACGCTGGTGGGTCGGGCTCACACTCAAACAGTAAATCCAAAATTACTTGTTTTTTTACTCAAGTTAATGCAGTAAGTGTTGTTGATGTCAATGCAAGTTCATGTTCTTCGGCAACTGGGAATGGTCGAGATGCAGAGACGTCGTTGCCCGAAAGAGAAATCGCCATGGTCCAGAATAGTATGGTTCTCGAAGGTAATTCAATTATGATAGTATAAACGTACAATAAAATAAATAGAACTACGCACTTGACACTGCCCTGTGAGCTGTGAAATTGCCCATGGTATACATATCGGTAAATAGGTTAATGGTGTAAAAGCGCACCAAGGGCTGGCTACCGCCTGCCCACACGCTCTCACGATCTTGCGAAGAACGATATACATAATAAAGCATGACATATCCACCAATCCATGCAATCAGGAGGTTGCTCACCTATAACCATCCCACTAGGTACCAAATTCTTAAATGGCGCACACTAGTCTCCTCCAACCCCCCCCCCCACACTGTTTCAATAAAGTTAGGGTTTACCCACCTTTTCCGATACAAATTAACCACTGTGTGTAACCCACTGGTCTGTACACACTTGCATGGATAGCACATCCCGTGGACTGGTTTCCAAGCCAGTGGGGTCTCTGATCTCCCCTATTCTACCTGTGTAACCCACTGGTCTGTACTCACTTGCAAAGGTATCCTAACCTCAACTCTGGTTCCAGCTACCGAAGATGACTTCGTACGTGAGATTCTGCAGCTGTCAGTTGAGTGCCGCCACGTACTTGCAGCACCTGACGGAGACCAGCCCCGAGTTTAAAGAGATCCAGAAGACCTGTCAGAGTGACCCGAGAACCAAGGGCATGCCGCTGAGTTCGTTTCTTATCAAACCAATGCAGCGGATTACAAAGTACCCGCTCATCATAAAGAAGGTAACGCAAAGATTACATTCAAACAATAGTTTCATGAAATTCAGAATTCTGCATTTGATGGGAAGTTGTCGTGGCAATTATCAACTAACAACTCGATAGAAAGGAGTTGAGAAAGCTTTAAAAGTAGGTAATGTTTACTTTACAAAAACCTAATAAGTTAAAAGCACAAAGCTTTGCAATGCCAGACTCTTTCATCCTGATTGAAGAGACGGTTATAAAGTTTTATATCCTGTGTTCAGATCCTGGAACTGACAGATGAGAATCATCCTGACAGACAGAACCTGCAGGAAGCACTGAGTAAAGCCGAGGAGTTCTGCGTTCAGGTGCGTGATGCTTATTTAATCCTCGGAGGCTGATGAGACTGAACTCATTTGTCCGTTTGTATTTCTTTATCACCATTTAGTGGACTTGACAAAAAGTTGCATCCGTATGAGTGAGATTAATAAGTAATTATGGTTCATCGATCAATATTTGTTACAAAATCTAAACCCGATTATTAGTGATTATTGAAGGTAGTTGTGGACCCTCTTCCACATTCACGTCGAAGCATTTCGAGTTAAGTTAAAAATGGTAAAGTCGGTGTAAAGTTTAAGTTAAATGTAAGAAATTGTGATGTGATAAGATGTAAGCAATGATATTATTGTAACCAAGCTGAAGAGCGGCATTTAATAATTAACAAAATAACAAATAAATTTAATTGAGTTGCGTTGTGTGCAGGTGAACGAGGGTGTTCGTGAGAAGGAGAACTCAGAACGGTTGGAATGGCTGCAGCATCACGTGGTCAGCGAGAATCTACCCGAGCAGATTGTGTTCAACTCCGTAACCAACGCTGTTGGACCTCGCAAGTTCCTTCATCACGGCGTTCTTAGGAAGGTAGGCAACTTAAATTGAGATCAGCTGACTCGATCCTAGCCTCTATCCAGGTTATTAGAGATCAGCTGGCTGGATCCTATGCTCTATCCAGGTTATTTGAGATCAGCTGGCTGGATCATATGCTCTATCCAGGTTATTTGAGATCAGCTTGCTGGATCATATGCTCTATCCATGTTATTTGAGATCAGCTGGCTGGATCCTATGCTCTATCCAGGTTATTAGAGATCAGCTGGCTGGGTCCTATGCTCTATCCAGGTTATTTGAGATCAATTGTCTGGATCCTATGCTCTATCCAGGTTATTTGAGATCAGCTGGCTGGATCCTATGCTCTATCCAGGTTATTAGAGATCAGCTGGCTGGGTCCTATGCTCTATCCATGTTATTTGAGATCAGCTGGCTGGATCCTATGCTCTAGCCAGGTTATTTGAGCTCAGCTGGCTGGATCCTATGCTCTATCCAGGTTATTTGAGATCAATTGTCTGGATCCTATGCTCTATCCAGGTTATTTGAGATCAGCTGGCTGGATCCTATGCTCTATCCAGGTTATTAGAGATCAGCTGGCTGGGTCCTATGCTCTATCCAGGTTATTTGAGATCAGCTGGCTGGATCCTATGCTCTACTCAGATTATTTTAGATCAGCTGGCTGGATCCTATGCTCTATCCAGGTTATTTGAGATCAGCTGGCTGGATCCTATGTTCTATCCAGGTTATTTGAGATCAACTGGTTTGATTCTATACTCTATCCAGGTTATTTGAGATCAGCTGGCTGGATCCTATGCTCTATCCAGGTTATTAGAGATCAGCTGGCTGGATCCTATGCTCTATTCAGGTTATTTGAGATCAGCTGGCTGGATCCTAGCCTCTATCCAGGTTATTAGAGATCAGCTGGCTGGATCCTATGCTCTATCCAGGTTATTTGAGATCAGCTGGCTGGATCCTATGTTCTATGCAGGTTATTTGAGATCAACTGGCTGGATCCTATGTTCTATGCAGGTTATTTGAGATCAGCTGGCTGGATCCTATGCTCTATCCAGGTTATTTGAGATCAGCTGGCTAGATCCTATGCTTTATCCAGATTATTTGAGATCAGCTGGCTGGATCCTATGCTCTATCCAGGTTATTTGAGATCAGCTGGCTGGATCCTATGCTCTATGCAGGTTATTTGAGATCAGCTGGCTGGATCCTATGCTCTTTCCAGGTTATTTGAGATGAGCTGGCTGGATTCTATGCTGGTTTTTAACTTCCTTGTCTTGTGTATCCAGGCTAAGAGTGGTAAGGAACTCGTCTGCTTCCTGTTGAACGACTTCCTGTTGTTGACTGTGCCGAGCAAGCCGCTGCCGCCGACGCACTCGTTCCTGTTCGATCGTAAATCGCAGGCCACCTGTCGCGTCTACAAGCGAGTGAGTTCAACAAATAAATATGTTTTATTTGTGCATTCTTTTTTATTAAAGAACTTTACAACTGGATTTTTGAATGCTAAGTAAAAGTCACTTAATAACTTAAGGTTTTGATTGGTTTTTGGGATGGACGTTGATTTAATTTGTTAAAAACGCCAATTTTTCGGGGAGATTTTGTATTAAAAAATATGCAAAATATTGAAGTGGTTTTCATATTTGACTTTGGTTGTTATGGTTACATGCATGAATTATTCCTGGACAATTTGATTCTTGTTATTATTCTGTTATCAAAGAATTGTCACCACTGACTTTACTCATGATAAGTTGGCAGAACTGAGTTTATTTCTTTCTTTTCTGAGCAATAAAAAAACCAGTTTATTTAAAATATTTTTTTCCTGTTTCCTGCTGTTGCCATGACGTCCCTTCAAGCCTTGTTTTGTTATGTTTAAACGTTATGTTTGTTCTTCAAGCCTCTGCTGCTAAATCAGCTGACCGTATTGAAAGACTCTGCAGACTCGGCCGGTGAATCTCTGCGTCTCTTCGACTCTGGTTCTCGGTTGACCTTGAACTTCGTGGCTCCCTCGGCTGCGGAGCGAACACTTTGGTCGAAACGAATTGAAGCGGCAGCCGTTGAGCTGTTGGACATGGAGAAAAGTAGGATTCAAAGACAACAGTCAAGTGAGTCCCGTCATTGTTCTATCAATAGGAACACTTACATAATCTCACTTATATAATACTTACATAACCTCACAAAAGTTGATGCCCAAACGGGGACTTGAACCCCGAACTCCACCTGTCGCGGGTGTAGCTCTAACCAATTAAACTACTTGGACCCCGATCTCCACCTGTCGCAGGTGTTGCTCTAACCAATTGAGCTACTTGGACCCCGATCTCCACCTGTCGCGGGTGTTGCTCTAATCAATTGAGCTACTTGGACCCCGATCTCCACCTGTCACGGGTGTTGCTCTAACCAATTGAGCTACTTGGACCCCGATCTCCACCTGTCGCGGGTGTTGCTCTAACCAATTGAGCTACTTGGACCCCGATCTCCACCTGTCACGGGTGTTGCTCTAATCAATTGAGCTACTTGGACCCCGATCTCCACCTGTCACGGGTGTTGCTCTAACCAATTGAGCTACTTGGACCCCGATCTCCACCTGTCACGGGTGTTGCTCTAACCAATTGAGCTACTTGGACCCCGATCTCCACCTGTCACAAGTGTTGCTCTAACCAATTGAGCTACTTGGACCCCGATCTCCACCTGTCACGGGTGTTGCTCTAACCAATTGAGCTACTTGGACCCCGATCTCCACCTGTCGCGGGTGTTGTTCTAACCAATTGAGCTACTTTGGCCCCGATCTCCACCTGTCGCGGGTGTGCTCAAACCAATTGAGCTACTTGGACCCCGATCTCCACCTGTCGCGAGTGTTGCTCTAACCAATTGAGCTACTTGGACCCCGATCTCCACCTGTCGCGGGTGTGCTATAACCAATTGAGCTACTTGGACCCCGATCTCCACCTGTCGCGAGTGTTGCTCTAACCAATTGAGCTACTTGGACCCCGATCTCCACCTGTCGCGGTGTTGCTCTAACCAATTGAGCTACTTGGACCCCGATCTCCACCTGTCGCGGTGTTGCTCTAACCAATTGAGCTACTTGGACCCCGATCTCCACCTGTCGCGGGTGTTGTTCTAACCAATTGAGCTACTTGGACCCCGATCTCCACCTGTCACGGGTGTTGCTCTAACCAATTGAGCTACTTGGACCCCGATCTCCACCTGTCACGGGTGTTGCTCTAGCCAATTGAGCTACTTGGACCCCGATCTCCACCTGTCGCGGGTGTGCTCAAACCAATTGAGCTACTTGGACCCCGATCTCCACCTGTCGCGAGTGTTGCTCTAACCAATTGAGCTACTTGGACCCCGATCTCCACCTTTCGCGGGTGTGCTCTAACCAATTGAGCTACTTGGACCCCGATCTCCACCTGTCGCGAGTGTTGCTCTAACCAATTGAGCTACTTGGACCCCGATCTCCACCTGTCGCGGTGTTGCTCTAACCAATTGAGCTACTTGGACCCCGATCTCCACCTGTCACAGGTGTTGTTCTAACCAATTGAGCTACTTGGACCCCGATCTCCACCTGTCGCGAGTGTTGCTCTAACCAATTGAGCTACTTGGACCCTGGCTTTTCGAATGACAGTTCTCCAAGGAGTAGAACCAAGAGGCTGTGAATACTCACAGTCACTCTGATTCTAGTAACGCTTTATCACGTCACAACCTGTCAAACTCGGATAACTCCAATTTGACATTGGATTCGTTGCTGTATTAGGATGAAATCTGATTTAAATTTCAAACGTTAGCAATGCGAGGGGTATTTTTGTCATATGGTTTTTGTTAGAGTTTTCATGTCCTATCTCGGGAGCGAATTGGAATTTGAAATTTGTTTTTGAAGAGTAAAGCAGAATTTTTGACTTCTTTTAACCTAGAAATAAGTAACTTGACTGATATATTGACTTAATTTTGCGCTCTGTTGGGCAATGCTGGCTTTGATTGAACATTACAGTGTTGCCAGCTGTTTGGCATTTTAACACAATTGTTGTTGATTTGTTTTGTCGTGTTTCCCTCGCTTGTTTACAGAGCAAGCGCAGTTCGGTGCTTGCGGCCGGGTCCTCGTGTTGGTAGCAGTTGGCGTTGGACTCAGGCCTGCCAACGGTGAGAGCATTGCTGCCAACTTAGCATGCTTTGCTTGCTTGCACTCGAACTTTCTTCCAGTTTTGCTGATCTAGAAGGCGGTGGCTGTTCTTCGATGATATCTTTTATCGGTGGCGTTGTTTTGTTGAAAAAGCATTTCATGATTCTTACATTCTTATTGCAAATCAAACTTTTGTGGACAAATTTAATATTTTTAATATTCTTTAATATCTTTATCATTTCACCTCCTCCCTTCTAGGCTAGGTTAGGTTCATCATCATCCACTCATCGCCCGACTCCATTAGACCAATGCCACTTTGGTCCGTTGTTAAAACATTGCAGAAATCGTCTTCCATATGAATTACCACAAAAAAAAAATTTTTTTTGTTAAGAAGCAAACTTACTGAACAAAAATTGCAAAATAATGTTGGTCTAAAACTTTTCAATTTCTCTGTAATTTGGTGCTTGTGTTGGTAGACTGCAAAGAATGTTCTGGATCATGAAATGCTTCGTACTCTAATAACACCGACCCTTGCATGACCCGTACTTACGCTAGTCGCATGTTAAACATCGCTTCAATCGCATGCTTTAGTTCGACATCGTAAACCCAGGGGACGGCTCCGAGTCAAACTGATCTCGGCCGCAGAAATACAATATCGTCGTCGGAAGAACGGTGAGAACATAACCTAAAACATGTTGTCATGGCGATGATGGTAAACATAACCTCAAATGTGGTGGGTTTTTTCACAATGTACAACCAATGAGTCGATTTATCTACAGTCCTTTTCGAACCTAACAGTTCGTTAGTTTGTTATTTGCTCGGCGACGGCCGATCAGAAGGTGTTTTTCGTTTGTTAACAGTCGGTTAGTGACTTAACGGACTTCAGTTTCATTTTTAGCTCGAGATCGCACTGCTCCTGTAAGTGCACTCAAAACGTAGAACTTAGAGAAAATAAAAGCAGAACAAAGAACATTCCTGATTATCATTATGTAATACCACCGTTACTTAATTGTACAATTGTAAGAGAAACTTAAATAATAAATAAAATAAATACCCTAGCCAATAAATGGGCAGGGCCAACTTTAAACATGAACACGTTTAGAACGTGTTCCCGGCTTTAACATGAGTTCCCGACGCGTTCCAGGGAAGTGCGATGCGTTCTGTGAAGTCAGCATGGGATCACAGCGACACAGAACTGCTGTTGTGTCGGCCACAACCGACCCAGTGTGGAACGCGTCCATGCAGTTCCTGGTCAAGGATCTCGCTGAAGACGTTCTCTGTGTAACTGTCTTCGACCACAGCCGGTTCTCACCAGACGGTAACATAATATAACTTTGTGACATCGTAATAATAATCAAACAACCAACCTAAGTGCTGCCAACTATTATATAACTTAGTTATAACCTAGCTTTTATAAAATAGAATAACTTGATGATAGTTTTCAATTAGATAGAGCTTGGGGAACAATTTTACAACAGAACAATGGGACAGAGAATATCAGTGAGGAGGCAGAAGAAGTCAACACAAAGAATCCAGAAGAAAATATTAAGATAGGTAGATTAAGAACTGAACGTAATGAATAAGGAAATTTTGATCTTCGACCACGGCCGGTTCTCACCAGACGGTAACATAATCTAACTTTGTGACATCGTAATAATAATCAAACAACCAACCTAAGTGCTGCCAACTATTATATAACTTAGTTATAACCTAGCTATTATAAAATAGAATAACTTGATGATAGTTTTCAATTAGATAGAGCACGGGGAACAATTTTACAACAGAAAAATGGGACAGAGAATATCAGTGAGGCTGAAGAAGTCAACACAAAGAATTCAGAAGAAAATATTTAGATAGGTAGATTAAGAACTGAACGTAATGAATAAGGAAATTTTGATAACATCACATAACGTAAGGACAACCTCGAAAAATTGGCGTTTTTTCCATATTCATAATTAGTGAGTAAAAAACGCCGATTTGTTCAGGATTTTATTTTAGAAAATACAAAATTTAAAAGATTTTGAGTTATTGACCCTGATTATTTTCTTTAGATGCATTTAGGAAGCTTGAACTAAGTAATTGTTCTAATTTTATGTGGTTCTTTTGTTATTGGAAAATTGTCAGGACTGCTCTTACCCTTGATAAAGTAACAGGTACAAGTTAGGAAACGTTGGGAAATTTAGTTGTTCTTCACTTAGCATTGAAAACCCAGTTGAAATAGTTTTTGTTAAAACTAGTGCTAAGTTTACATCAAGTAGACATGAGTTTAAAAAACAAAGTTTTTTCAAATGTCGTATCCTGACGCTTGTTTTGTTTTGTTTTGTTCCAGGATTCTTGGGTCGCACTGAAGTCAGGATCGCCGACATCCTGGCCGAGGCCAAGGACTCTAAGGAGCCGATCCTGAAACACTTGTTGCTGCACGAAGTCGAGGCCGGCGAGATCAGAGTCAAACTTGACCTGCGGTTGTTCGACAAGTGAGGTTAGGTTAGAGACAAGTTGTTCATTCTGCACTCGAAACTTTTAGCGATTACTCAAAGTTTAAGTGGATTGTTTGCGATCACAGCGAGAAATTGGAAGTTGATATACAAATTCTTATAATCCTGTCATTCAATATTTGATTCGATGCCAAGCTCTGTTGAAAGTAGGCATTTCACTCGATATATAAGTCGCTTGATTTGGAAAGCTCATGCCCGATATCAAGTTCAAAAGAAACTAATTACTTGAATTCTCAAAAAAAAAAAAACCTTTAATTGATTTTCAAGAATTGTATTTTATTTCTAATTTCTGCTTTAAATTCAAACCAGATTAACGGAAATTTTCTTGTTAAATCGCTCTTCGAGCTCTTGATAAAAGTGCCAGGCAAAATTATTCAGTATTTTTCTTTCACCAAACAAACGCTTTCATTTAATCTCTGAGCTAATAACTGTACTGTCGTCGTATATTTGTCCACTAAACTCGTTTGCCTGCCATTTAGATGAAATCTGATTTAAATTGCAAACGCTTGCAATGCGGGGGGTATTTTATTATTATGAACACTAAAACCGTCTCAAAAATTGATGTCCAAACGCGGACTCGAACCCCGATCTCCACCTTTCGCGGGTGTTGCTCTGAACCATTGAGCTACTTGGACACTGGCTTTTTGAGACTATTCTAGTGTATTTGATGAGGATGACGGATCTCCAAGAAGTAGAACCATGAAGCCAATGAGTCACCATGAGTCCACGTTTGGGCATCAATTTTTGAGACGGTTATACCGTTGAGTGTAGGTTATAGGTAGAGTTTCAACGTCAATGTTACAGTCTCTGCGTGAAAGATGGCCGCCAAATGACTACCTTACCGACAAAAATGCAGAGTACCGGAACATCACGTTATGTGGAACCACTGTCGTATGAAATTTAATTTCGATATTTCTCGTAGGTTAACTCGCTTTGAGACTTTTCGTGCTCAAAAAATCTCCATCAATGTTTACCTCAACGATTGATGTACACGTAACGATATTAAAAAAGTGAGTAACCTACGAGAAATATCGAAATTAAATTTCATACGACAGTGGCTCCACTTAACGTGATGTTCCGGTACTCTGCATTTTTGTCGGTAAGGTAGTCATTTGGCGGCCATCTTTCACGCAGAGACTGTAACATTAACGTTGAGACTCTACCTATAACCTACACTCAACGGTTATAGTGTTGTTAATAATAATTTTTGACATTTTTTTTCCAGGTTATGAATGATTTTCGATGTTGGTTTGAACCCCCGTTGTCCCGTGGATTCTCTCCGATGAATGAAGCAAAACTCACAAGAAAAATAAATTGAAATTAAAATAATGCAGTGACGTAATCTCTGTACACCTACTTCATGATGCTACCGTCGTAGGTAGCACCGCCAAATGACCGCTCTAGGTCGGGGTTATATAATATCACCGGTCGTATTATGTAGCACCATGGTAGCACCGCCAAATGACCGCTCTAGGTCGGGGTTATATAATACCACCGGTCGTATTATGTAGCACCATGGTAGCACCGCCAAATGACCGCTCTAGGTCGGGGTTATATAATACCACCGGTCGCATTATGTAGCATCATGGTAGCACTGCCAAATGACCGCTCTAGGTCGGGGTTCTATAATACCACCGGTCGTATTATGTAGCCCCATGGTAGCACCGCCAAATGACTGCTCTAGGTCAGGATTATATAATACCACCGGTCGTATTATGTAGCACCATGGTAGCACCGCCAAATGACCACTCTAGGTCGTGGTTCTATAATACCACCGGTCGTATTATGTAGCCCCATGGTAGCACCGCCAAATGACTGCTCTAGGTCAGGATTATATAATACCACCGGTCGTATTATGTAGCACCATGGTAGCACCGCCAAATGACCGCTCTAGGTCGGGGTTATATAATACCACCGGTCGTATTATGTAGCACCATGGTAGCACCGCCAAATGACCACTCTAGGTCGTGGTTCTATAATACCACCGGTCGTATTATGTAGCCCCATGGTAGCACCGCCAAATGACTGCTCTAGGTCAGGATTATATAATACCACCGGTCGTATTATGTAGCACCATGGTAGCACCGCCAAATGACCGCTCTAGGTCGGGGTTATATAATACCACCGGTTGTATTATGTAGCACCATGGTAGCACCACCAAATGACTGCTCGAGGTCGGGGTTATATAATACCACCGGTCGTATTATGTAGCACCATGGTAGCACCGCCAAATGACCGCTCTAGGTCGGGGTTATATAATACCACCAGTCGTATTATATAGCACCATGGTAGCACCACCAAATGACCGCTCTAGGTCGGTGTTATATAATACCACCAGTCGTATTATGTAGCACCATGGTAGCACCGCCAAATGACTGCTTTTTAGTTACTCTAGTAAAGCTTATCTATGAAAATGCCTTACTGTACCTATTTAGTACACAAAGTACGTAGTTCATCAACTTATAATAATATCACTAAAGTAGATTGTTGGAGTGTTAGTGACCAGACATTGATATTTAAAAACACATATTCTACACGAAGTTCTTTTCAAGAACTCTTTCCCACCGAACTTGACGTGTCTTCGTACTTTCATGATTGATTTGTTGTGTTTAACGATGCACTTTTGTGACATCGTGCCATGCGGCACTGGTCAAATGGCGTCGGTCATTTAGTGGGGGATAATGAACCTGACCTAGCCTCAAAGAGAGGAAAAGAAACCGGATGCCGGCACGTAGCCTACTCATGTCTAAGACCAAGGGGACCACCGGCTTAACATCCCTTTCGAAGGACGGTACAACGTGAACAATAGGATTCCTCCACAAATCCATGCTGTCGAGAGGTTGATAAGCAAGGCGAGTGAAGTTGCTGTACAAAATTTCATCCCTCCAACCTCTCTCCCAAACAGAACTGGTCATGTGTATGATAGTCACCCATCCAATACCTGACCCAGCGCAGTGTTGCTTAACTTTCTTCCCTCCAACCTCTCTCCCGAACAGAACTGGTCATGTGTATAATGGTCACCCATCTAATACCTGACCCAGCGCAATGTTGCTCAACTTTCATCCCTCCAACCTCTCTCCCAAACAGAACTGGTCATGTGTATGATGGTCACACATCCAATACCTGACCCAGCGCAGTGTTGCTTAACTTTTTTCCCTCCAATCTCTCTCCCGAACAGAACTGGTCATGTGTATAATGGTCACCCATCCAATACCTGACACAGCGCAGTGTTGCTTAACTTTCATCCCTCCAACCTCTCTCCCGAACAGAACTGGTCATGTGTATGATGGTCACCCATCCAATACCTGACCCAGCGCAATGTTGCTCAACTTTCATCCCACCAACCTCTCTCCTGAACAGAACCATACTCTCATCACCACACTCCTCCGTGGTGCAAATTATTACAGAAATCAAACGTCAATTTACTATGAAAATAGTCTACACAATTGTTGACCACATGAATTATGAACCAACCTTGCCGACAATAAAAGGTATTGCATTTTGTTTTCTACTTGGAGCTATTGTTGAAATGTACAAAGAAAGTTTATTGTTATTAGCGGCTGCAGCTGTTTCTGCTGTTTTGACAGATTTTTCAGCTCAGGGAAAAGCAATAATATTCAGTGCAAGTCATATCTTACCAAGTATTGACTGCTCAATCCAGAGCTTAAAAGTATTGTCACAAGTATTGTCTACATTATTATTATTATGTGTCCACTTGTTATTTTCTACTTTGACATGTAATAGAATTATCTTCCTTCTTTCAAGTTCCTGTAAGTAGGTTTGTTTCTTGTGCTACTTCCATTAATTGTGCCTGTTGAACAACTCGTTAGTGCTGACCACTTTTAACAACTTCTGCAGATAGAGGATCTGTAATGTAGTAGGTAGAGTTTACATTGAACACAAATCAGAATAAAGTTAATTTATTTTTCTTATAGCATATCATGTTTTTCGTATCATATTCTCGCTCATAAAAGAGCCAATCCTTGTTTCTATCCTGCCAAAGATGCGAGCAAATGCTTACTAAGGTTGGAGGTCTCCGGTTCTAATTTGATTTGGTGCTTTAAGAGAAGTGAACCTGTGTTTTCGTTTCGCGTTAACCTAACCTTGCCTCGGCCTGGTGGACTCTGACGTCACTAACTACCTACATGTTGCCAACTTTAGAAAGAAAAACTTTTGAATGCAAAATAAAGCCAGTCTTCACCGGGGAGTTTAAAAATTAACCAGGAAATTATGAATGAAATCATCTTGTATTTTAATTATTTGTGAATTGATCAGTTTATTTGCGTGAAACTAAATCTATTGAAAATAAGAACTTGAATACTACTTACTACTAACTAAAAGTCCTAATGGCTTCTGCTAAATACCTGCCGTACACTAGCGGATTCTAGCAATGGCTGCTAAAGAGAGGTTTGCAAGCTTGGGTGCATGCCAATCCTGATAAAAGTTAAGTGACACAAAAGATATGAATTTGAACTTTGGCTAATTAACTTTTTTTTTTATTCAATATTTATTTTTGCTAAAATTATTAAATGTTTCAACCAAAGAAAAAACATTATTTTGTTGCTTTTAAATCGGATAGTTAACAGTAGCATCATGGTGCCATGTTTTCTAGGTTGGGATGAGAAGCCCAGAAAGGAGCAAACTCAAATTAATTCTAGTGTAATAACATCCTTGTCGTCAGTGGGACCTCCCGAATGCAAGGCAGACATGGCGCTCTCACTACCAGGATAGCCGGCCACCAGGATCGAACCTGGGACCTCCCGAATGCACGACAGACATGGCGCTCTCACTACCAGGATAGCCGGCCACCAGGATCGAACCTGGGACCTCCCGAATGCAAGACAGACATGGCGCTCTCACTACCAGGATAGCCGGCCACCAGGATCGAACCTGAGACCCCCCGAATGCAAGGCAGACATGGCGCTCTCACTACCAGGATAGCAAGCCACCAGGATCGAACCTGGGACCTCCCGAATGCAAGGCAGACATAGCGCTTTCACTACCAGGATAGCAGGCCACCAGGATCGAACCTGGGACCTCCCGAATGCAAGGCAGACATGGCGCTCTCACTACCAGGATAGCCGGCCACCAGGATCGAACCTGGGACCTCCCGAATGCAAGGCAGACATGGCGCTCTCACTACCAGGATAGCCGGCCACCAGGATCGAACCTGGGACCTCCCGAATGCAAGGCAGACATGGCGCTCTCACTACCAGGATAGCCGGCCACCAGGATCGAACCTGGGACCTCCCGAATGCAAGGCAGACATAGCGCTCTCACTACCAGGATAGCCGGCCACCAGAATCGAACCTAGGACCTCCCGAATGCAAGGCAGACATGGCGCTCTTACTACCAGGATAGCCGGCCACCAGGATCGAACCTGGGACCTCCCGAATGCAAGGCAGACATGGCGCTCTCACTACCAGGATAGCCGGCCACCAGGATCGAACCTGGGACCTCCCGAATGCAAGGCAGACATAGCGCTCTCACTACCAGGATAGCCGGCCACCAGGATCGTACCTGAAACTTTTAGATGAAATCTGATTTAAATTGCAAACGCTTGCAATGCGCGGGGTATTTTTGATTATCAACACTATAACCGTCTCAAAAAATGATGCCCAAACGAGAACTTGATCTCTGATTTGATCTGGCTATCCTGGAATTGATCCCCGTTTGGGTATCAATTTTAGGAACTCTTTTTCTAAGGAAAGTGCAGAATTATAAGACCTACAGCGAGGTAGAGTTTCACGTCATCACTTGCACGTCACAAAACGCATGGTCAGCCGTTGCAAGGTCCGGCCTTCGAAACCCGATACCGGCATTCCGTTATCTCGGCGTTATAATCTCACCCAACGCATCTTGCGATGCAATTTGAAAGTCATGCTGTCGATCTCAGTTGGTAGCCGACTTAAGGCTTGGCATTGCGTATTAGGTGCGTGCTTAAGTGCGTGAAAGTGCGTGTAAGTGCGTGTAAGTGCGTGAAAGTGCGTGTAAGTGCTCAACAGAACAAAGGCGATGGATTCCAGCAAAAAGCACATCAACGTCAACCCCAAGGCGACAGCGAATCCAGTTTCACGATTGTTGTTTTGGTAAGACTGATGCCTAGGTCGGGGTCACTGCTTGGTGCTATGGTGGTGCTAGTTAGCTCGGTGCTACTGACAGTAATACCAGGGTCACTGCTTGGTGCTATGGTGGTGCTAGTTAGCACGGTGCTACTGACAGTAATACCAGGGTCACTGCTTGGTGCTATGGTGGTGCTAGTTAGCACGGTGATACTGACAGTAATACCAGGGTCACTGCTTGGTGCTATGGTGGTGCTAGTTAGCACGGTGCTACTGACAGTAATACCAGGGTCACTGCTTGGTGCTATGGTGGTGCTAGTTAGCACGGTGCTACTGACAGTAATACCAGGGTCACTGCTTGGTGCTATGGTGGTGCTAGTTAGCACGGTGCTACTGACAGTAATACCAGGGTCACTGCTTGGTGCTATGGTGGTGCTAGTTAGCACGGTGCTACTGACAGTAATACCAGGGTCACTGCTTGGTGCTATAGTGGTGCTAGTTAGCACGGTGCTACTGACAGCAATACCAGGGTCACTGCTTGGTGCTATGGTGGTGCTAGTTAGCAAGGTGTTACTGACAGTAATACCAGGGTCACTGCTTGGTGCTATGGTGGTGCTAGTTAGCACGGTGCTACTGACAGCAATACCAGGGTCACTGCTTGGTGCTATGGTGGTGCTAGTTAGCACGGTGCAACTGACAGTAATACCAGGGTCACTGCTTGGTGCTATGGTGGTGCTAGTTAGCACGGTGCTACTGACAGTAATACCAGGGTCACTACTTGGTGCTATGGTGGTGCTAGTTAGCACGGTGCTACTGACAGCAATACCAGGGTCACTGCTTGGTGCTATGGTGGTGCTAGTTAGCACGGTGCTACTGACAGTAATACCAGGGTCACTGCTTGGTGCTATGGTGGTGCTAGTTAGCACGGTGCTACTGACAGTAATACCAGGGTCACTGCTTTGTGCTATGGTGGTGCTAGTTAGAATGGTGCTACTGACAGTAATACCAGGGTCACTGCTTGGTGCTATGGTGGTGCTAGTTAGCACGGTGCTACTGACAGTAATACCAGGGTCACTGCTTGCTGCTATGGTGGTGCTAGTTAGCACGGTGCTACTGACAGTAATACCAGGGTCACTGCTTGGTGCTATGGTGGTGCTAGTTAGCACGGTGCTACTGACAGTAATACCAGGGTCACTGCTTGCTGCTATGGTGGTGCTAGTTAGCACGGTGCTACTGACAGTAATACCAGGGTCACTGCTTGATGCTATGGTGGTGCTAGTAAGCACGGTGCTACTGACATTAATACCAGGGTTACTGCTTGGTGCTATGGTGGTGCTAGTTAGCACGGTGCTACTGACAGTAATACCAGGGTCACTGCTTGGTGCTATGGTGGTGCTAGTTAGCTCGGTGCTACTGACAGTAATACCAGGGTCACTGCTTGGTGCTATGGTGGTGCTAGTTAGCACGGTGCTACTGACAGTAATACCAGGGTCACTGCTTGGTGCTATGGTGGTGCTAGTTAGCACGGTGCTACTGACAGTAATACCAGGGTCACTGCTTGGTGCTATGGTGGTGCTAGTTAGCACGGTGCTACTGACAGTAATACCAGGGTTACTGCTTGGTGCTATGATGGTGCTAGTTAGCACGGTGCTACTGACAGTAATACCAGGGTCACTGCTTGGTGCTATGGTGGTGCTAGTTAGCACGGTGCTACTGACAGTTATACCAGGGTCACTGCTTGGTGCTATGGCGGTGCTAGTAAGCATGGTGCTACTGACAGTAATACCAGGGTCACTGCTTGGTGCTATGGTGGTGCTAGTTAGCACGGTGCTACTGACAGTAATACCGAGGTCACTGCTTGGTGCTATGGTAGTGCTAGTTAGCACAGTGCTACTGACAGTAATACCAGGGTCACTGCTTGGTGCTATGGTGGTGCTAGTTAGCAAGGTGCTACTGACAGTAATACCAGGGTTACTGCTTAATGCTATGGTGGTGCTAGTTAGCACGGTGCTACTGACAGTAATACCAGGGTCACTGCTTGGTGCTATGGTGGTGCTAGTTAGCACAGTGCTACTGACAGTAATACCAGGGTCACTGCTTGGTGCTATGGTGGTGCTAGTTAGCACGGTGCTACTGACAGTAATACCAGGGTCACAGCTTGGTGCTATGGTGGTGCTAGTTAGCATGGTGCTACTGACAGTAATACCAGGGTCACTGCTTGGTGCTATGGTGGTGCTAGTTAGCACGGTGCTACTGACAGTAATACTAGGATCACTGCTTGGTGCTATGGTGGTGCTAGTTAGCAAGGTGCTACTGACAGTAATACCAGGGTCACTGCTTGGTGCTATGGTGGTGCTAGTTAGCACGGTGCTACTGACAGTAATACCAGGGTCACTGCTTGGTGCTATGGTGGTGCTAGTAAGCACGGTGCTACTGACAGTAATACCAGGGTCACTGCTTGGTGCTATAGTGGTGGTGGTTGGCACGGTGCTACTGACAGTAATACCAGGGTCACTGCTTGGTGCTATGGTGGTGCTTGTTAGCACAGTGGTACTGACAGTAATACCAGGTCTACTGCTTGGTGCTATGGTGGTGCTAGTTAGCACGGTGCTACTGACAGTAATACCAGGGTCACTGCTTGGTGCTATGGTGGTGCTAGTTAGCACGGTGCTACTGACAGTAATACCAGGGTCACTGCTTGGTGCTATGGTGGTGCTAGTTAGCACGGTGCTACTGACAGTAATACCTGGGTCACTGCTTGGTGCTATGGTGGTGCTAGTTAGCACGGTGCTACTGACAGTTATACCAGGGTTACTGCTTGGTGCTATGGTGGTGCTAGTTTGCACGGTGCTACTGACAGTAATACCAGGGTCACTGCTTGGTGCTATGGTGGTGCTAGTTAGCACGGTGCTACTGACAGTAATATCAGGGTCACTGCTTGGTGGTATGGTGGTGCTAGTTAGCACGGTGCTACTGACAGTAATACCAGGGTCACTGCTTGGTGCTATGGTGGTGCTAGTTAGCACGGTGCTACTGACAGTAAAATCAGGGTCACTGCTTGGTGCTATGGTGGTGCTAGTTAGCACGGTGCTACTGACAGTAACACCAGGGTCACTGCTTGGTGCTATGGTGGTGCTAGTTAGAACGGTGCTACTGACAGTAATACTAGGGTCACTGCTTGGTGCTATTGTGGTGCTAGTTAGCACGGTGCTACTGACAGTAATACCAGGGTCACTGCTTGGTGCTATGGTGGTGCTAGTTAGCACGGTGCTACTGACAGTAATACCAGGGTCACTGCTTGGTGCTATGGTGGTGCTAGTTAGAACGGTGCTACTGACAGTAATACTAGGGTCACTGCTTGGTGCTATTGTGGTGCTAGTTAGCACGGTGCTACTGACAGTAATACCAGGGTCACTGCTTGGTGGTATGGTGGTGCTAGTTAGCACGGTGCTACTGACAGTAATACCAGGGTCACTGCTTGGTGCTATGGTGGTGCTAGTTAGCATGGTGCTATTGACAGTAATACCAGGGTCACTGCTTGGTGCTATGGTGGTGCTAGTTAGCACGGTGCTACTGACAGTAAAATCAGGGTCACTGCTTGGTGCTATGGTGGTGCTAGTTAGCACGGTGCTACTGACAGTAACACCAGGGTCACTGCTTGGTGCTATGGTGGTGCTAGTTAGAACGGTGCTACTGACAGTAATACTAGGGTCACTGCTTGGTGCTATTGTGGTGCTAGTTAGCACGGTGCTACTGACAGTAATACCATGGTCACTGCTTGGTGCTATGGTGGTGCTAGTTAGCACGGTGCTACTGACAGTAATACCAGGGTCACTGCTTGGTGCTATGGTGGTGCTAGTTAGAACGGTGCTCCTGACAGTAATACTAGGGTCACTGCTTGGTGCTATTGTGGTGCTAGTTAGCACGGTGCTACTGACAGTAATACCAGGGTCACTGCTTGGTGCTATGGTGGTGCTAGTTAGCACGGTGCTACTGACAGTAATACCAGGGTCACTGCTTGGTGCTATGGTGGTGCTAGTTAGCACGATGCTACTGACAGTAATACCAGGGTCACTGCTTGGTGCTATGGTGGTGCTAGTTAGCACGGTGCTACTGTCAGTAATACCAGGGTCACTGCTTGGTGCTATGGTGGTGCTAGTTAGCACGGTGCTACTGACAGTAATACCAGGGTCACTGCTTGGTGCTATGGTGGTGCTAGTTAGAACGGTGCTACTGACAGTAATACTAGGGTCACTGCTTGGTGCTATTGTGGTGCTAGTTAGCACGGTGCTACTGACAGTAATACCAGGGTCACTGCTTGGTGCTATGGTGGTGCTAGTTAGCACGGTGCTACTGACAGTAATACCAGGGTCACTGCTTGGTGCTATGGTGGTGCTAGTTAGCACGATGCTACTGACAGTAATACCAGGGTCACTGCTTGGTGCTATGGTGGTGCTAGTTAGCACTGTGCTACTGACAGTAATACCAGGGTCACTGCTTGGTGCTATGGTGGTGCTAGTTAGCACGGTGCTACTGACAGTAATACCAGGGTCACTGCTTGGTGCTATGGTGGTGCTAGTTAGAACGGTGCTACTGACAGTAATACTAGGGTCACTGCTTGGTGCTATTGTGGTGCTAGTTAGCACGGTGCTACTGACAGTAATACCAGGGTCACTGCTTGGTGCTATGGTGGTGCTAGTTAGCACGTTTCTTCTGACAGTAATACCAGGGTCACTGCTTGGTGCTATGGTGGTGCTAGTTAGCACAGTGCTACTGACAGTAATACCAGGGTCACTGCTTGGTGCTATGGTGGTGCTAGTTAGCACGGTGCTACTGACAGTTAAACCAGGGTCACTGCTTGGTGCTATGGTGGTGCTAGTTAGCACGGTGCTACTGACAGTAATACCAGGGTCACTGCTTGGTGCTATGGTGGTGCTAGTTAGCACGGTGCTACTGACAGTAATACCAGGGTCACTGCTTGGTGCTATGGTGGTGCTAGTTAGCACGGTGCTACTGACAGTAATACCAGGGTCACTGCTTGGTGCTATGGTGGTGCTAGTTAGCACGGTGCTACTGACAGTAATACCAGGGTCACTGCTTAGTGCTATGGTGGTGCTAGTTAGCACTGTGCTACTGACAGTAATACCAGGGTCACTGCTTGGTGCTATGGTGGTGCTAGTTAGCACGGTGCTACTGACAGTAATACCAGGGTCACTGCTTGGTGCTATGGTGGTGCTAGTTAGCACGGTGCTACTGACAGTAATACCAGGGTCACTGCTTGGTGCTATGGTGGTGCTAGTTAGCACGGTGCTACTGACAGTAATACCAGGGTCACTGCTTAGTGCTATGGTGGTGCTAGTTAGCACTGTGCTACTGACAGTAATACCAGGGTCACTGCTTGGTGCTATGGTGGTGCTAGTTAGCACGGTGCTACTGACAGTAATACCAGGGTCACTGCTTGGTGCTATGGTGGTGCTAGTTAGCACGGTGCTACTGACAGTAATACCAGGGTTACTGCTTGGTGCTATGATGGTGCTAGTTAGCACGGTGCTACTGACAGTAATACCAGGGTCACTGCTTGGTGCTATGGTGGTGCTAGTTAGCACTGTGCTACTGACAGTAATACCAGGGTCACTGCTTGGTGCTATGGTGGTGCTAGTTAGCACTGTGCTACTGACAGTAAAACCAGGGTCACTGCTTGGTGCTATGGTGGTGCTAGTTAGCACGGTGCTACTGACAGTAATACCAGGGTCACTGCTTGGTGCTAGGGTGGTGCTAGTTAGCACGGTGCTACTGACAGTAATACCAGGGTCACTGCTTGGTGCTATGGTGGTGCTAGTTAGCACGGTGCTACTGACAGTAATACCAGGGTCACTGCTTGGTGCTATGGTGGTGCTAGTTAGAACGGTGCTACTGACAGTAATACCAGGATCACTGCTTGGTGCTATGGTGGTGCTAGTTAGAACGGTGCTACTGACAGTAATACCAGGGTCACTGCTTGGTGCTATGGTGGTGCTAGTTAGCACGGTGCTACTGACAGTAATACCAGGGTCACTGCTTGGTGCTATGGTGGTGCTAGTTAGCACGGTGCTACTGACAGTAATACCAGGGTCACTGCTTGGTGCTATGGTGGTGCTAGTTAGCACGGTGCTACTGACAGTAATACCAGGGTCACTGCTTAGTGCTATGGTGGTGCTAGTTAGCATTGTGCTACTGACAGTAATACCAGGGTCACTGCTTGGTGCTATGGTGGTGCTAGTTAGCACGGTGCTACTGACAGTAATACCAGGGTCACTGCTTGGTGCTATGGTGGTGCTAGTTAGCACGGTGCTACTGACAGTAATACCAGGGTCACTGCTTGGTGCTATGGTGGTGCTAGTTAGCACGGTGCTACTGACAGTAATACCAGGGTCACTGCTTAGTGCTATGGTGGTGCTAGTTAGCACTGTGCTACTGACAGTAATACCAGGGTCACTGCTTGGTGCTATGGTGGTGCTAGTTAGCACGGTGCTACTGACAGTAATACCAGGGTCACTGCTTGGTGCTATGGTGGTGCTAGTTAGCACGGTGCTACTGACAGTAATACCAGGGTTACTGCTTGGTGCTATGATGGTGCTAGTTAGCACGGTGCTACTGACAGTAATACCAGGGTCACTGCTTGGTGCTATGGTGGTGCTAGTTAGCACTGTGCTACTGACAGTAATACCAGGGTCACTGCTTGGTGCTATGGTGGTGCTAGTTAGCTCTGTGCTACTGACAGTAAAACCAGGGTCACTGCTTGGTGCTATGGTGGTGCTAGTTAGCACGGTGCTACTGACAGTAATACCAGGGTCACTGCTTGGTGCTATGGTGGTGCTAGTTAGCACGGTGCTACTGACAGTAATACCAGGGTCACTGCTTGGTGCTATAGTAGTGCTAGTTAGCACGGTGCTACTGACAGTAATACCAGGGTCACTGCTTGGTGCTATGGTGGTGCTAGTTAGCACGGTGCTACTGACAGTAATACCAGGGTCACTGCTTGGTGCTATGGTGGTGCTAGTTAGCACGGTGCTACTGACAGTAATACCAGGGTCACTGCTTGGTGCTATGGTGGTGCTAGTTAGCACGGTGCTACTGACAGTAATACCAGGGTCACTGCTTGGTGCTATGGTGGTGCTAGTTAGCACGGTGCTACTGACAGTAATACCAGGGTCACTGCTTGGTGCTATGGTGGTGCTAGTTAGCACTGTGCTACTGACAGTAATACCAGGGTCACTGCTTGGTGCTATGGTGGTGCTAGTTAGCACTGTGCTACTGACAGTAAAACCAGGGTCACTGCTTGGTGCTATGGTGGTGCTAGTTAGCACGGTGCTACTGACAGTAATACCAGGGTCACTGCTTGGTGCTATGGTGGTGCTAGTTAGCACGGTGCTACTGACAGTAATACCAGGGTCACTGCTTGGTGCTATAGTAGTGCTAGTTAGCACGGTGCTACTGACAGTAATACCAGGGTCACTGCTTGGTGCTATGGTGGTGCTAGTTAGCACGGTGCTACTGACAGTAATACCAGGGTCACTGCTTGGTGCTATGGTGGTGCTAGTTAGCACGGTGCTACTGACAGTAATACCAGGGTCACTGCTTGGTGCTATGGTGGTGCTAGTTAGCACGGTGCTACTGACAGTAATACTAGGGTCACTGCTTGGTTCTATGGTGGTGCTAGTTAGAACGGTGCTACTGACAGTAATACCAGGGTCACTGCTTGGTGCTATGGTGGTGCTAGTTAGCACAGTGCTACTGACAGTAATACCAGGGTCACTGCTTGGTGCTATGGTGGTGCTTGTTAGCACGGTGCTACTGACAGTAATACCAGGGTCACTGCTTGGTGCTATGGTGGTGCTAGTTAGCACGGTGCTACTGACAGTAATACCAGGGTCACTGCTTGGTGCTATGGTGGTGCTAGTTAGCACGGTGCTACTGACAGTAATACCAGGGTCACTGCTTGGTGCTATGGTGGTGCTAGTTAGCACGGTGCTACTGACAGTAATACCAGGGTCACTGCTTGGTGCTATGGTGGATCTAGTTAGCACGGTGCTACTGACAGTAATACCAGGGTCACTGCTTGGTGCTATGGTGGTGCTAGTTAGCACGGTGCTACTGACAGTAATACCAGGGTCACTGCTTGGTGCTATGGTGGTGCTAGTTAGCACGGTGCTACTGACAGTAATACCAGGGTCACTGCTTGGTGCTATGGTGGTGCTAGTTAGCACGGTGCTACTGACAGTAATACCAGGGTCACTGCTTAGTGCTATGGTGGTGCTAGTTAGCACTGTGCTACTGACAGTAATTCCAGGGTCACTGCTTGGTGCTATGGTGGTGCTAGTTAGCACGGTGCTACTGACAGTAATACCAGGGTCACTGCTTGGTGCTATGGTGGTGCTAGTTAGCACGGTGCTACTGACAGTAATACCAGGGTTACTGCTTGGTGCTATGATGGTGCTAGTTAGCACGGTGCTACTGACAGTAATACCAGGGTCACTGCTTGGTGCTATGGTGGTGCTAGTTAGCACTGTGCTACTGACAGTAATACCAGGGTCACTGCTTGGTGCTATGGTGGTGCTAGTTAGCACTGTGCTACTGACAGTAAAACCAGGGTCACTGCTTGGTGCTATGGTGGTGCTAGTTAGCACGGTGCTACTGACAGTAATACCAGGGTCACTGCTTGGTGCTATGGTGGTGCTAGTTAGCACGGTGCTACTGACAGTAATACCAGGGTCACTGCTTGGTGCTATAGTAGTGCTAGTTAGCACGGTGCTACTGACAGTAATACCAGGGTCACTGCTTGGTGCTATGGTGGTGCTAGTTAGCACGGTGCTACTGACAGTAATACCAGGGTCACTGCTTGGTGCTATGGTGGTGCTAGTTAGCACGGTGCTACTGACAGTAATACCAGGGTCACTGCTTGGTGCTATGGTGGTGCTAGTTAGCACGGTGCTACTGACAGTAATACTAGGGTCACTGCTTGGTTCTATGGTGGTGCTAGTTAGAACGGTGCTACTGACAGTAATACCAGGGTCACTGCTTGGTGCTATGGTGGTGCTAGTTAGCACAGTGCTACTGACAGTAATACCAGGGTCACTGCTTGGTGCTATGGTGGTGCTTGTTAGCACGGTGCTACTGACAGTAATACCAGGGTCACTGCTTGGTGCTATGGTGGTGCTAGTTAGCACGGTGCTACTGACAGTAATACCAGGGTCACTGCTTGGTGCTATGGTGGTGCTAGTTAGCACGGTGCTACTGACAGTAATACCAGGGTCACTGCTTGGTGCTATGGTGGATCTAGTTAGCACGGTGCTACTGACAGTAATACCAGGGTCACTGCTTGGTGCTATGGTGGTGCTAGTTAGCACGTTTCTTCTGACAGTAATACCAGGGTCACTGCTTGGTGCTATGGTGGTGCTAGTTAGCACAGTGCTACTGACAGTAATACCAGGGTCACTGCTTGGTGCTATGGTGGTGCTAGTTAGCACGGTGCTACTGACAGTTAAACCAGGGTCACTGCTTGGTGCTATGGTGGTGCTAGTAAGCACGGTGCTACTGACAGTAATACCAGGGTCACTGCTTGGTGCTATGGTGGTGCTAGTTTGCACGGTGCTACTGACAGTAATACCAGGGTCACTGCTTGGTGCTATGGTGGTGCTAGTTTGCACGGGAACAAAATGTTTGATTCTTAAAATATAAGTTACCCGAAACCCGGCTCATGTTAAATGGAATTATTTATTGAAAGTCGTCGAAATAAACAGCGTAAGATGTAGGTTATCTTTCGTATTTTCTTTTATTTAGAGTCTTAAAGAGATAAGGATTTGCTAAGTCCACATTGCAGATTATGCGATATTGTAACTTCCTTACAAGATTGAGCAAAGTGTTGAGGGCTTTAGTCTGATTGTAGCTGACGTTTACCTTTTTATTCTAAGTGTAGGTAATACTTATTATGAAATACTTTGTTCATTGCAAGCATTTGCTCTTGAAATCAGATTTCACAAGCCGGGATCTCGAACATTCTGTTTACTGACGAAATCGACGATTGAGTCATCTTATTCTGGTTTATAAATCCACGTCATCTCCATCTTAAGTCTGAATCGAAAGGAACGTTGCTACACTGCCCTCATTTTGATGCTACTTTCAACCCAGTTTTGTTTTCGAAAAGTGTCGAAAACTTAAAAAATAACGGTTTTCAATGTATTTATCGAGCTTTTTTGCATGTTTACTCAACAAAGGGTTGTCGAATCGAATTTTAAAATATTGATAAAGATTCCTCGTTCAATTACGAAAAAGACTCAATTATTGAAACCTGACTAAAACTTGCATAAATTGACTAAAATTGTCATGAACCTGTTCGATGTGTAAAATGCCACTCCCCGACGTTCACTCGTTACCCTTGGCAACCATTAATTACAGCGTTTATTAAAGGTTAAAAGTAAGACAAGTGAGTGAAGCGTGGTGAAAAAACCACGTGGTTTTATTGACATTAGTCACTTGTTTCGTCACGGGTTGTAAATCTTATCACGGCTTGCTTGTAAATTTATCTTTCAAAGATAACTGATTTTATTCTGTTTCTTGAAGTTTATATGTCTGTCTCTTTCTATCTATTGATAAAATCACGGCTTTCCTTGAGGTTTTCATTGAAAAATAAAACAAATGCCAGACATCAGAAATCCGTGAGGCGGTTTCTCACTGCCATACTACCCAAGTGCTCCTCAACTCTGACCTAGAAAAGCAATTTGCAGCAATGCTAGACTTTCTTGATTTCTCCATCCCATTGAGCTAATTGATCTCGCCTGTCACTCACCAAGTTCACTTGTCGCCCGCCAGGTGGATCATCGACTTGTTCCGGAAAGGCCGGAAGCGAGATCTAGGCGTCGAGGACTTGTACAATGTACTTCCGGTGGACCAGTCCAGCGCCCTCTGTGATAGACTCGAGCGGTAAGCAAAGAAACACGAGGACAAAGATTGAGCCAATACCAGATCAGGTTAGCTTCATCATCAGCCAATCAGAAACAAGACTCTGTGGTGGCCAGTCCACGGTGCTGTTGGATAGGAGCAGCAAACACAGTGTGTCAAAGGGACAAGGCTAAGCGGTGGCCGGTCCTTGGTGCTGTTGGACAGGAGCAGCCAACACAGTGTGTCAAAGTGGCAAGGCTAAGCGGTGGCCGGTCCTTGGTGCTGTTGGACAGGAGCAGCCAACACAGTGTGTCAAAGTGACAAGGCTAAGCGGTGGCCGGTCCTTGGTGCTGTTGGACAGGAGCAGCCAACACAGTGTGTCAAAGTGACAAGGCTAAGCGGTGGTCGGCCCTTGGTGCTGTTGGACAGGAGCAGCCAACACAGTGTGTCAAAGTGACAAGGCTAAGCGGTGGCCGGTCCTTGGTGCTGTTGGACAGGAGCAGCCAACACAGTGTGTCAAAGGGACAAGGCTAAGCGGTGGCCAGTCCTTGGTGCTGTTGGACAGGAGCAGCCAACACAGTGTGTCAAAGGGACAAGGCTAAGCGGTGGCCAGTCCTTGGTGCTGTTGGACAGGAGCAGCCAACACAGTGTGTCAAAGGGACAAGGCTAAGCGGTGGCCGGTCCTTGGTGCTGTTGGACAGGAGCAGCCAACACAGTGTGTCAAAGGGACAAGGCTAAGCAGTGGCCAGTCCTTGGTGCTGTTGGACAGGAGCAGCCAACACAGTGTGTCAAAGGGACAAGGCTAAGCGGTGGCCGGTCCTTGGTGCTGTTGGACAGGAGCAGCCAACAGTGTGTCAAAGTGACAAGGCTAAGCGGTGGCCAGTCCTTGGTGCTGTTGGACATGAGCAGCCAACACAGTGTGTCAAAGTGACAAGGCTAAGCGGTGGCCAGTCCTTGGTACTGTTGGACAGGAGCAGCCAACACAGTGTGTCAAAGTGACAAGGCTAAGCGGTGGCCGGTCCTTGGTGCTGTTGAACAGGAGCAGCCAACACAGTGTGTCAAAGTGACAAGGCTAAGCGGTGGCCGGTCCTTGGTGCTGTTGAACAGGAGCAGCCAACACAGTGTGTCAAAGTGACAAGACTTACCGGTGGCCAGTGTTTGGTGCTGTTGGACAGGAGCAGCCAACACAGTGTGTCAAAGTGACAAGGCTAAGCAGTGGATGGTCCTTAGTGCTGTTGGACAGGAGCAAGCTGCGTGCTGGCACCGGGATCACCCTAAATCTCTTACAGGAACTGGCTGGGTGAGGTTCGCCAGGCTGCCGATGGTTCTGGACGTCCTGCCAGCTTGCTTCGAGCCCTGGTCAAGACGTTTGGCTGGGAATACGCGATGCTCGGATTTTTCACTGGATTCCACGCCATCGTACTCAAGTAGGAGAAAAGACATTTTAGAATTATATTAGAAGTAGCGACTGACAAAAGAAAGATTCCTGACAAGTGTTGAAAATCTGTCTCAGACTTCGAAGTCCAATTAGATGCAGCAAAAAACTGGTCTTAGTGAATAGTGTGCAACTATGACAACTAGAATTTTTTGGAATTTGAGATCAGTTGGATGGATATTATGGTCTATCCAGGTTATTTGAGATCAGCTGGCTGGATTCTATGCTCTATCCAGATTATTTGAGATCAGCTGGCTGGATCCTATGCTCTATCCAGGTTATTTGAGAACAGCTGGCTGGATCCTATGCTCTATCCAGATTATTTGAGATCAGCTGGCTGGATCCAATGCTCTATCCAGGTTATTTGAGATCAGCTGGCTGGATTCTATGCTCTATCCAGGTTACTTGAGATCAGCTGGATGGATCCTATGCTCTATCCAGGTTATTTGAGATCAGCTGGCTGGATCCTATGCTCTATCCAGGTTACTTGAGATCAGCTGGATGGATCCTATGCTCTATCCAGGTTATTTGAGATCAGCTGGCTGGATCCTATGCTCTATCCAGGTTATTTGAGATCAGCTGGCTGGATCCTATGCCCTATCCAGGTTATTTGAGATCAGCTGGATGGATCCTATGCTCTATCCAGGTTATTTGAGATGAGCTGGCTGGATCCTATGCTCTATCCAGATTATTTGAGATCAGCTGGCTGGATCCTATGCTCTATCCAGGTTATTTGAGATCAGCTGGCTGGATCCTATGCTCTATCCAGGTTATTTGAGATCAGCTGGCTGGATTCTATGCTCTATCCAGGTTACTTGAGATCAGCTGGATGGATCCTATGCTCTATCCAGGTTATTTGAGATCAGCTGGCTGGATCCTATGCTCTATCCAGATTATTTGAGATCAGCTGGCTGGATCCTATGCTCTATCCAGGTTATTTGAAATCAGCTGGCTGGATCCTATGATCTATCCAGGTTATTTGAGATCAGCTGACTTGAACCTATGCTCTATCCAGGTTAATTGAGATCAGCTGGCTGGATCCTATGCTCTATCCAGGTTATTTGAGATGAGCTGGCTGGATCCTATGCTCTATCCAGATTATTTGAGATCAGCTGGCTGGATCCTATGCTCTATCCAGGTTATTTGAGATCAGCTGGCTGGATCCTATGCTCTATCCAGGTTATTTGAGATCAGCTGGCTGGATTCTATGCTCTATCCAGGTTACTTGAGATCAGCTGGATGGATCCTATGCTCTATCCAGGTTATTTGAGATCAGCTGGCTGGATCCTATGCTCTATCCAGATTATTTGAGATCAGCTGGCTGGATCCTATGCTCTATCCAGGTTATTTGAGATCAGCTGGCTGGATCCTATGATCTATCCAGGTTATTTGAGATCAGCTGACTTGAACCTATGCTCTATCCAGGTTAATTGAGATCAGCTGGCTGGATCCTATGCTCTATCCATGTTATTTGAGATCAGCTGGCTGGATCCTATGCTCTATCCAGGTTAATTGAGATCAGCTGGCTGGATCCTATGCTCTATCCATGTTAATTGAGATCAGCTGACTGGATCCTATGCTCTATCCAGGTTATTTGAGATCAGCTGGCTGGATCCTATGCTCTATCCAGGTTATTTTAGATCAGCTGGCTGGATTCTATGCTCTATCCAGGTTATTTGAGATCAGCTGGCTGGATTCTATGCTCTATCCAGGTTTTTGTTTCAGGGTTTCTCAGCCGCTGCTTCTCGGGTTGCTCTTGCAGCACTTCGAGGCGGATGCGCAGACGAGTGCTGCGCACGCTCGTTGGTGCGCAGCCGCGATGCTTGGCTGCGCTTTTCTAGGCATGTTTTTTTCCCATCACATTACGCTCACTGCGCGCGCAATCGGTATGAGGGTGCGTCTCGCCGTTTGCTCGCTGCTTTATCGCAAGGTACATCAATAATATTAATTACTTGTCTTTATTTAAAGGGGCATTAACCCTTCAAAATTAATTTTTACCAGCGATTTGGAAGATGCGATAATGGCATTTGGACTGTAAAAAAACTCCTGTGTCCCCGGCCGTCCGTGCAGAAATTGCCAAAGTCCACGATTTTCGGCTTGGATTTTAGAAAAAAAACTCCCATAAGATAAAAACCCGTAGTGCTTTTTCGACCCCTAGCACCTAGACAAACCTCTCATCAGATAAAATTCAAATAATTTTAGCAAAGTCCTCCATCCTTCCTCTGTGTTGAAATAATTTGGCTTTATGATACAATTATTCGTGTAGCTATAGTAAACGAATTACCGCAGGTATGTAATTATCATGCTGCATATTTTCGTGCAGTGCCGCTCTGAGCGGCAGTGACAGCGCTCAGAAGGGAGAATCGCTAGGGTGGGGATAGGACAGGGAGGGGATAGGGCAGGGAGGGGATAGGGCAGGGAGGGGATAGGGCAGGGAGGGGATAGGGCAGGGAGGGGATAGGGCAGGGAGGGGATAGGGCAGGGAGGGGATAGGGTAGGGAGGGGATAGGGCAGGGTGGGGATAGGGCAGGGTGGGGATAGGGCAGGGAGGGGATAGGGTAGGGAGGGGATAGGGCAGGGTGGGGATAGGCCAGGGTGGGGATAGGGCAGGGTGGGGATAGGGCAGGGTGGGGATAGGGCAGGGAGGGGATAGGGCAGGGTGGGGATAGGGCAGGGTGGGGATAGGGCAGGGTGGGGATAGGGCAGGGTGGGGATAGGGCAGGGTGGGGATAGGGCAGGGAGGGGATAGGGCAGGGAGGGGATAGGGCAGGGAGGGGATAGGGCAGGGTGGGGATAGGGTAGGGAGGGGATAGGGCAGGGAGGTGATAGGGCAGGGAGGGGATAGGGCAGGGAGGGGATAGACTTTTGGCGACTTTGGCCAACGGAGCGGCAGCAAGGAAAGACAGTACTCTACAAGAGAATCGTACTCAGCTCGCAGATCGCGCCGTGCGAAAAACCAGACATCTTGGATAATTAATTGCAGATCAATTTTTTCAGAAAATTCTTTTAAATAGGTCAATTTCAGTTCATGCTACAATTACAAATCTATGGTAAAAAATCATTTTGAAGGGTAAATTCCCCTTTAATAGATTTTGTAACGAATCCAATCAAAGCATAGAATATAGTTCTACCTACAATCGTGTGATATTGCTATGTCAATTGTGTGCAGTTCCATATGATAACCAAGTTTTAAGATCCTTGTGTGCTATGCTTGTGCTTATTGCTATGTCAATTGAGTGCAGTCCCATATGATAACCAAGTTTTAAGATCCTTGTGTGCTATGCTTGTGCTTATGGCTATATCAATTGTGTGCAGTCCCATATGATAACCAAGTTTTAAGATCCTTGTGTGCTATGCTTGTGCTTATTGCTATGTCAATTGTGTGCAATCCCATATGATAACCAAGTTTTAAGATCCTTGTGTGCTATTCTTGTGCTTATTGCTATGTCAATTGTGTGCAGTCCCATATGATAACCAAGTTTTAAGATCCTTGTGCGCTATGCTTGTGCTTATTGCTATGTCAATTGTGTGCAGTCCCATATGATAACCAAGTTTTAAGATCCTTGTGTGCTATGCTTGTGCTTATTTCCATGTCGATTGTGTGCAGTCCCATATGATAACCAAGTTTTAAGATCCTTGTGTGCTATGATTGTGCTTATTGCTATGTCAATTGTGTGCAGTCCCATATGATAACCAAGTGTTAAGATCCTTGTGTGCTTTGCTTGTGCTTATTGCTATGTCAATTGTGTGCAGTCCCATATGATAACCAAGTTTTAAGATCCTTGTGTGCTATGCTTGTGCTTATTGCTATGTCAATTGTGTGCAGTCCCATATGATAACCAAGTTTTAAGATCCTTGTGTGCTATGCTTGTGCTTATTGCTATGTCAATTGTGTGCAGTCCCATATGATAACCAAGTTTCAAGATCCTTGTGTGCTAAGCTTGTGCTTATTGCTATGTCAATTGTGTGCAGTCCCATATAATAACCAAGTTTTAAGATCCTTGTGTGCTAAGCTTGTGCTTATTGCTATATCAATTGTGTGCAGTCCCATATGATATCCAAGTTTCAAGATCCTTGTGTGCTATGCTTGTGCTTATCGCTATGTCGATTGTGTGCAGTCCCATATGATAACCAAGTTTTAAGATCATTCACCGACGCCATAAGACCAGTGCCACATGGCCTGTTGTCAAAACTGCGCTATGTTTACCTTACAATTAGCTGGTATTATATCTGTCTACCAAATGTAATTTATTGGCAGGTGCTGACGTCATCGCAGACTGCCCTGGGATCACACGGCGCTGGCGCACTAGCGAACCTGTTGAGTAATGACGCAGCTCGGTTTGACACTGTGTTGATGTTCCTTCATTACACCTGGATCCTGCCCATCCAGACAGCCATTGTGACGTATATCGTCTACCATATGGTGGGAGGAGCTGCATTGATAGGCGTGGCCAGCCTTTTCCTGCAGACTGTGCCGGTGCAGAGTAAGTCTTGCTGTGATTGGTCCTTCACGCATTAGACAAGCTTTGGTTGGTCGTGAATGTCCCAACCCAAAAACCACTTCAACTACCAATCTAATGCCACCCAACTTGATCGTTTGCTCTGAACTATGCTGATTTTTAGCATCTTGTAATTATGTTTTTATTTATATTCCCAGCGCTAATGATCACTGTCATAATAGGTTCACATGTTTAGTCAGAGTCACAGCGCTAATGTTAAACGTCCTGTAATTGGGTTTACAGGTTAAGTCAGAGTCTCAGCGCTAATGTTAAACGTCCTGCCATTGGGTTTACAGGTTAAGTCAGAGTCACAGCGCTAATGTTAAACGTCCTGTCATTGGGTTAACAGGTTTAGTCAGAGTCACAGCGCTAATGTTAAACGTCCTGTCATTGGGTTTACAGGTTTAGTCAGAGTCACAGCGCTAATGTTAAACGTCCTGTCATTGGGTTTACATGTTAAGTCAGAGTCACAGCGCTAATGTTAAACGTCCTGTCATTGGGTTTACAGGTTTAGTCAGAGTCACAGCGCTAATGTTAAACGTCCTGTCATTGGGTTTACATGTTTAGTCAGAGTCACAGCGCTAATATTAAACGTCCTGTCATTGGGTTTACAGGTTTAGTCAGAGTCACAGCGCTAATGTTAAACGTCCTGTCATTGGGTTAACAGGTTAAGCCAGAGTCACAGCGCTAATATTAAACGTCCTGTCATTGGGTTTACAGGTTTAGTCAGAGTCACAGCGCTAATGTTAAACGTCCTGTCATTGGGTTTACAGGTTAAGTCAGAGTCACAGCGCTATTGTTAAACGTCCTGCCATTGGGTTTACAGGTTTAGTCAGAGTCACAGCGCTAATGTTAAACTTCCTGTCATTGGGTTTACAGGTTTAGTCAGAGTCACAGCGCTAATGTTAAACGTTCTGTCATTGGGTTTACAGGTTTAGTCAGAGTCACAGCGCTAATGTTAAACGTCCTGCCATTGGGTTTACAGGTTTAGTCAGAGTCACAGCGCTAATGTTAAACGTCCTGTCATTGGGTTTACAGGTTTAGTCAGAGTCACAGCGCTAATGTTAAACGTCCTGTCATTGGGTTAACAGTTTTAGTCAGAGTCACAGCGCTAATGTTAAACGTCCTGTCATTGGGTTTACAGGTTTAGTCAGAGTCACAGCGCTAATGTTAAACGTCCTGTCATTGGGTTTACTGTTTTAGTCAGAGTCACAGCGCTAATGTTAAACGTCCTGCCATTGGGTTTACAGTTTTAGTTAGAGTCACAGCGCTAATGTTAAATGTCCTGCCATTGGGTTTACAGGTTTAGTTAGAGTCACAGCGCTAATGTTAAACGTCCTGCCATTGGGTTTACAGGTTTAGTTAGAGTCACAGCGCTAATGTTAAACGTCCTGCCATTGGGTTTACAGGTTAAGTCAGAGTCACAGCGCTAATGCTAAACGTCCTGTCATTGGGTTTACAGTTTTAGTCAGAGTCACAGCGCTAATGTTAAACGTCCTGTCATTGGGTTTACATGTTTAGTCAGAGTCACAGCACTAATGTTAAACGTCCTGCCATTGGGTTTACAGGTTTAGTCAGAGTCACAGCGCTAATGTTAAACGTCCTGTCATTGGGTTTACAGGTTAAGTCAGAGTCACAGCGCTAATGTTAAACGTCCTGTCATTGGGTTTACAGGTTAAGTCAGAGTCACAGCGCTAATGTAAAACGTCCTGTCATTGGGTTTACAGTTTTAGTCAGAGTCACAGCGCTAATGTTAAACGTCCTGTCATTGGGTTTACATGTTTAGTCAGAGTCACAGCACTAATGTTAAACGTCCTGCCATTGGGTTTACAGGTTTAGTCAGAGTCACAGCGCTAATGTTAAACGTCCTGTCATTGGGTTTACAGGTTAAGTCAGAGTCACAGCGCTAATGTTAAACGTCCTGTCATTGGGTTTACAGGTTTAGTCAGAGTCACAGCGCTAATGTTAAACGTCCTGTCATTGGGTTTACAGGTTTAGTCAGAGTCACAGCGCTAATGTTAAACGTCCTGTCATTGGGTTTACAGGTTTAGTCAGAGTCACAGCGCTAATGTTAAACGTCCTGTCATTGGGTTTACATGTTTAGTCAGAGTCACAGCGCTAATGTTAAACGTCCTGTCATTGAGTTTACAGGTTTAGTCAGAGTCACAGCGCTAATGCTAAACGTCCTGCCATTGGGTTTACAGGTTTAGTCAGAGTCACAGCGCTAATAATATTTGGTTGCTAGGTTTCCTGAGCCGGCTTGCGTCACGCTACCGCACTTTGATTGCGTCACGCACTGACGCACGCGTGCGTGTCATGTCTGAGATCCTGTCTGGGATGCAAGCCATCAAGATGTACGCATGGGAGAAACCCTTCGAGAAGTTGGTAGCTCTGACTAGACGGTGAGTAGTCTTTTGTTGGTAGCCCTGACTAGACGGTGAGTAGCCTTGTGTTGGTAGCACTGACTAGACGGTGAGTAGCCTTGTGTTGGTAGCCCTGACTAGACGGTGAGTAGTCTTGTGTTGGTAGCACTGACTAGACTGTGAGTAGCCTTGTGTTGGTAGCACTGACTAGACTGTGAGTAGCCTTGTGTTGGTAGCACTGACTAGACGGTGAGTAGCCTTGTGTTGCTAGCACTGACTAGACGGTGAGTAGCCTTGTGTTGGTAGCACTGACTAGACGGTGAGTAGCCTTGTGTTGGTAGCACTGACTAGACGGTGAGTAGTCTTGTGTTGGTAGCACTGACTAGACTGTGAGTAGCCTTGTGTTGGTAGCACTGACTAGACGGTGAGTAGCCTTGTGTTGGTAGCACTGACTAGACGGTGAGTAGCCTTGTGTTGGTAGCACTGACTAGACGGTGAGTAGCCTTGTGTTGGTAGCACTGACTAGACGGTGAGTAGCCTTGTGTTGGTAGCACTGACTAGACGGTGAGTAGCCTTGTGTTGGTAGCACTGACTAGACGGTGAGTAGCCTTGTGTTGGTAGCACTGACTAGACGGTGAGTAGCCTTGTGTTGGTAGCACTGACTAGACGGTGAGTAGCCTTGTGTTGGTAGCACTGACTAGACTGTGAGTAGCCTTGTGTTGGTAGCACTGACTAGACTGTGAGTAGCCTTGTGTTGGTAGCCCTGACTAGACGGTGAGTAGTCTTGTGTTGGTAGCACTGACTAGACTGAGAGTAGCCTTGTGTTGGTAGCACTGACTAGACGGTGAGTAGTCTTGTGTTGGTAGCACTGACTAGACGGTGAGTAGTCTTGTGTTGGTAGCACTGACTAGACTGTGAGTAGTCTTGTGTTGGTAGCACTGACTAGACTGTGAGTAGCCTTGTTTTGGTAGCACTGACTAGACGGTGAGTAGCCTTGTGTTGGTAGCACTGACTAGACTGTGAGTAGCCTTGTGTTGGTAGCACTGACTAGACGGTGAGTAGTCTTGTGTTGGTAGCCCTGACTAGACTGTGAGTAGCCTTGTGTTGGTAGCACTGACTAGACGGTGAGTAGCCTTGTGTTGGTAGCACTGACTAGACGGTGAGTAGTCTTGTGTTGGTAGCACTGACTAGACTGTGAGTAGCCTTGTGTTGGTAGCACTGACTAGACTGTGAGTAGCCTTGTGTTGGTAGCACTGGCTAGCGTAGTGTGGAGTTTCCAGTTGTTTATTGTGGTCATCCACTCAGAGGCTTGATCGCCCCAAATGTTGCTTAACATTTAAAACAAGGTAAGGAATGCTAAAGAAATATAAAGAATTGTTCCATGAACTTACGTCTTGTTGATCGATCAAACCTAGAGTGAATACAGAAGTGACATTTGTTTGATAAACAAAAGCTTTACCAAGATTCGCATTTATATTTCTTCCAATACGCCGTGATTGGCTTCTCAACGCAATCTAAGTGGCGTTGTTGGATGAGCGTAGCGATTTTGTAGGATGATACAAAGTGAAGCCGATTCTTTGTGCAAAGCAAAATCAAGACAAAATGAAGGTGAAAAGTAGTGATTAAAAAGAGAGAAAGAAAACACAACTGGACTTCAAAACTTCAAACAACTTCATGTTGAGGCGTCAGCAAAGTTTGCTGAGTAAATATTTCCATTTTTAGTGTTTTTTACTTTGAAACCGTTCTCAAAAATCCGAAGATTTTTGTGTGTTTTTGACTGAATTTGCTAAAAATCGCAGAGCGTCTGCGCGTGAAACTCAAGAATATGTTCTGCTAATTTCGTTAAAATCGGTCCTGGCGTTTGGCCGCGAACAAATCGATTTTTTTTGGGGGTTAATGAAATTGTAGATGTCGCTCCGCTCGCATCGTTCTGTTCTAAGCTCATAAAATACACTGGCTACATTTTCAAGATGTCTGATATTTTCTAAATAAAGAAAATTCGATGAAATTGCAATTAAACCAATACGTGTTTGCTTGTATTGAACACTTGTTGAATGGCCGTGGTGGTCACCCACCCAAAGACTGAATCACAATTAATGTTGCTTAACCTGTTGCCAGCCGGGAGATGTCAGTGGTGACAAAGTCTGCACATCTCAAGGCCATCTACATGTCGTTCATGGTCTTCTCTGAGCGAACTTCACTCTACGTTACTCTCGTGTCTTGTGTGCTGTTGGACATCCCTGTCACTCCAGCCAAGGTAAGCCAAGCTTTGTTGGACATCCCTGTCACTCCAGCCAAGGTAAGCCAAGCTTTGTTGGACATCCCTGTCACTCCAGCCAAGGTAAGCCAAGCTTTGTTGGACATCCCTGTCACTCCAGCCAAGGTAAGCCAAGCTTTGTTGGACATCCCTGTCACTCCAGCCAAGGTAAGCCAAGCTTTATTGGACATCCCTGTCACTCCAGCCAAGGTAAGCCAAGCTTTGTTGGACATCCCTGTCACTCCAGCCAAGGTAAGCCAAGCTTTGTTGGACATCCCTGTCACTCCAGCCAAGGTAAGCCAAGCTTTGTTGGACATCCCTGTCACTCCAGCCAAGGTAAGCCAAGCTTTGTTGGACATCCCTGTCACTCCTGGCAAGGTAAGCCAAGCTTTGTTGGACATCCCTGTCACTCCTGGCAAGGTAAGCCAAGCTTTGTTGGACATCCCTGTCACTCCAGCCAAGGTAAGCCAAGCTTTGTTGGACATCCCTGTCACTCCAGCCAAGGTAAGCCAAGCTTTGTTGGACATCCCTGTCACTCCAGCCAAGGTAAGCCAAGCTTTGTTGGACATCCCTGTCACTCCAGCCAAGGTAAGCCAAGCTTTGTTGGACATCCCTGTCACTCCAGCCAAGGTAAGCCAAGCTTTGTTGGACATCCCTGTCACTCCAGCCAAGGTAAGCCAAGCTTTGTTGGACATCCCTGTCACTCCAGCCAAGGTAAGCCAAGCTTTGTTGGACATCCCTGTCACTCCAGCCAAGGTAAGCCAAGCTTTGTTGGACATCCCTGTCACTCCAGCCAAGGTAAGCCAAGCTTTATTGGACATCCCTGTCACTCCAGGCAAGGTAAGCCAAGCTTTGTTGGACATCCCTGTCACTCCAGCCAAGGTAAGCCAAGCTTTGTTGGACATCCCTGTCACTCCAGCCAAGGTAAGCCAAGCTTTGTTGGACATCCCTGTCACTCCAGCCAAGGTAAGCCAAGCTTTGTTGGACATCCCTGTCACTCCAGCCAAGGTAAGCCAAGCTTTGTTGGACATCCCTGTCACTCCTGGCAAGGTAAGCCAAGCTTTGTTGGACATCCCTGTCACTCCAGCCAAGGTAAGCCAAGCTTTGTTGGACATCCCTGTCACTCCAGCCAAGGTAAGCCAAGCTTTGTTGGACATCCCTGTCACTCCAGCCAAGGTAAGCCAAGCTTTGTTGGACATCCCTGTCACTCCAGCCAAGGTAAGCCAAGCTTTGTTGGACATCCCTGTCACTCCAGCCAAGGTAAGCCAAGCTTTGTTGGACATCCCTGTCACTCCAGCCAAGGTAAGCCAAGCTTTGTTGGACATCCCTGTCACTCCAGCCAAGGTAAGCCAAGCTTTGTTGGACATCCCTGTCACTCCAGCCAAGGTAAGCCAAGCTTTATTGGACATCCCTGTCACTCCAGCCAAGGTAAGCCAAGCTTTGTTGGACATCCCTGTCACTCCAGCCAAGGTAAGCCAAGCTTTGTTGGACATCCCTGTCACTCCAGCCAAGGTAAGCCAAGCTTTGTTGGACATCCCTGTCACTCCAGCCAAGGTAAGCCAAGCTTTGTTGGACATCCCTGTCACTCCAGCCAAGGTAAGCCAAGCTTTGTTGGACATCCCTGTCACTCCTGGCAAGGTAAGCCAAGCTTTGTTGGACATCCCTGTCACTCCTGGCAAGGTAAGCCAAGCTTTGTTGGACATCCCTGTCACTCCAGCCAAGGTAAGCCAAGCTTTGTTGGACATCCCTGTCACTCCAGCCAAGGTAAGCCAAGCTTTGTTGGACATCCCTGTCACTCCAGCCAAGGTAAGCCAAGCTTTATTGGACATCCCTGTCACTCCAGGCAAGGTAAGCCAAGCTTTGTTGGACATCCCTGTCACTCCAGCCAAGGTAAGCCAAGCTTTGTTGGACATCCCTGTCACTCCAGCCAAGGTAAGCCAAGCTTTGTTGGACATCCCTGTCACTCCTGGCAAGGTAAGCCAAGCTTTGTTGGACATCCCTGTCACTCCAGGCAAGGTAAGCCAAGCTTTGTTGGACATCCCTGTCACTCCTGGCAAGGTAAGCCAAGCTTTGTTGGACATCCCTGTCACTCCAGGCAAGGTAAGCCAAGCTTTGTTGGACATCCCTGTCACTCCAGCCAAGGTAAGCCAAGCTTTGTTGGACATCCCTGTCACTCCAGCCAAGGTAAGCCAAGCTTTGTTGGACATCCCTGTCACTCCAGCCAAGGTAAGCCAAGCTTTGTTGGACATCCCTGTCACTCCAGCCAAGGTAAGCCAAGCTTTGTTGGACATCCCTGTCACTCCAGCCAAGGTAAGCCAAGCTTTGTTGGACATCCCTGTCACTCCAGCCAAGGTAAGCCAAGCTTTGTTGGACATCCCTGTCACTCCAGCCAAGGTAAGCCAAGCTTTGTTGGACATCCCTGTCACTCCAGCCAAGGTAAGCCAAGCTTTGTTGGACATCCCTGTCACTCCAGCCAAGGTAAGCCAAGCTTTGTTGGACATCCCTGTCACTCCAGCCAAGGTAAGCCAAGCTTTGTTGGACATCCCTGTCACTCCAGGCAAGGTAAGCCAAGCTTTGTTGGACATCCCTGTCACTCCAGCCAAGGTAAGCCAAGCTTTGTTGGACATCCCTGTCACTCCAGCCAAGGTAAGCCAAGCTTTGTTGGACATCCCTGTCACTCCAGCCAAGGTAAGCCAAGCTTTGTTGGACATCCCTGTCACTCCAGCCAAGGTAAGCCAAGCTTTGTTGGACATCCCTGTCACTCCTGGCAAGGTAAGCCAAGCTTTGTTGGACATCCCTGTCACTCCAGCCAAGGTAAGCCAAGCTTTGTTGGACATCCCTGTCACTCCAGCCAAGGTAAGCCAAGCTTTGTTGGACATCCCTGTCACTCCAGCCAAGGTAAGCCAAGCTTTGTTGGACATCCCTGTCACTCCAGCCAAGGTAAGCCAAGCTTTGTTGGACATCCCTGTCACTCCTGGCAAGGTAAGCCAAGCTTTGTTGGACATCCCTGTCACTCCAGCCAAGGTAAGCCAAGCTTTGTTGGACATCCCTGTCACTCCAGCCAAGGTAAGCCAAGCTTTGTTGGACATCCCTGTCACTCCAGCCAAGGTAAGCCAAGCTTTGTTGGACATCCCTGTCACTCCAGCCAAGGTAAGCCAAGCTTTGTTGGACATCCCTGTCACTCCAGGCAAGGTAAGCCAAGCTTTGTTGGACATCCCTGTCACTCCAGCCAAGGTAAGCCAAGCTTTGTTGGACATCCCTGTCACTCCAGCCAAGGTAAGCCAAGCTTTGTTGGACATCCCTGTCACTCCAGCCAAGGTAAGCCAAGCTTTATTGGACATCCCTGTCACTCCAGCCAAGGTAAGCCAAGCTTTGTTGGACATCCCTGTCACTCCAGCCAAGGTAAGCCAAGCTTTGTTGGACATCCCTGTCACTCCAGCCAAGGTAAGCCAAGCTTTGTTGGACATCCCTGTCACTCCAGCCAAGGTAAGCCAAGCTTTGTTGGACATCCCTGTCACTCCAGCCAAGGTAAGCCAAGCTTTATTGGACATCCCTGTCACTCCAGCCAAGGTAAGCCAAGCTTTGTTGGACATCCCTGTCACTCCAGCCAAGGTAAGCCAAGCTTTGTTGGACATCCCTGTCACTCCAGCCAAGGTAAGCCAAGCTTTATTGGACATCCCTGTCACTCCAGCCAAGGTAAGCCAAGCTTTGTTGGACATCCCTGTCACTCCAGCCAAGGTAAGCCAAGCTTTGTTGGACATCCCTGTCACTCCTGGCAAGGTAAGCCAAGCTTTGTTGGACATCCCTGTCACTCCTGGCAAGGTAAGCCAAGCTTTGTTGGACATCCCTGTCACTCCAGCCAAGGTAAGCCAAGCTTTGTTGGACATCCCTGTCACTCCAGCCAAGGTAAGCCAAGCTTTGTTGGACATCCCTGTCACTCCAGCCAAGGTAAGCCAAGCTTTGTTGGACATCCCTGTCACTCCAGCCAAGGTAAGCCAAGCTTTGTTGGACATCCCTGTCACTCCAGCCAAGGTAAGCCAAGCTTTATTGGACATCCCTGTCACTCCAGCCAAGGTAAGCCAAGCTTTGTTGGACATCCCTGTCACTCCAGCCAAGGTAAGCCAAGCTTTGTTGGACATCCCTGTCACTCCAGCCAAGGTAAGCCAAGCTTTATTGGACATCCCTGTCACTCCAGCCAAGGTAAGCCAAGCTTTGTTGGACATCCCTGTCACTCCAGCCAAGGTAAGCCAAGCTTTGTTGGACATCCCTGTCACTCCAGCCAAGGTAAGCCAAGCTTTGTTGGACATCCCTGTCACTCCAGCCAAGGTAAGCCAAGCTTTGTTGGACATCCCTGTCACTCCTGGCAAGGTAAGCCAAGCTTTGTTGGACATCCCTGTCACTCCTGGCAAGGTAAGCCAAGCTTTGTTGGACATCCCTGTCACTCCAGCCAAGGTAAGCCAAGCTTTGTTGGACATCCCTGTCACTCCAGCCAAGGTAAGCCAAGCTTTGTTGGACATCCCTGTCACTCCAGCCAAGGTAAGCCAAGCTTTGTTGGACATCCCTGTCACTCCAGCCAAGGTAAGCCAAGCTTTATTGGACATCCCTGTCACTCCAGGCAAGGTAAGCCAAGCTTTGTTGGACATCCCTGTCACTCCAGCCAAGGTAAGCCAAGCTTTGTTGGACATCCCTGTCACTCCAGCCAAGGTAAGCCAAGCTTTGTTGGACATCCCTGTCACTCCTGGCAAGGTAAGCCAAGCTTTGTTGGACATCCCTGTCACTCCAGGCAAGGTAAGCCAAGCTTTGTTGGACATCCCTGTCACTCCTGGCAAGGTAAGCCAAGCTTTGTTGGACATCCCTGTCACTCCAGGCAAGGTAAGCCAAGCTTTGTTGGACATCCCTGTCACTCCAGCCAAGGTAAGCCAAGCTTTGTTGGACATCCCTGTCACTCCAGCCAAGGTAAGCCAAGCTTTGTTGGACATCCCTGTCACTCCAGCCAAGGTAAGCCAAGCTTTGTTGGACATCCCTGTCACTCCAGCCAAGGTAAGCCAAGCTTTGTTGGACATCCCTGTCACTCCAGCCAAGGTAAGCCAAGCTTTGTTGGACATCCCTGTCACTCCAGCCAAGGTAAGCCAAGCTTTGTTGGACATCCCTGTCACTCCAGCCAAGGTAAGCCAAGCTTTGTTGGACATCCCTGTCACTCCAGCCAAGGTAAGCCAAGCTTTGTTGGACATCCCTGTCACTCCAGCCAAGGTAAGCCAAGCTTTGTTGGACATCCCTGTCACTCCAGCCAAGGTAAGCCAAGCTTTGTTGGACATCCCTGTCACTCCAGGCAAGGTAAGCCAAGCTTTGTTGGACATCCCTGTCACTCCAGCCAAGGTAAGCCAAGCTTTGTTGGACATCCCTGTCACTCCAGCCAAGGTAAGCCAAGCTTTGTTGGACATCCCTGTCACTCCTGGCAAGGTAAGCCAAGCTTTGTTGGACATCCCTGTCACTCCAGCCAAGGTAAGCCAAGCTTTGTTGGACATCCCTGTCACTCCAGCCAAGGTAAGCCAAGCTTTGTTGGACATCCCTGTCACTCCAGCCAAGGTAAGCCAAGCTTTGTTGGACATCCCTGTCACTCCAGCCAAGGTAAGCCAAGCTTTGTTGGACATCCCTGTCACTCCTGGCAAGGTAAGCCAAGCTTTGTTGGACATCCCTGTCACTCCAGCCAAGGTAAGCCAAGCTTTGTTGGACATCCCTGTCACTCCAGCCAAGGTAAGCCAAGCTTTGTTGGACATCCCTGTCACTCCAGCCAAGGTAAGCCAAGCTTTGTTGGACATCCCTGTCACTCCAGCCAAGGTAAGCCAAGCTTTGTTGGACATCCCTGTCACTCCAGCCAAGGTAAGCCAAGCTTTGTTGGACATCCCTGTCACTCCAGCCAAGGTAAGCCAAGCTTTGTTGGACATCCCTGTCACTCCAGCCAAGGTAAGCCAAGCTTTGTTGGACATCCCTGTCACTCCAGCCAAGGTAAGCCAAGCTTTGTTGGACATCCCTGTCACTCCAGCCAAGGTAAGCCAAGCTTTGTTGGACATCCCTGTCAGTCCAGCCAAGGTAAGCCAAGCTTTGTTGGACATCCCTGTCACTCCAGCCAAGGTAAGCCAAGCTTTGTTGGACATCCCTGTCACTCCAGCCAAGGTAAGCCAAGCTTTGTTGGACATCCCTGTCACTCCAGCCAAGGTAAGCCAAGCTTTGTTGGACATCCCTGTCACTCCAGCCAAGGTAAGCCAAGCTTTGTTGGACATCCCTGTCACTCCAGCCAAGGTAAGCCAAGCTTTGTTGGACATCCCTGTCACTCCAGCCAAGGTAAGCCAAGCTTTGTTGGACATCCCTGTCACTCCAGCCAAGGTAAGCCAAGCTTTGTTGGACATCCCTGTCACTCCTGCCAAGGTAAGCCAAGCTTTGTTGGACATCCCTGTCACTCCAGCCAAGGTAAGCCAAGCTTTGTTGGACATCCCTGTCACTCCAGCCAAGGTAAGCCAAGCTTTGTTGGACATCCCTGTCACTCCAGGCAAGGTAAGCCAAGCTTTGTTGGACATCCCTGTCACTCCAGCCAAGGTAAGCCAAGCTTTGTTGGACATCCCTGTCACTCCAGGCAAGGTAAGCCAAGCTTTGTTGGACATCCCTGTCACTCCTGGCAAGGTAAGCCAAGCTTTGTTGGACATCCCTGTCACTCCTGGCAAGGTAAGCCAAGCTTTGTTGGACATCCCTGTCACTCCTGGCAAGGTAAGCCAAGCTTTGTTGGACATCCCTGTCACTCCAGCCAAGGTAAGCCAAGCTTTGTTGGACATCCCTGTCAGTCCAGCCAAGGTAAGTTCACTGTCCACTTTAACCAGATACTGGTGAAGAAAAATACAAATATTAAATAATTGCGGGTAGTTAGTCGAAGTAGACAAAAGTAAATATATACATTTACATATAATTATAAATTTAATATCTTTAATAACTTTATTCATGAAAATATCAATTAGCATTTGAGTTAAACTTCAAAATAAATGACCCGTCATGAATAAACGCTCCTTTTACAAGCCCCGCCCCTTCTTGCAGGTGTTCGCTCTTGCGCAGTTCTTCAACGTCCTCCAGCTGACGATGGCCATCTTCTACCCGGAAGCAGTGCTCCAAGGAGCTGAGACCAAAGTCTCCATCTCTCGACTGCAGGCCGTACTAGAGCTGAAAGAGCACGTGCCACTGGGTAACTGATAACTCAGTACAGCGCAATTCAATAAACTTCACTCGTAATATAGGTGCAGCCAAAACTTTATTATAAGGAACACTTATAACCTCTCAAAAATTGATGCCCAGCCGGGGACTTGAACCCCGATCTCCGCCTGTCGTTGGTGTTGCTCTGACCAAGTGAGCTACTTGGACCCCGATCTCCACCTGTCGCGAGTGTTGCTCTAACCAATTGGGCTACTTGGACCCCGATCTCCACCTGTCGCGGGTGTTGCTCTAACCAATTGGGCTTTTAAAACATAAGGTTCTATGCTATTCCCCCAGAGGACGCAGTCCACCCTGGACCTGGAAATAACAAAGGCGTTGTCCCTGGCAACGTGTGGCTACTAAACGCCCTGGCTTGTTGGAGACATGACACCATCACGCCGACCTTGAGTAGAGTCAACATGGCAGTGAAACCTGGACAACTGTGTGCGCTCGTGGGAGCCGTGGGAGCCGGCAAGGTAAACCATGAGACCAGCTTCAAGTTGTTCAAGCACTGTCCCTGGACAAGTATAGGCGTGGCAAGGTGAAACCATGGGACCAGCTTCAAGTTGTTCAAGCTCATGATAATTCCATACAAACATTGCACTGTCACATGACAAGTATAGGCGTGGCAAGGTGAAACCATGGGACCAGCTTCAAGTTGTTCAAGCTCATGATAATTCCATACAAACATTGCACTGTCCCTGGACAAGTATAGGCGTGGCAAGGTGAAACCATGGGACCAGCTTCAAGTTGTACAAGCTCATGATAATTCCATACAAACATTGCACTGTCCCTGGACAAGTATAGGCGTGGCAAGGTGAAACCATGGGACCAGCTTCAAGTTGTTCAAGCTCATGATAATTCCATACAAACATTGCACTGTCCCTGGACAAGTATAGGCGTGGCAAGGTGAAACCATGGGACCAGCTTCAAGTTGTACAAGCTCATGATAATTCCATACAAACATTGCACTGTCCCTTGACAAGTATAGGCGTGGCAAGGTGAAACCATGGGACCAGCTTCAAGTTGTACAAGCTCATGATAATTCCATACAAACATTGCACTGTCCCTGGACAAGTATAGGCGTGGCAAGGTGAAACCATGGGACCAGCTTCAAGTTGTTCAAACTCATGATAATTCCATACAAACATTGCACTGTCCCTGGACAAGTATAGGCGTGGCAAGGTGAAACCATGGGACCAGCTTCAAGTTGTACAAGCTCATGATAATTCCATACAAACATTGCACTGTCCCTGGACAAGTATAGGCGTGGCAAGGTGAAACCATGGGACCAGCTTCAAGTTGTTCAAGCTCATGATAATTCCATACAAACATTGCACTGTCACATGACAAGTATAGGCGTGGCAAGGTGAAACCATGGGACCAGCTTCAAGTTGTTCAAGCTCATGATAATTCCATACAAACATTGCACTGTCACATGACAAGTATAGGCGTGGCAAGGTGAAACCATGGGACCAGCTTCAAGTTGTTCAAGCTCATGATAATTCCATACAAACATTGCACTGTCACATGACAAGTATAGGCGTGGCAAGGTGAAACCATGGGACCAGCTTCAAGTTGTTCAAGCTCATGATAATTCCATACAAACATTGCACTGTCACATGACAAGTATAGGCGTGGCAAGGTGAAACCATGGGACCAGCTTCAAGTTGTTCAAGCTCATGATAATTCCATACAAACATTGCACTGTCCCTGGACAAGTATAGGCGTGGCAAGGTGAAACCATGGGACCAGCTTCAAGTTGTTCAAGCTCATGATAATTCCATACAAACATTGCACTGTCCCTGGACAAGTATAGGCGTGGCAAGGTGAAACCATGGGACCAGCTTCAAGTTGTTCAAGCTCATGATAATTCCATACAAACATTGCACTGTCCCTGGACAAGTATAGGCGTGGCAAGGTGAAACCATGGGACCAGCTTCAAGTTGTACAAGCTCATGATAATTCCATACAAACATTGCACTGTCCCTGGACAAGTATAGGCGTGGCAAGGTGAAACCATGGGACCAGCTTCAAGTTGTTCAAGCTCATGATAATTCCATACAAACATTGCACTGTCCCTGGACAAGTATAGGCGTGGCAAGGTGAAACCATGGGACCAGCTTCAAGTTGTTCAAGCTCATGATAATTCCATACAAACATTGCACTGTCCCTGGACAAGTATAGGCGTGGCAAGGTGAAACCATGGGACCAGCTTCAAGTTGTTCAAGCTCATGATAATTCCATACAAACATTGCACTGTCCCTGGACAAGTATAGGCGTGGCAAGGTGAAACCATGGGACCAGCTTCAAGTTGTTCAAGCTCATGATAATTCCATACAAACATTGCACTGTCCCTGGACAAGTATAGGCGTGGCAAGGTGAAACCATGGGACCAGCTTCAAGTTGTTCAAACTCATGATAATTCCATACAAACATTGCACTGTCCCTGGACAAGTATAGGCGTGGCAAGGTGAAACCATGGGACCAGCTTCAAGTTGTACAAGCTCATGATAATTCCATACAAACATTGCACTGTCCCTGGACAAGTATAGGCGTGGCAAGGTGAAACCATGGGACCAGCTTCAAGTTGTTCAAGCTCATGATAATTCCATACAAACATTGCACTGTCACATGACAAGTATAGGCGTGGCAAGGTGAAACCATGGGACCAGCTTCAAGTTGTTCAAGCTTATGATAATTCCATACAAACATTGCACTGTCCCTGGACAAGTATAGGCGTGGCAAGGTGAAACCATGGGACCAGCTTCAAGTTGTTCAAGCTCATGATAATTCCATACAAACATTGCACTGTCACATGACAAGTATAGGCGTGGCAAGGTGAAACCATGGGACCAGCTTCAAGTTGTTCAAGCTCATGATAATTCCATACAAACATTGCACTGTCACATGACAAGTATAGGCGTGGCAAGGTGAAACCATGGGACCAGCTTCAAGTTGTTCAAGCTCATGATAATTCCATACAAACATTGCACTGTCACATGACAAGTATAGGCGTGGCAAGGTGAAACCATGGGACCAGCTTCAAGTTGTTCAAGCTCATGATAATTCCATACAAACATTACACTATCACATGACAAGTATAGGCGTGGCAAGGTGAAACCATGGGACCAGCTTCAAGTTGTTCAAGCTCATGATAATTCCATACAAACATTGCACTGTCCCTGGACAAGTTTAGGCGTGGCAAGGTGAAACCATGGGACCAGCTTCAAGTTGTTCAAGCTCATGATAATTCCATACAAACATTGCACTGTCCCTGGACAAGTATAGGCGTGGCAAGGTGAAACCATGGGACCAGCTTCAAGTTGTTCAAGCTCATGATAATTCCATACAAACATTGCACTGTCACATGACAAGTATAGGCGTGGCAAGGTGAAACCATGGGACCAGCTTCAAGTTGTTCAAGCTCATGATAATTCCATACAAACATTGCACTGTCCCTGGACAAGTATAGGCGTGGCAAGGTGAAACCATGGGACCAGCATCAAGTTGTTCAAGCTCATGATAATTCCATACATACATTGCACTGTCCCTGGACAAGTATAGGCGTGGCAAGGTGAAACCATGGGACCAGCTTCAAGTTGTTCAAGCTCATGATAATTCCATACAAACATTGCACTGTCCCTGGACAAGTATAGGCGTGGCAAGGTGAAACCATGGGACCAGCTTCAAGTTGTTCAAGCTCATGATAATTCCATACAAACATTGCACTGTCCCTGGACAAGTATAGGCGTGGCAAGGTGAAACCATGGGACCAGCTTCAAGTTGTTCAAGCTCATGATAATTCCATACAAACATTGCACTGTCCCTGGACAAGTATAGGCGTGGCAAGGTAAAACCATGGGACCAGCTTCAAGTTGTTCAAGCTCATGATAATTCCATACAAACATTGCACTGTCACATGACAAGTATAGGCGTGGCAAGGTGAAACCATGGGACCAGCTTCAAGTTGTTCAAGCTCATGATAATTCCATGCAAACATTGCACTGTCACATGACAAGTATAGGCGTGGCAAGGTGAAACCATGGGACCAGCTTCAAGTTGTTCAAGCTCATGATAATTCCATACAAACATTGCACTGTCCCTGGACAAGTATAGGCGTGGCAAGGTGAAACCATGGGACCAGCTTCAAGTTGTTCAAGCTCATGATAATTCCATACAAACATTGCACTGTCCCTGGACAAGTATAGGCGTGGCAAGGTGAAACCATGGGACCAGCTTCAAGTTGTTCAAGCTCATGATAATTCCATACAAACATTGCACTGTCCCTGGACAAGTATAGGCGTGGCAAGGTGAAACCATGGGACCAGCTTCAAGTTGTTCAAGCTCATGATAATTCCATACAAACATTGCACTGTCCCAGGACAAGTATAGGCGTGGCAAGGTGAAACCATGGGACCAGCTTCAAGTTGTTCAAGCTCATGATAATTCCATACAAACATTGCACTGTCACATGACAAGTATAGGCGTGGCAAGGTGAAACCATGGGACCAGCTTCAAGTTGTTCAAGCTCATGATAATTCCATACAAACATTGCACTGTCCCTGGACAAGTATAGGCGTGGCAAGGTGAAACCATGGGACCAGCTTCAAGTTGTTCAAGCTCATGATAATTCCATACAAACATTGCACTGTCCCTGGACAAGTATAGGCGTGGCAAGGTGAAACCATGGGACCAGCTTCAAGTTGTTCAAGCTCATGATAATTCAATGTTTTCCCACCAGAGCTCGTTGTTGTTGGCGCTGCTCGGTGAGTTGCCGCTCAGCGCAGGCGCGATGTCGGTCGGTGGTCGAGTGAGCTACGCGTCGCAGGAACCTTGGCTCTTTGCAGGCACAGTGAGTTGAAATCTGGTGTAATCTAGAGGAATCTAGGGGAATCTGGTGGAATCTAGGGGAATGTAAGAGAATTTGAGCAAATATGGTCCATCTGGCTCCGTGATTAGAGATCGTTAAGACCTCAATTGATTTACTCTAAAATATTTAAATGTCGCTCTTCTTTTCCACGCAATCACAATATTTTGAAATCAGAAGGGGGTATACAAAAATAGAGAAACAGCGTAAACTTATTGTTGCCAACCCAACGGCATCATGTGAATAAAGACAGGTACGCTAAGTTGGCGGCATTGTCAGGCCATCACAAAATGGTGGTCATACAAAATGGCGGTCCTACAAAATGGCGGTCCTACAAAATGGCGGTCCTACAAAATGGCGGTCCTACAAAATGGCGGTCCTACAAAATGGCGGTCCTACAAAATGGTGGTCCTACAAAATGACAGTCCTACAAAATGACAGTCCTACAAAATGGCAGTCCTACAAAATGGCGGTCCTACAAAATAGCGGTCCTACAAAATGGCAGTCCTACAAAATGGCTGTCGTACAAAATAGCGGTCCTACAAAATGGCGGTCCGACAAAATGGCGTTCCTTCAAAATGGCGGTCCTACAAAAAGGCGGTCCTACAAAATGGCGTTCCTACAAACTGGCCGTCCTGGTTTCCAGGTTCGCGCTAACATCCTGTTCGGCGCTCCTTGGGACGCACATCGCTATCGGCGAGTGGTTCGCGCATGCGCCCTTGAACCTGACCTTGAAGCGTTACCTCATGGAGATCACTCATTGGTCGGTGAGAAGGGGGCGGGGCTAAGCGGTGGACAGCGCGCACGCGTATCACTGGCGAGGTCAGTACGTTGCTACAGGGCCGTGTATTGTCCTTCAGAAGAGATGTTAAGTCAGTGTTTACTTGATGCTTATGATGGTAATGTCTGTGTCCTCCACAGGGCCGTGTATTGTCCTTCAGAAGAGATGTTAAGTCAGTGTCTACATGATGCTTATGATGGTAATGTCTGTGTCCTCCACAGGGCCGTGTATTGTCCTTCAGAAGAGATGTTAAGTCAGTGTCTACATGATGCTTATGATGGTAATGTCTGTGTCCTCCACAGGGCCGTGTATTGTCCTTCAGAAGAGATGTTAAGTCAGTGTCTACTTGATGCTTATGATGGTAATGTCTGTGTCCTCCACAGGGCCGTGTATTGTCCTTCAGAAGAGATGTTAAGTCAGTGTCTACATGATGCTAATGATGGTAATGTCTGTGTCCTCCACAGGGCCGTGTATTGTCCTTCAGAAGAGATGTTAAGTCAGTGTCTACATGATGCTTATGATGGTAATGTCTGTGTCCTCCACAGGGCCGTGTATTGTCCTTCAGAAGAGATGTTAAGTCAGTGTCTACATGATGCTTATGATGGTAATGTCGGTGTCCTCCACAGGGCCGTGTATTGTCCTTCAGAAGAGATGTTAAGTCAGTGTCTACATCAAAGATACTAGTATATAACCTTCGGTTAAGATGTGACACTCTATGCTTGCAACCCAAGGAAATCTTTTTGACTGGCCACAGCGCTCCAAGCGGCCGGTGGAAGCAATATTCAAAATGGCGGCACGTGGCGGGTTAGGTTTGAACTTCCATTTTAATTCAAATCTAGCTTCCAGAGGTTCATCAAACACATTTCAATTTTACTTGCCCAAAAATTAAAAAACACTGATTTAATTTCATTGAAATTGAATGCAATATTTCTCAATTTTTGAATGAAAATTGAAATGTGTTTGACAAAACCAGATAAGGTACATTTAAATATAAGGAGCACATGATTGGAAAAGAACAAAAAGTAATACTTAACACATTTTCTTAGCGTTAATTAAGTTCTATTTATTGAAACAACAGGTGGCTGAAATAAACAATCTGATAAATTGGATAAAATTTACAACTCTTATGTGTTGGATCATATTATAATCCTTAACAGGGTTCCATCAGATACCGTAGTTTTTCATCATTTGGAAGGGAGCTATCAAAGAAACACGTAAAAGGTCATATTGCCGTAATATTACTTAATAAAAATGAACATCATAAACCAGTAATTAAACTGGTACCTAACCAATGTTGAGGTTAACTATTTACAGTAAAATGAAAGCAAGAATTTTGATAATTGTCAAACTTAGTCTAAAATTATAGGAACTGTATAAGAGTAATAATATGAGTAATATAACAGTGAGCAAAAATAGTCTAAAATTATAGGAACTGAACAAGAGTAATAATATGAGTAATATAACAGTGAGCAAAAATAGTCTAAAATTATAGGAACTGTATAAGAGTAATAATATGAGTAATATAACAGTGAGCAAAAATAGTCTAAAATTATAGGAACTGTACAAGAGTAATAATATGAGTAATATAACAGTGAGCAAAAATAGTCTAAAATTATAGGAACTGTACAAGAGTAATAATATGAGTAATATAACAGTGAGCAAAAATAGTCTAAAATTATAGGAACTGTACAAGAGTAATAATATGAGTAATATAACAGTGAGCAAAAATAGTCTAAAATTATAGGAACTGTACAAGAGTAATAATATGAGTAATATAACAGTGAGCAAAAATAGTCTAAAATTATAGGAACTGTACAAGAGTAATAATATGAGTAATATAACAGTGAGCAAAAATAGTCTAAAATTATAGGAACTGTACAAGAGTAATAATATGAGTAATATAACAGTGAGCAAAAATAGTCTAAAATTATAGGAACTGTACAAGAGTAATAATATGAGTAATATAACAGTGAGCAAAAATAGTCTAAAATTATAGGAACTGTACAAGAGTAATAATATGAGTAATATAACAGTGAGCAAAAATAGTCTAAAATTATAGGAACTGTACAAGAGTAATAATATGAGTAATATAACAGTGAGCAAAAATAGTCTAAAATTATAGGAACTGTACAAGAGTAATAATATGAGTAATATAACAGTGAGCAAAAATAGTCTAAAATTATAGGAACTGTACAAGAGTAATAATATGAGTAATATAACAGTGAGCAAAAATAGTCTAAAATTATAGGAACTGAATATAAAATATAAAATATAAAATATAAAAAAAAAATAATATAATAGTAATAGTGGTAGTAGTAGTATAGTAATAGTAATATAAAATATTTGATAATAAATATAAATAATGCATAAAATATTGTAAGAAATATGTATCAATGACTATATTCTAAGGAAATAGTAGTTATATTGGAATATTGTAGTATTAAAAGAAGAATAACAAGAATAATCATCCAGAGAGTTTATCCTTTTTTGGCTTCAAACTTTTGCGCTGTCTCGTTCAGGCTATGGACACGTCCAGGATGCTGACTAGCTCAGGATTTGGCTTCATTCAGGTTCGATCTAAAATCACAAACTCAAAACAGTAAACGGGCAATGGTTGGTTTACTGGTGAAGGACTTTCTTAATTCTCTTTTGCCGTGACGTTGGCTTTGCTCCTCCGGGTACGTTCAGCGGTGCTTTCTTTGCCCTGAAGGCGTGGTTGGCCTGCTTGCAGAAACTGTGGATGTTAACCCGGAGCATTAGGGAGATGAACCGCTCCTTTGTGACTGCGTGATGTTCCTCGCAGTCAAACCACTCCCAATTCACTGCGTCGTTGATGCGGTTGGTGATGCAACTCTTGACATTCAGGATATGGGGGGCATCACGGAGCAGGTCAAATGAAATTTGAGCAGCCAGTCCGATGGTTAACAAGAGCTGTGAAGTGGGGTAAATCAAGGATGGCTTGCTGCTGCGCTCTCTGGCTGTGATGAGGGTGTGGTCGATGGTGTGGTCGCTGGGTTCTACCTGCAACAAGGAACGGCATCGTTCGCAAGACTTGACCATCACTTTCCTGGCCAGATACCCAGCGACGTAGGCAACGGACGCTCGCTCCTTGGTGGGAAGCGTGGTGTCCTTGGCCAGGATCTCCTCAAAGTCTTCTGAAAAGAACACACCATCCAGGTTGAAGTCGGTGTGCTCGTCCTCGAAGACCACCTCTGGTGCTGGAGCGCTGACGAACCCGACAACATCAGATTCGATCTCTGAAATCACTAAGGGGCCAGCAGCAACTTTGGCCCCTTCTGAAGGTGTAAGGAAAGACTTCAGATTGGTCAACAGGGTGTCAGCATCGTCCTTGCAGTTAGACCCTTTGGTTGGGACCCGCATCATCCCGTTGACTATGCAAGTCTTCAACGCAGAGCAAAATTGAAGGCACGTAGGATTGGTGTTATCTTGGCCATGCTGACGGATGATGCAGAACAGGTTTTCCAATGCATCTTGGTTGAGCCGACGCATCTGCAACAGTGAGATACCGTACTTCTTTCGAAGCAGTCTCCCGACGTATGCTGCACCGTGGATTGTTGTCAGCCAACCATTCTGAAAAGGATTACGCCGTACTTTCCCAGTTTTCCTGTCCGTGAATCTCCAGCTGTTGATACGCTTAGCGATCTTCGGCCAGAAAGTTTTGTGAATGGATGAGGCAGACAAAGCGACACGATGGTACTTTTTAAGAAATGGTCTGCTCCTTGTCCCGTTGAAACTATCAAAGAGGCAATCTCCGTCGTACAGAAACTCGCTCGTGTCCTCTGCAGAAGCTGGAAGAAAATTTTGAGCGATCGTGGAACGGATCCCAGCAGCAACTGACCCGCTGAAGACTTGCGCCGCCAGATTAACCCGCATTTTCTGCTGAGAAGTGGGGTTAAGATGCGCCTCCGTTAGTTTGGGCACCACATGGTAGACAGTTTTAGAATCTTCCTCAAACAAAGTCTCAATATGTTCCCAGCGTGCCTCTTTCTGAACGGGAAGATCAGCACGGGCCGGCTCAGATGCCTCGGAAGCTTCTGGAGTCCAGATGACGTCGTACTTCATGAAAGCATTCCGAAGGTTCTTTAGCAAGTGGGGCGGATCGTAGAGGACAGCAATGTCATCATCGTTAATCCGGAAAACTTTCCCGTATTGGGGCAGCTCAACTGAAGATGGATGAGATTTGACAAGGGAGTCGAGTGCAGCCACGTTGGTTGGAGCCTGGTCACAGAGAACGTTAGCCACATGCAAACCCGCCCGCTGCAACTCCTCAACCACTTGGACGACCAGCGACTGCAACGAGGCTGTTTTTGTGGTGTCCTTGCAAAAGTAGTAGACAACGGGCTGCTTCCACTTCTTCCTCAGCCCACGGACCATGAAAACAAGAGCGTGGTTGGCAAACTCATTGGATCGCCCTAGATCACCGAAGTCCTCATACCCGACGATTCGATCAAGCTTTTCAGAGTAGAAAATACCTGTGCTAAGAGAGATTTCATCGAAGAGTACCGAGCACACTCGGTCAGAGTCGTTCATCGTGGAGACCTTTTCACGCAAGTGCGTGAAAACCGACTCGTTGATCCCAGGCAGAAACGGAATCCTATTCAACAACCTGATAAGTGTCCTAGGGCTAGGCAAAGCAAGGAAAGTCTCTAGCAGCTTGTAGGCCTTCGGACTCCGTTTATAGATCGACAAAGCCAGAACTTTGTCGTTCATAGTGAACCGGCGACCTTTGGGCAGCTTGTTGAGGGACTCTAGCTGTGTTTTGAACAGCCTGGCTGCTGGTGGCGAAACCTCCTCAAGATCTCTGAAAATGGAATCAGTGTAGAACTCGCGGAGGTTTTTCTTCTCGGCTTGCAGCTCCTGACACCGCTGCTTGAGTGCGCTGACATGTTTGCGCTCATTCGCAATCAGCCGGCGCAGCGTCAACTTGCGCGGCGTCAGCTCAGTCGCTCGAGATGCACCCACAGAATCCAGGATGCCTAAACGACGCTTCTTCGGTCCCGTCTTTTGCACTTTGATCCGCCTAGGAGAAGGGGTTTTAAAAATCGTCACATCTAAAGCCCTACAGACCCTCTTCGGCGTCACTTCGGCAGGATCTACAACTACAAAGGTGCTAGAACGCTTTGGAGAACATACATCTGAAATCGAGATGTTGTGCACTGGGTCCTCGCTCATGACTTCCAAGGTGGGAGACGACCTCACAACAACCTCATCTACAGTATCTGTGAAAAAGAAAACCTCCTCGGGAAGTGGCTCAACTTCTTCCTCTGGTCCAACAACATTTTGAATATCACCTACGTTGGTGGCAAGATCAGGAACACCATAACCAGCTAAAAGCAAAGAAGGCACAGCAGTCGTGTTTAAACGTTTGCAAAGATCATTTTGGAACTCACTACGCTGAAAGTGAAGAGAACAAAGCCTGGCAGAAGAGTTCAACTGCTTACTAGGAATGTTAACCAACGATGGATCTCCAACTCGGTCCACCCAAATGCGGCATCTATCTTGGTCAACTGGAAAACGATGGAAAGCAAGAGGAGTACCACGCACACATTTACTGTCACAGCCAGGTGCTCTACAAATGAAACTCATGATTGCTCAAAATCAATAAGAACAATAACATGAAATATACACTTTGAGAAAAGAGATCGATTGTAAATAAAGATAAGATAGGTTAGTAAATCGATTGGCACAAACACAACCAACACACACTTATGGCTGAAGCTTGCTCTAAGCTAAAATATGCTAACAGTCTATTAACAGTAAACAAGTAAATAAACAATGAGATAAATAATACAAACTGTGGTGAAACTGATCTGGTCTGAATAGGAATAATTTAAGGTGCTAAGAAGAGCGAAATTCGCAAAAACACTACATATTAAGATTTTGGTTGAGTGCGCGTCCTACATGCTAACAATTGAAATAATACTTTATTACTACATAATACTTCCTTCGATCTTCACACGGTGACCAATTCACACAGCGCCTGGTCCTCACCGATGCTGCACATTTCTTGATCACTTCACTTCACATTTTTCTTCCAAATTGGCTTGAATTAAAAAAAAGCACCCAAGACACAAATAAGCGACGCCAAACAACCGTAGGCTTCTTCTGCTGAGTGGCCTAAAAGTCACATGACATGGCTGGCCAATGAGAGGCCAGTGAAGACACCTAGTGTTATCTAGTGGCCGGTGGAGGAACTGAAAGCTTTTCCCTTGCGGTGCATATGGCACTGTCAGACCCTGGGTCTACATGATGCTAATGATGGTAATGTCTGTGTCCTCCACAGGGCCGTGTATTGTCCTTCAGAAGAGATGTTAAGTCAGTGAATACTTGATGCTTATGATGGTAATGTCTGTGTCCTCCACAGGGCCGTGTATTGTCCTTCAGAAGAGATGTTAAGTCAGTGTCTACATGATGCTTATGATGGTAATGTCGGTGAACTCCACAGGGCCGTGTACCGTGATGCTGACGTTTATTTGCTGGATGACCCGCTTAGTGCAGTTGATGCCCACGTGGGGCGCCACTTGTTTGACAACTGCGTCACTGGACTTCTCCGTGGCAAGACGGTTGTCATGGCAACGCATCAACTTCACTTCCTGCACACGGCTGACTTGATTGTGATTCTGAACAACGTGAGTCTGAGTTGAATCAACGAACCGTGAAAAACATAAACAAACGTTTGGATCGGATTCAAATGTTTATACTTTTAATTCACTTTGACTTGGAAGAAGATTTCACTGCATTCTGGAGCTGAAGATGCTGGTTCTGCCGTGACTTGTCAGTTTCATATTTAATTTCAAGGGACAGCTTTTCAGTGCAAATCTAAAACCAATTATTGTTCTCAATAAATACAAACTGAAAGTTAGGAACGAACGACGCCAAAGAACAGATATTGTTGATAAATCTTGGGCATAAAGAAGTCATTACATCAAAGTTCAGGATCGCCATCTGTTCGGCGGCCATCTTTCTTTTTGTGCTCTCTCCATGACCTACGATGACGTGGTGTCAGGCAGTTTTCTGATTGGTTGTTGAAACTGCGTAATTTTGTCCAATTAAAATACACTCTTAATGTAATTATAATAGTCAAACGCAACTTGCACTAAAATATATTTGAATTAAAAAATATCAACAAATTTTCCAAAATCTTATGACAATATCAAAAACAATTATTTCATTAAAAATTTGGCACAAATTCCTGAAAATACTTCGGAATGCAATCATCAAATGTAAAGTATCAGGAAAGCCGGCCTCGAGGATCGAACCTGGGACTTTTGTTTCAGGGTAAAGTGGAGAATCAAGGAACTTACAATGAGCTTCAGCTGGCTGCCACAAGCTTCGCCACGGCGCTGACGTCAGAAGACGATGATGCGGCGCCAAAGAAGCCCAAGAGAGCGTCGCGACGCTTTTCAGAGACGTCAGCGCGAGTGAGTGACGTGTGTTAAAATATCAAAGAAGTCAAACATTGACTTAATTAAATGTTAAACCTAAAACCTTAACATTTATTACCTAAAGCTATCCGGTCTTAAGCCCACAAATAATTATTATTTTTATCAAATTTCTTTCATAAATTGAAAGATACCTCCACAAATTCATGCTGTTGAGAGGTTTATAGGCATGGCGAGTGAAGTTGCTGTACTAACTTTCATCCCTCCAACCTCTCTCCCGAACAGAACTGATCATGTGTATGATGGTCACCCATCCAATACCTGACCCAGCGCAGTGTTGCTTAACTTCCATCCCTCCAACCTCTCTCCCGAACAGAACTGGTCATGTGTATGATGGTCACCCATCCAATACCTGACCCAGTGCAGTGTTGCTTAACTTTCATCCCTCCAACCTCTCTCCCGAACAGAACTGGTCATGTGTATGATGGTCACCTATCCAATACCTGACCCAGCGCAGTGTTGCTTAACTTTCATCCCTCCAACCTCTCTTCCAAACAGAACTGGTCATGTGTATGATGGTCACCCATCCAATACCTGACCCAGCGCAGTGTTGCTTAACTTTCATCACTCCAACCTCTCTCCCGAACAGAACTAGTCATGTGTATGATGGTCACCCATCCAATACCTGACTCAGCGCAGTGTTGCTTAACTTTCATCCCTCCAACCTCTCTCCCGAACAGAACTGGTCATGTGTATGATGGTCACCCATCCAATACCTGACTCAGCGCAGTGTTGCTTAACTTTCATCCCTCCAACCTCTCTCCCGAACAGAACTGGTCATGTGTATGATGGTCACCCATCCAATACCTGACCCAGTGCAGTGTTGCTTAACTTTCATCCCTCCAACCTCTCTCCCGAACAGAACTGGTCATGTGTATGATGGTCACCCATCCAATACCTGACCCAGCGCAGTGTTGCTTAACTTTCATCCCTCCAACCTCTCTCCCAAACAGAACTGGTCATGTGTATGATGGTCACCCATCCAATACCTGCCCCAGCGCAGTGTTGCTTAACTTTCATCCCTCCAACCTCTCTCCCGAACAGAACTGGTCATGTGTATAATGGTCACCCAACCAATACCTGACTCAGCGCGGTGTTGCTTAACTTTCATCCCTCCAACCTCTCTCCCGAACAGAACTGATCAGGTGTATGATGGTCACCCATCCAATACCTGACCCAGTGCAGTGTTGCTTAACTTTTATCCCTTCAACCTCTCTCCCGAACAGAATTGGTCATGTGTATGATGGTCACCTAACCAATACCTGACACAGCGCAGTGTTGCTTAACTTTCATCCCTCCAACCTCTCTCCCGAACCGAACTGGTCATGTGTGTGATGGTCACCCATCCAATACCTGACCCAGTGCAGTGTTGCTTAACTTTCATCCCTTCAACCTCTCTCCCGAACAGAACTGGTCATGTGTATAATGGTCACCCATCCAATACCTGACTCAGTGCAGTGTTGCTTAACTTTCATCCCTCCAACCTCTCTCCCGAACAGAACTGGTCATGTGTGAGATGGTCACCCATCCAATACCTGACCCAGCGCAGTGTTGCTTAACTTTCATCCCTCCAACCTCTCTCCCAAACAGAACTGGTCATGTGTATGATGGTCACCCATCCAATACCTGACCCAGTGCAGTGTTGCTTAACTTTCATCCCTCCAACCTCTCTCCCGAACAGAACTGGTCATGTGTGTGATGGTCACCCATCCAATACCTGACCCAGTGCAGTGTTGCTTAACTTTCATCCCTTCAACCTCTCTCCCGAACAGAACTGGTCATGTGTATAATGGTCACCCATCCAATACCTGACTCAGCCAAACCAGGATCTTTATAGGCTTTCAACTTTAAACTTCAATTGTCTTCCAGAGTTCTGCTTGCGGAAAAAACTCCGACGCCGACTCTGACGACGCAGACTCTGACGACGCCGATGACGACGCTGCCCCCTTGGCACAAGCGCAGGGTGAAGTTGTTTCCCACGGTGATATGCGTTGGGCGCTCTACGCTGACTACTTCCACGCAGGCGCATCTTGGCCAGCGCTGCTGGGACTGATGCTGCTGCTCATAGTGGCGCAAGCCGCCTCCAGTGGCGCTGACTACTGGGTCACTTTCTGGTAGGCTCTGAAATAACAACATGGCCGACCACTCTGTTGAATGTCATCTCAGTATCAAGTATTCAAATATTAAGTATAAGTGTTAAGAATTCTAATAAGAACATTAAAAATTAATTACACATTACATTAACATTCCTCAGGTAATAAACTCAAGATGTTAAACGTCCTGACATTGAGTTTAAATGCAAAGTCAGAGTCACAGCGCTGATATGAAATGTTCTGCTGAGCAAACGAGCCGGCAACACTTGGTTACAATATCTGCCACCTGATCACAGATTTGCTCAGAACCCACACAAGTTAAGCTGGCTATGGTTGTCATAGCAACTGTTCTTTTCAGGACTAATCAGGAAGAACAAAGGCGGCACATGACAGCCTCGACCTTGGACCTGGCTGTCAATGGCACGACCTTGGAGCACCGCCTTCTTAAAGACGTCACTGAATCCTTCACAGAGGCGGTGGAAACCACGACGACCTTGATTAATATGACCTTCACAGAAATAGCACAGAATCTCACAACAAACCTGGACCTGGAGGTGAGAAGCTGAGATCGCCTGACAGAGCTTCTCAATTCTGCTATCTTATCTTACCACGGGTATATCATGGCCTAGCATAGGAGGTTCAATGGTAGATTCAACGTTTGGTAGCCATGGAGATGCTGAGATCGCCTGACAGAGCTTCTCAATTCTGCTATCTTATGTTACCACGGGTATATCATGGCCTAGCATAGGAGGTTCAATGGTAGATTCAACGTTTGGTAGCCATGGAGATGCTGAGATCACCTGACAGAGCTTCTCAATTCTGCTATCTTATGTTACCACGGGTATATCATGGCCTAGCATAGGAGGTTCAATGGTAGATTCAACGTTTGGTAGCCATGGAGATGCTGAGATCGCCTGACAGAGCTTCTCAATTATGCTATCTTATGTTACCACGGGTATATCATGGCCTAGCATAGGAGGTTTAATGGTTGATTCAACGTTTGGTAGCCATGGAGATGCTGAGATCGCCTGACAGAGCTTCTCAATTCTGCTGTCTTATGTTACCACGGGTATATCATGGCCTAGCATAGGATGTTCAATGGTAGATTCAACGTTAGGTAGCCATGAAGATGCTGAGATCACCTGACAGAGCTTCTCAATTCTGCTATCTTATGTTACCACGGGTATATCATGGCCTAGCATAGGAGGTTCAATGGTAGATTCAACGTTTGGTAGCCATGGAGATGCTGAGATCACCTGACAGAGCTTCTCAATTCTGCTATCTTATCTTACCACGGGTATATCATGGCCTAGCATAGGAGGTTCAATGGTAGATTCAACGTTTGGTAGCCATAGAGATGCTTAGATCACCTGACAGAGCTTCTCAATTCTGCTATCTTATGTTACCACGGGTATATCATGGCCTAGCATAGGAGGTTCAATGGTAGATTCAACGTTTGGTAGCCATGAAGATGCTGAGATCGCCTGACAGAGCTTCTTAATTCTGCTATCTTATGTTACCACGGGTATATCATGGCCTAGCATTGGCGGTTCAATGGTAGATTCAACGTTTAGTTTTTTCCATTCAATACCTGACGCAGCTCAGTGTTGTTTAACTCATATGTTCTTTAGATGGCAAGCAGCGAAGATTTACTTCCCACATCGACTTGTCTCTGGGTTTACTCGGGCTTCATCCTCGGCTCGGTGCTGCTGACATCGGCGCGTTCCTTCTGGTTCATGGGCGTCTGCATGAGAGCGTCGCGACGCCTCCACGACGCCATGTTTGCTAGCGTCGTACGAGCTACTATGTTGTTCTTTGACACAAACCCCTCGGGTGAGAGTCGAGGGTGCATTGACACCCCTACCTGGCGTACACTGCCTTGTGGGGCGGTTAAGTCAGAGTCACAGCGCTTTTGTTAAACGTCCTGCTATTGGTTATACATGTTTAATTAAAGGCACAGCGCTATTAGGTCAAATCAGATGTTTGTTAGAATGTATTTGCGTAGTTCTATAGAACACTCTGATGCTTTCACAATCCAGACAATAGCTTGAAGGTATGTCATCTTTTTTTGAAGGCCGCGTTCTGAACCGATTCTCCAAGGACATGGGTGCTGTTGACGAAATCCTTCCAAAGGCCTTCCTGGAGTCGATACAGGTAACGTTTCCTGCTTAAGTCGTATTATGTGGCACCATGGTAGCACCGCCAAATGACCGCTCTAGGTCGGGGTTATATAATACCACCGGTCGTATTATGTTGCACCATGGTAGCACCGCCAAATGACCGCTCTAGGTCGGGGTTATATAATACCACCGGTCGTATTATGTAGCACCATGGTAGCACCGCCAAATGACCGCTCTAGGTCGGGGTTATATAATACCACCGGTCGTATTATGTAGCACCATGGTAGCACCGCCAAATGACCGCTCTAGGTCGGGGTTATATAATACCACCGGTCGTATTATGTAGCACCATGGTAGCTCCGCCAAATGACCGCTCTAGGTCGGGGTTATATAATACCACCGGTTGTATTATGTAGCACCATGGTAGCACCACCAAATGACCGCTCTAGGTCGGGGTTATATAATACCACCGGTCGTATTATGTAGCACCATGGTAGCACCGCCAAATGACCGCTCTAGGTCGGTGTTATATAATACCACCGGTCGTATTATGTAGCACCATGGTAGCACCGCCAAATGACCGCTCTAGGTCGGGGTTATATAATACCACCGGGCGTATTATGTAGCACCATGGTAGCACCACCAAATGACCGCTCTAGGTCGGGGTTATATAATACCACCGGTCGTATTATGTAGCACCATGGTAGCACCGCCAAATGACCGCTCTAGGTCGGGGTTATATAATACCACCGGTCGTATTATGTAGCACCATGGTAGCTCCGCCAAATGACCGCTCTAGGTCGGGGTTATATAATACCACCGGTCGTATTATGTAGCACCATGGTAGCACCGCCAAATGACCGCTCTAGGTCGGGGTTATATAATACCACCGGTCGTATTATGTAGCACCATGGTAGCTCCGCCAAATGACCGCTCTAGGTCGGGGTTATATAATACCACCGGTCGTATTTTGTAGCACCATGGTAGCACCGCCAAATGACCGCTCTAGGTCGGGGTTATATAATACCACCGGTCGTATTATGTAGCACCATGGTAGCACCGCCAAATGACCGCTCTAGGTCGGGGTTATATAATACCACCGGTCGTATTATGTAGCACCATGGTAGCACCGCCAAATGACCGCTCTAGGTCGGGGTTATATAATACCACCGGTAGTATTATGTAGCACCATGGTAGCACCGCCAAATGACTGCTCTAGGTCAGGGTTATATAATAACACCGGTCGTATTATGTAGCACCATGGTAGCACCGCCAAATGACCGCTCTAGGTCGGTGTTATATAATACCACCGGTCGTATTATGTAGCACCATGGTAGCACCACCAAATGACCGCTCTAGGTCGGTGTTATATAATACCACCGGTCGTATTATGTAGCACCATGGTATCACCGCCAAATGACCGCTCTAGGTCGGGGTTATATAATACCACCGGTCGTATTATGTAGCACCATGGTAGCACCGCGAAATAACCGCTCTAGGTTGGGGTTATATAATACCACCGGTCGTATTATGTAGCACCATGGTAGCACCGCCAAATGACCGCTCTAGGTCAGGGTTATATAATACCACCGGTCGTATTATGTAGCACCATGGTAGCACCACCAAATGACCGCTCTAGGTCGGGGTTATATAATGCCACCGGTCGTATTATGTAGCACCATGGTAGCACCGCCAAATGACCGCTCTAGGTCGGGGTTATATAATACCACCGGTCGTATTATGTAGCACCATGGTAGCACCGCCAAATGACCGCTCTAGGTCGGGGTTATATGATACCACCGGTTGTATTATGTAGCACCATGGTAGCACCGCCAAATGACCGCTCTAGGTCAGGGTTATATAATACCACCGGTCGTATTATGTAGCACCATGGTAGCACCACCAAATGACCGCTCTAGGTCGGGGTTATATAATATCACCGGTCGTATTATGTGGCACCATGGTAGCACCGCCAAATGACCGCTCTAGGTCTTGGTTATATAATATCACCGGTCGTATTATGTGGCACCATGGTAGCACCGCCAAATGACCGCTCTAGGTCGGGGTTATATAATACCACCGGTCGTATTATGTAGCACCATGGTAGCACCGCCAAATGACCGCTCTAGGTCGGGGTTATATAATACCACCGGTTGTATTATGTAGCACCATGGTAGCACCGCCAAATGACCGCTGTAGGTCGGGGTTATATAATACCACCGGTTGTATTATGTAGCACCATGGTAGCACCGCCAAATGACCGCTCTAGGTCGGGGTTATATAATACCACCGGTCGTATTATGTAGCACCATGGTAGCACCGCCAAATGACCGCTCTTGGTCGGGGTTATATGATACCACCGGTTGTATTATGTAGCACCATGGTAGCACCGCCAAATGACCGCTCTAGGTTGGGGTTATATAATATCACCGGTCGTATTATGTGGCACCATGGTAGCACCGCCAAATGACCGCTCTAGGTCGGGGTTATATAATACCACCGGTCGTATTATGTAACACCATGGAAGCACCGCCAAATGACCGCTCTAGGTTGGGGTTATATAATACCACCGGTCGTATTATGTAGCACCATGGTAGCACCGCCAAATGACCGCTCTAGGCCGGGGTTATATTATACCACCGGTCGTATTATGTAGCACCATGGTAGCACCGCCAAATGACCGCTCTAGGCCGGGGTTATATAATACCACCGGTCGTATTATATAGCACCATGGTAGCACCGCCAAATGACCGCTCTAGTAAATGTCTGGTTTTTCATCAGGTGTTCTTGGTGATGACTGGCATCCTAACAATGGTTGTTATTGTCACTCCTTGGTTTCTCTGCGCCATCTTTGTCGTCGGATTCTTCTTCTGGCAGCTTCGTGTCGTCTACCTTGCGTCTGCGCAGGATCTTAAGAGACTCGATGGCGTCAGTGAGTTCAACACTTTGTTCATTTGTCTGAGCTTGGTCTCGACACTTCATGTGTTTTCTTCTGCAATTGTTTATTTTGTTTAATTTGCTTTTAACAGTGCATTGCAATCTTTTCCTTGAAGATCCATCATTCTCATCAAATACACTAAAATATCTGTAAAAGCAGGTGTCCATGTAGCTCAATTGGTTAGAGCAACACCCGCGACAGGTGGAGATCGGGGTCCAAGTAGCTCAATTGGTTAGAGCAACACCCCGACAGGTGGAGATCGGGGTCCAAGTAGCTCAATTGGTTAGAGCAACACCCGCGACAGGTGGAGATCAGGGTCCAAGTAGCTCAATTGGTTAGAGCAACACCCGTGACAGGTGGAGATCGGGGTCCAAGTAGCTCAATTGGTTAGAGCAACACCCGCGACAGGTGGAGATCGTAGTTCGAGTCAACGTTTGGGCATCAATATTTGAGATGGTTTTTGTGTTGATTATAATAAAATACCCCGCGCATTGCAAGCGTTTGCAATTTAACTGAGATTTCTTCTAAAAGAAGGGTTTATTTTTTATCTAAAGTGCATTACAATTAAAAGAAGTGTATTTTTTTTCGCCCACAGCTCGCAGTCCCGTCATATCCCACGTGACCGCTACACTTGACGGCCTGGCGACTGCACGCGCCTGTCATGCGCAGTCGCTGCTGCGCACAGAGTTGGATACGTTGCAAGATTCACACACCGCCTCCTGGGACCTCGTGGTCACTGCTAGCGCTGCGTTCGGGCTTTGGTTGGACTTACTTAGCACAAGCTTTGTTGCCATGGTGACGCTTACATTCCTGCTCATGCCCCAGGGTGAGCTAATTTGTTGATTTATTCATTTGTTTTTCTTGTATCTGACAATCGTGCATATAACAATTCCTTGTGCCACTCTGTGAAGTTGAATCTGCTGCCAGGTAAACTTGGTTGCTAGGCAACACGACTGGGAATTACGGGATAATTTGCAGTTTTAACTCTCATTTATTAAGACGATAAAAAGCGTCTGCTAATCTTTAGCAAATTATTTTAATTGTAGAAAAACTTTGTCTTAAATTTGCTTGAATTTGATATTTTTTAATTCTCTACCAGAGAGGAACTCGCAAAGTTCCACTGCAAAGTTGGGTCTGCATTTCCTGAATTCAACTTATTGTCGAATATGCATTGCGTCAGCTTTTCTAGCAGACAACTTGGCGGCTAAAACTCTTCACTGGCTCTGGCTTTTATGCGATTACCAAAGTTGAATGCGTCTGCGAGCTAATGATAGTCGAGTTGGGTCTTAATAACAGAACCAGACGGATTCTGCATACAAACTTTAAATATCTCATAATAAAAACATTAAAATCCCTCCACTTTTGCTGCCAATGTAATGGTTCTTGGTAAGCTTATCTGGTTAAATTGCCAGAATCCTGGAATAACTTATAACTAATTAAAATGAGGCAATAATATGACTAGAATGTTGTACCGCTTGCCCGTCAGGTTCGATGCCCGGGGCGTTGATCGGTCTTGCCATCTCCCAATCGCTGATCCTGACCGGGATGCTGCAGCATGGGATTCGAGGCACGGCCGAGGTGGTCGCCCAGATGACGTCAGTCGAGCGCCTGGCAGACTACACCGCCCTCGAACGCGAGGCACCCTTCATAGCCGAGCCAGGTTGGTGATGTCCTAGAGCTGGAGGGATCCAGTGTGCAGAGGGGAGATGCGTTACATGCAAGCTTATCCAACAATTGCATTCGCTTTTAACGGGCATTTAACATTCAAAATTAATTTCAACCAAACATATGTTACCGTTGTATGAACTGAAATTGACATAGTTAAAAGAATTCTGAAAATTTGGACTTGCAAATAATTATCTAAGATTACTGTCTTTTCCTGCGGCTGCTCCATTTGCCAAAGATTTGTTTAAATCTGAAAGTTAACATTACTTGCTGAATAGGAATTCTTAAAAAAAGAATTGCAATGCATGCCCTTGATAGAAGAAACATTCAATTAATTTTGACAACTGAAAATATCAATCCTGCGCCTGCTTGAACGGTTCTTTAACCTGGAATTTAATTTTTTACCATCGATTTAGAAGATTTAATAATGGCATTTAGATTATTTAAAAAAAACTCCTGTGTCCCCGGCCGTCCGTGCAGAAATTGCCAAAGTCATTGTTTTTCGGCTTGGGTGCTTAGAAAAACAAACTCCCATAAGCAATAACCCGAAGTGCTTTTTCGACCCCTAGCACCTAGACAAACCTCTGATCAGATAAAATTCAAATAATTTGAGCAAAGTCCTCAATCCTTCCTCTGTGTTGCAATAATTTGGCTTTATGGTAAATTTATTCGTTTAGCTAAAGTAAGCGAATTATCGCAGGTATGTAATTAGCATGCTGCATATTCAAAGAATTATTTTTAAAAAGGTCAGTTTTAATTCTTGCTACAGTTACAAATCTAAAGTAAAAATTAATTTTGGGGCGTTAAAGCCTCTTGAAGAAATCTACAGTGGATACGAAATCAGACTTTGTTTGCTTGAAGCGGGAAAATTTGACACAATTCGATGCAATCTGGAAGAAACGATATTCAGCAACAGATGTCACGAGTAAAAACAAAAAAAATCCCACCGAGATTCGAATTGTTGGCAGCCAACCTTGTATTTTCCAAACAGTGAAATAGATTTCATTTAAATTAAAATGTTGAAATCGATCAAAGTCAGTTTGATTATGAGACTATTTAAAAAGTGAGCTACAAACGAATGTTATTGAAATAATAAAGTGACAGATTCGCGGCTCAGTTTGTCTCCAGCATCACGTGACTTGTTCCAGGAGCTGCGCCGGCGCGTGATTGGCCTCTGAACGGTGAAATCCGGTTCGAGCGAGTGACCTTGACCTACGCACCAGGCGCCCCACCCTCGTTGCGTGACCTTGACTTCGTCATCAAGGCTGGACACAAGGTCAACTACTTTGCAATGACCGCCGCCCATTGGCCTACAAATCGATAAAAGCCAGTTTTTGAAAAATAAGGTTCATAAGCAAAGCGAGGGAAGTGTCATGTGTATGATGGTCACCCATCAATTTCTGACACAGCGCAGTGTTGCTTAACTTTCATCCCTCCAACCTCTCTCCCGAACAGAACTGGTCATGTGTATGATGGTCACCTATCCAATACCTGACCCAGCGCAGTGTTGCTAAACTTTCATCCCTCCAACCTTTCTCCCAAACAGAACTGGTCATGTGTATGATGGTCACCCATCCAATACCTGACCCAGCGCAGTGTTGCTTAGCTTTCATCCCTCCAACATTTCTCCCAAACAGAACTGGTCATGTGTATGATAGTCACCCATCCAATACCTGACCCAGCGCAGTGTTGATTAACTTTCATCCCTCCAACCTTTCATCAGAACAGTCATGTGTATGATGGTCACTCATCCAATACCTGACCCAGCGCAGTGTTGCTTAACTTTCATCCCTCTAACCTCTCTCGCGAACAGAACTGGTCATGTGTATGATGGTCACCCATTCAATACCTGACCCAGTGCAGTGTCGCTTAACTTTCATCCCTCCAAACTCTCTCCCGAACAGAACTGGTCATGTGTATGATGGTCACCCATCCAATACCTGACCCAGCGCAGTGATGCTAAACTTTCATCCCTCCAACCTCTCTCCCGAACAGAACTGGTCATGTGTATGATGGTCACCCATCCAATACCTGACCCAGCGCAGTGTTGCTTAACTTTCATCCCTCCAACATCTCTCCCGAACAGAGCTGGTCATGTGTATAATGGTCACCCATTCAATACCTGGCCCAGCGCAGTGTTGCTTAACTTTCATCACTCCAACCTCTCTCTCGAACAGAACTGGTAATGTGTATGATGGTCACCCATCCAATACCTGACCCAGCGCTGTGTTGCATCTATTCAAACCTCCTCGCGGCCATCTTGCCAGGTCGGTGTGGTTGGTCGCACTGGAGCCGGCAAGTCTTCGCTGGTCGCCGCTTTGTTCCGCCTGGCACCGACAGATGGCACCGTGCGTCTTGATGACCTTGACACTGCGCACGTCGGTCTGACTGCACTGCGCACGCGCCTGTCAATCATCCCGCAGACACCTGCGTTGTTCGCCGGCTCCCTGCGTTACAACCTGGACCCGACTGGAAGTCGACCCGATCATGCGCTCTGGACAGCAGTCAGGGAGGTTAGTCCGTGCCCAGTTATGATGAAGTCAATGCACGCGGATGTACGCTGTCTACACAGTGATGTAGTGGTCAATGCACGCGGGTGTACGCAGTCCACCCTGTGATGTAGTGGTCAATGCTCGCGGGTGTACGCAGTCCACCAAGTGATGTAGTGGTCAATGCACGCGGGTGTACGCAGTCCACCCTGTGATGTAGTGGTCAATGCACGCGGGTGTACGCAGTCTACCCAGTGATGAAGTGGTCAATGCACGCGGGTGTACGCAGTCCACCCAGTGATGTAGTGTTCAATGCACGCGGGTGTACAAAGTCCACCCAGTGATGTAGTGGTCAATGCACGCGGGTGTACGCAGTCCACCCAGTGATGTAGTGGTCAATGCACGCGGGTGTACGCAGTCCACCCAGTGATGTAGTGGTCAATGTACGCGGGTGTACGCAGTCCGCCCAGTGATGTAGTGGTCAATGCACGCGGGTGTATGCAGCCCACCCAGTGATGTAGTGGTCAATGCACGCGGGTGTACGCAGTCCACCCAGTGATGTAGTGGTCAATGCACGCGGGTGTACGCAGTCCACCCAGTGATGTAGTGGTCAATGCACGCGGGTGTACGCAGTCCACCCAGTGATGTAGTGGTCAATGCATGCGGGTGTACGCAGTCCACCAGTGATGTAGTGGTCAATGCACGCGGGTGTACGCAGTCCACCCAGTGATGTAGTGGTCAATGCACGCGGGTGTACGCAGTCCACCCAGTGATGTAGTGGTCAATGCACGCGGGTGTACGCAGTCCATCCAGTGATGTAGTGGTCAATGCACGCGGGTGTACGCAGTCCACTCAGTGATGTAGTGGTCAATGCACGCGGGTGTACGCAGTCCACCCAGTGATGTAGTGGTCAATGCACGCAGGTGTATGCAGTCCACCCAGTGATGTAGTGGTCAATGCACGCGGGTGTACGCAGTCCACCAAGTGATGTAGTGGTCAATGCACACGGGTGTACGCAGTCCACCAAGTGATGTTGTTTCTCTTGTTTTGCAGGTGGAACTTCACCAGGCTTTGCCCAGCCTTGACGCTGAGATTCTAGAAGGCGGTGCCAACCTCAGCGCCGGACAGCGCCAGTTAGTTTGTCTCGCGCGCGCCATCGTACGGGACAATCGAGTACTAGTGCTGGACGAGGCGACAGCAAATGTTGACCCGCAGTAAGTTTATTGATAGTGGTTGCCATGGATACGCTTTCAAGCCACGGCCGCCATCTTGAGAATCCATTATTCTTAGTTTTTTTACGGAGCTACATTGTTATAAAGCGTTTTTTAACCGCGTTTTTTGTAGTTTTCACCTTTCTATCTTGTAAAATAGCGAATCACTTGACATTTGGACCTCTTTTAAGTCAATTTTCTTTAATTTCAAAAATAATGTGTCAACAAAAAGTGCCTTTTTATCTACTGGGTTCGTAGGTTTGCTAAATTTTGTGATTGCAAATTGGTTTATAAAATTAACATAAGACATTTGGATGAAAAGCTTGGAAACAGTTTTTTATTTGTAGTTTATCTGAGATATGAAGCCATTGTTTCAGAATTACAGTGATTTGCTGCGACTTTAAGAGTTTTGTTCAACTGGCTGGCATGAAAATACATCAATTGTTTTATGTTGCAATTGTTATTGAAATTACTTCAACAAAACTTAATAAAACTCAATTGTTAAGTCGCTAGTTGTCAAGTTGTTGCCGAACATCATCACGGTGACGTCATGTTTGTTTGACAGGACCGATCAGCTGATTCAGTCCACGATACGCGAATGTTTCTTCGATTGCACGGTCATCACGATCGCTCACAGACTGATCACAGTCATGGACTCGGACAGGTTGCTTGTCATGGACGCAGGCGCAGTGGCGGTGAGTAGACCAGTGGCGGTGTGTAGACCAGTGGCGGTGTGTAGACCAGTGGCGGTGTGTTGACCAGTGGCGGTGTGTAGACCAGTGGCGGTGTGTAGACCAGTGGCGGTGTGTAGACCAGTGGCGGTGAGTAGACCAGTGGCGGTGAGTAGACCAGTGGCTGTGTGTAGACCAGTGGCGGTGTGTAGACCAGTGGCGGTGAGTAGACCAGTGGCGGTGTGTAGACCAGTGGCGGTGTGTAGACCAGTGGCGGTGTGTAGACCAGTGGCGGTGTGTAGACCAGTGGCGGTGTGTAGACCAGTGGCGGTGTGTAGACCAGTGGCGGTGAGTAGACCAGTGGTGGTGTGTAGACCAGTGGCGGTGTGTAGACCAGTGGCGGTGTGTAGACCAGTGGCGGTGAGTAGACCAGTGGCGGTGTGTAGACCAGTGGCGGTGAGTAGACCAGTGGCGGTGTGTAGACCAGTGGCGGTGAGTAGACCATTGGCGGTGTGTAGACCAGTGGCGGTGAGTAGACCAGTGGCGGTGTGTAGACCAGTGGCGGTGTGTAGACCAGTGGTGGTGAGTAGACCAGTGGCGGTGTGTAGACCAGTGGCGGTGTGTAGACCAGTGGCGGTGTGTAGACCAGTGGCGGTGTGTAGACCAGTGGCGGTGTGTAGACCAGTGGCGGTGTGTAGACCAGTGGCGGTGTGTAGACCAGTGGCGGTGTGTAGACCAGTGGTGGTGAGTAGACCAGTGGCGGTGTGTAGACCAGTGGCGGTGTGTAGACCAGTGGCGGTGTGTAGACCAGTGGCGGTGTGTAGACCAGTGGCGGTGTGTAGACCAGTGGCGGTGTGTAGACCAGTGGCGGTGAGTAGACCAGTGGCGGTGTGTAGACCAGTGGCGGTGTGTAGACCAGTGGCGGTGTGTAGACCAGTGGCGGTGAGTAGACCAGTGGCGGTGTGTAGACCAGTGGCGGTGTGTAGACCAGTGGCGGTGAGTAGACCAGTGGCGGTGTGTAGACCAGTGTTGTTATGACAACCAATGTTGTTTAGATGATAATTAGAATTTTATTATTTATGAGGATTTTTGAAATTTATTGCTAACGAAGCTGTTTGTATCGTTGAAGGACTAAAAAATCTTATTAAAAATATATTTTAATATTTTTGTTTTGAAATGTGACAGGTCTCAGTTCAATGGTTTTTAATTTTAATTTAAAATTTGCTTTCAATCGGTCTTGCCTTCTGGTTGGTGGCTTGAAAACTAACACTTAATAAAATAAATCTTTGATAATTGTATTTCCTGTCAGTGAAGTGTACTTGTGTCTTCGCTCGCTAAGCTTGACTAACGCCCCCCCCCCCCCCCCCTATGTTTTATTACAGGAGTACGACGCCCCCCACCTGTTGCTGCAGCTGCCTGACAGCGCTCTCAGTCGCATGGTGGCAGAGACGGGAACTACGATGTCACAGCGACTGCGCGATCTTGCCAAACAGGTCAGTGACGTCACAACAAAATGGCCGACCAACAAAAATAATCGCAGACATTCGCGTGCGAGGCGCGGATCCTGAATAACCTGGATGGCCGTGAAATTATAAAGTCTTGCAATCAGCAAATTATTTCATTTAGTTATTGATTGTTTTTTATAAGAAATACTGGATATTGTTTTCTATTGTTGCCATGACGACTACAGTTACAGTTGGATGCACAATTTTGTTTAACCACGCCCACTTTTAAACCACGTCCACTTTTAAACAAGTTTTCAAGCGAAATTACAAAAAACAAATGAAAACACTTGAAATAGCGCGCGGTTTTTGAGAGAATTAAAAACAAGAGACTCTCAAGATGGCGTCCTTGGCTTCAAAGCATCTCCATGGCAACCACTGTCCAGGTTATTTGTTATTTGTTCTACATCTGGTTAATCTTGGACCTCGCAAGAAGGCGCTGGCTTTTTTAAGATGCAACTTTCTTAAGTTGGGTAAAAAGAACAATTGCCCGTGAGTTAATTACTCGTGTCACGTGGAACACAACGCAAGTTTATTTTGACATTTCTTGATGTGTTTTGTTTTCTTTCTGTCAACAGACCTTCGAGCGCCATCTTGGAAGCAATGAAGACGCAAAGAGTGGCTAGCAATTGTTTCACAATCAGAGACCGGGATTTCATTTTTTACATAGTATTTTATTTCCATCTAATAATATTTTAAATTTATTATCAAATATAATATATTAAATTTAATATCAATCATCCTTCAATGACTCAAATATCTGTCAACGCTTGCCTAAAACTAATAAAATCATATTTAAGTATTTTGCATTTTATTTTTATTTTGTCATGTGTTTTTGTGGCTAGAATCCAAAAAAAATATGTTTTAAAATTATGTCTTTTATTCAACGTCATTCAGTTGACGTCACATCAAGGTTCACTTCAGTTTTGCAAACAGTTTTATGTCGATTCAACTTTCAGTTGTCGCCCAGAATTACAATTCAAGAAATATATTTCATAATTGTTTCTGCAAAGTATCTTGTAATCTGGACTGCGCCACTTTGATACCAGCAACAGGTGCAACAGGTGCAACAGGTGCAACAGGTGCAACAGGTGCAACAGGTGCAACAGGTGCAACAGGTGCAACAGGTGCAACAAGTGCAACAGGTGCAACAAGTGCAATAGGTGCAACAGGTGCAACAGGTGCAACAGGTGCAACAGGTGCAACAGGTGCAACAGGTGCAACAGGTGCAACAAGTGCAACAGGTGCAACAGGTGCAACAGGTGCAACAGGTGCAACAGGTGCAACAGGTGCAACAGGTGCAACAGGTGCAACAGGTGCAACAGGTGCAACAGGTGCAACAGGTGCAACAGGTGCAACAGGTGCAACAGGTGCAACAGGTGCAACAGGTGCAACAAGTGCAACAGGTGCAACAGGTGCAACAAGTGCAACAGGTGCAACAGGTGCAACAGATGCAACAGGTGCAACAGGTGCAACAAGTGCAACAAGTGCAACAGGTGCAACAGGTGCAGCAAGTGCAACAGGTGCAACAAGTGCAACAGGTGCAACAAGTGCAACAGGTGCAACAGGTGCAACCACTGGCAACCACTGTCCAGGTTATTTGTTATTTGTTCTACATCTGGTTAATCTTGGACCTCGCAAGAAGGCGCTGGCTTTTTTAAGATGCAACTTTCTTAAGTTGGGTAAAAAGAACAATTGCCCGTGAGTTAATTACTCGTGTCACGTGGAACACAACGCAAGTTTATTTTGACATTTCTTGATGTGTTTTGTTTTCTTTCTGTCAACAGACCTTCGAGCGCCATCTTGGAAGCAATGAAGACGCAAAGAGTGGCTAGCAATTGTTTCACAATCAGAGACCGGGATTTCATTTTTTACATAGTATTTTATTTCCATCTAATAATATTTTAAATTTATTATCAAATATAATATATTAAATTTAATATCAATCATCCTTCAATGACTCAAATATCTGTCAACGCTTGCCTAAAACTAATAAAATCATATTTAAGTATTTTGCATTTTATTTTTATTTTGTCATGTGTTTTTGTGGCTAGAATCCAAAAAAAATATGTTTTAAAATTATGTCTTTTATTCAACGTCATTCAGTTGACGTCACATCAAGGTTCACTTCAGTTTTGCAAACAGTTTTATGTCGATTCAACTTTCAGTTGTCGCCCAGAATTACAATTCAAGAAATATATTTCATAATTGTTTCTGCAAAGTATCTTGTAATCTGGACTGCGCCACTTTGATACCAGCAACAGGTGCAACAGGTGCAACAGGTGCAACAGGTGCAACAGGTGCAACAGGTGCAACAGGTGCAACAGGTGCAACAGGTGCAACAAGTGCAACAGGTGCAACAAGTGCAATAGGTGCAACAGGTGCAACAGGTGCAACAGGTGCAACAGGTGCAACAGGTGCAACAGGTGCAACAGGTGCAACAAGTGCAACAGGTGCAACAGGTGCAACAGGTGCAACAGGTGCAACAGGTGCAACAGGTGCAACAGGTGCAACAGGTGCAACAGGTGCAACAGGTGCAACAGGTGCAACAGGTGCAACAGGTGCAACAGGTGCAACAGGTGCAACAGGTGCAACAAGTGCAACAGGTGCAACAGGTGCAACAAGTGCAACAGGTGCAACAGGTGCAACAGATGCAACAGGTGCAACAGGTGCAACAAGTGCAACAAGTGCAACAGGTGCAACAGGTGCAGCAAGTGCAACAGGTGCAACAAGTGCAACAGGTGCAACAAGTGCAACAGGTGCAACAGGTGCAACAGGTGCAACATGTGCAACAGGTGCAACAGGTGCAACAGGTGCAACAAGTGCAACAGGTGCAACAGGTGCAACAGGTGCAACAGGTGCAACAGGTGCAACAGGTGCAACAGGTGCAACAGGTGCAACAGGTGCAACAAGTGCAACAAGTGCAACAGGTGCAACAGGTGCAACAAGTGCAACAGGTGCAACAGGTGCAACAGGTGCAACAGGTGCAACAGGTGCAACAGGTGCAACAGGTGCAACAGGTGCAACAGTTGCAACAGGTGCAACAAGTGCAACAGGTGCAACAAGTGCAACATGTGCAACAGGTGCAACAGGTGCAACAGGTGCAACAGGTGCAACAGGTGCAACAGGTGCAACAGGTGCAACAAGTGCAACAGGTGCAACAGGTGCAACAAGTGCAACAGGTGCAACAGGTGCAACAGATGCAACAGGTGCAACAGGTGCAACAAGTGCAACAAGTGCAACAGGTGCAACAGGTGCAACAGGTGCAACAGATGCAACAGGTGCAACAGGTGCAACAGATGCAACAGGTGCAACAGGTGCAACAGGTGCAACAGGTGCAACAGGTGCAACAGGTGCAACAGGTGCAACAGGTGCAACAGGTGCAACAGGTGCAACAGGTGCAACAGGTGCAACAGGTGCAACAGGTGCAACAGGTGCAACAGGTGCAACAAGTGCAACAGGTGCAACAGGTGCAACAAGTGCAACAGGTGCAACAGGTGCAACAGGTGAATCCCATTTATTATATGTGTTTCATTTATTTATATTTATTATTTCATTTTATATGACATTCCTTTGTTTTTAATTGACATCTGATTTCAACTAAAGATGTTTATAGTGTTGATAATAATAAAAACCCGGGTGTAGCTGTATCTTATTGATACGGCCGATATTTAAGCTTGACTACGTTCAACTACCGCGTTGCCACGTAGGTCAACTACAGTACTGACCATACTTCACATGCAAGTTTTACATCTCTCTTTATTTGGGTTGTGTTTTCATATCTAATTTACATGCTGAAGGACTTTACAGATTGGGATGGAAGTGTCATCTTGCGATATATATATTTTATTTTGCATTAGTCTAATGACGAGTGCTAAAACGCCGCCTCCTCTCACGCCTCCAATATTTAGTTTATCGAAAATAAAAAAAAAGTACTTTTAGAGAATTGTCTGAACTATTGAATGATAATAAGTCGCACTCTATACTTAGCTTCCTGTAGGCTGTAGAGCTTGTAACACATTGGCTATTTTGTAGAGCAAATCCGTACATGCCTCCCTATATAATGCGCTTTAACACGCAGTCACGTCAAAAACAAACTAAATACAAATAAAAAATATTTCATTTAAAAATTAAACTGGTTTTTTCGAGTTGAAAACACCTGCTCATGTCCAGTACAAGATGGCGGCTGGTTTATTGTGACAAACTTTGACGTATAGCAGAACTGGATCCGCTTCTAGAAGGCGGTGTGATTGTTTCCAGACTCAAGTCTACTTGATGTAAACTTAGCACTTGTTTTAACAAAAACTATTTCAACTGGGTTTTGAATGCTAAGTGAAGAACAACTAAATTTCCGCACGTTTCGTAACTTGTACCTGTTACTTTATCAAGGGTAAGAGCAGTCCTGACAATTTTCCAATAACAAAAGAACCACACAAAATTATAACAACAAGCATCCTCAATGCATCTAAATAAAATAATCAGGGTCAATAACTCAAAAACTAACATATCTTGTATTTTCTGAAATAAAATCCTGCACAAATTGGTGTTTTTTATAAACTAACCGCTGTTTGCAGAGCTAGAATAAAGAGAGGTTAAGACAGGTCAACTTAAATAGACGCCATCTTGTTTTCTACTCTTCCAGAAACACATCCCGTTGCTCGTGACGACCAAGTTGGACAAAATGGACGCTGATTTTGGAGAGGTTTTATTTATTTATTGACAGTAATTTCCTGGAAACAACTTCGCTGCTTGACATGGTTGTCATGGTAACCAGGTTAATTCTAAAAGCATCGTCCTTTTTTTTACTTCACTAACGACATGATTTATCGAAAAACGTTTTTTACTTTTGAAATTGTTGCCTAAAAAACCGTGAGTCACTGAATTCCAGGATCACTGAATTACAGAGTCACTGAATTCCAGAGTCACTAAATTCCAGGGTCACTGAATTCCAGGGTCACTGAATTACAGAGCCACTGAATTACAGAGCCACTGAATTCCAGGGTCACTGAATTCCAGTCACTGAATTCCAGGGTCACTGAATTCCAGGGTCACTGAAATCCAGGGCCACTGAATTCCAGGATCACTGAATTCCAGGGTCACTGAATTCCAGAGTCACTGAATTCCAGGGTCACTGAATTCCAGGGTCACTGAATTCCAGGGTCACTGAATTCCAGGGTCACTGAATTCCAGGGTCACTGCATTGTACAAACTTTGTTAAACTAAGGAAGGGTAGAACGTAGTTTAAAGGTCTGAATTATTGCTGTTTATTTGTCTTTAATCCTGTAAAAATAAATGAAAGTAGAAATGAACTTTCAAGCTCTTCAAGTTGGTTGTAATATTTTCTTGAAATATTATTAAAGAAGTTTTGCATTTAAGTGAGAATTTTTAAATATTTGACACCAATTTTTGAAAGCTGCTTGCATTTGTTTCCTGGCAATGTTAACTGAACTCGAGGGCAATATTTTTGCATATGAAAATATTTGAAGGATTTTTGGTTTTTCTAGTTGTTTCCACAAGGAAGCTGAAACCAGCAAGCGAAGGATGGAAGAGGCCTCCGAATCTACGGTAGGATGCTCTACCAACTGAGCTATCCGGACACACATATTCCAGTTTTTGCGATGTAGGATAAGAGATCTCCTCAAAGGTGGGAAGAAGCCGAGGTTTATGGACGAGTTCTTAGCAATTCTAGGAGATTAGAGTAATTAGTTCCGGGTTAATGATTTAATTATTTTAAAGTAATGAAAAAAAATGAAATCCCGGTCTCTGATTGTAGAACAATTGCTAGCCACTCTTTGCGTCTTCATTGCTTCCAAGATGGCGCTCGAAGGTCTGTTGACAGAAAGAAAACAAAAACACATCAAGAAATGTCAAAATAAACTTGCGTTTTGTTCCACGTGGCACGAGTAATTAACTCGAGTAATTAGGGTACGGAATTAGGCTAACGGAGGCTAGGATTAGAAAAATTTTGATTTTTAATTTTTTTAATAACTAACCACGGATCGAATATATATTGATTATTGTGTCCACAAAAATTTATTAGGTTTTTCCGTGTGTGACTGTTTTCTGCTCAAAACCCAAAAACACTTGCGTTATCTCAGTTCGACGTTTTTAAATTTTTGGAACATTTATCTCGGGACTGACTCGATGGATCAGTTCATTGATAGTAGACTTGAGTTTGGGCTTTCCGGATTTTTTTTTTTTTTTTGGTTTGTGTGATTTTTTTAAGAAAGTTGCATTTAAAAAAGCCAGCGCCTTCTTGCGAGGTCGAAGGTTAACCAAAAGTAGAACAAATAACAAATAACCTGGACAGTGGTTGCCATGGAGATGCTTTGAAGCCAAGGACGCCATCTTGAGAGTCTCTTGTTTTTAATTCTCTCAAAAACCGCGCGCTTTTTCAAGTGTTTTCATTTGTTTTTGTAATTTTGCTTGAAAACTTGTTTAAAAGTGGGCGTTGTTTAAAAGTGGGCGTGGTTTAAAAGTGGGCGTGGTTAAACAAAAGTTGTGCATCCAACTGTAACTGTAGTCGTCATGGCAACAATAGAAAACAATATCCAGTATTTCTTATAAAAAACAATGAAAAACTAAATGAAATAATTTGCTCATTGCAAGACTTTATAATTTCACTGCCATCCAGGTTATTCAGGATCCGCGCCTCGCACGCGAATGTCTGCGATTATTTTTGTTGGTCGGCCATTTTGTTGTGACGTCACTGACCTGTTTGGCAAGATCGCGAAGTCGCTGTGACATTGTAGTTCCCGTCTCTGCCACCATGCGACTGAGAGCGCTGTCAGGCAGCTGCAGCAACAGGTGGGGGGCGTCGTACTCCTGTAATAAAACATATGGGGGGGCGTTAGTCAAGCTTAGCGAGCGAAGACACAAATACACTTCACTAACAGGAAATACAATTATCAAAGATTTATTTATGAAATGTTAGTTTTCAAGCCACCAACCAGAAGGCAAGACCGATTGAAAGCAAATTTTCAGTCGAAATTAAAAACCATTGAACTGAGACCTGTCACATTTCCAAAAAAAATATAAAAATAAAATTTTAAGAAGATTTTTTAGTACTTCAACGATACAAACAGCTTCGTTAGCAATAAATTTCAAAAATCCTCATAAATAATATAATTCTAATTATCATCTTAACAACATTGGTTGTCATAACAACACTGGTCTACTCACCGCCACTGGTATACACACCGCCACTGGTCTACACACCGCCACTGGTCTACTCACCGCCACTGGTATACACACCGCCACTGGTCTACACACCGCCACTGGTCTACACACCGCCACTGGTCTACACACCGCCACTGATCTACACACCGCCACTGGTCTACTCACCGCCACTGGTCTACACACCGCCACTGGTCTACACACCGCCACTGGTCTACTCACCGCCACTGGTCTACACACCGCCACTAGTCTACACACCGCCACTGGTCTGCTCACCGCCACTGGTCTAACACCGCCACTGGTCTACACACCGCCACTGGTCTACACACCGCCACTGGTCTACACACCGCCACTGGTCTACACACCGCCACTGGTCTACTCACCGCCACTGGTCTACACACCGCCACTGGTCTACACACCGCCACTGGTCTACACACCGCCACTGGTCTACACACCGCCACTGGTCTACACACCGCCACTGGTCTACACACCGCCACTGGTCTACACACCGCCACTGGTCTACACACCGCCACTGGTTTACACACCGCCACTGGCCTACACACCGCCACTGGTCTACACACCACCACTGGTCTACACACCGCCACTGGTCTACACACCGCCACTGGTCTACACACCGCCACTGGTCTACTCACCGCCACTGGTCTACACACCGCCACTGGTCTACACACAGCCACTGGTCTACACACCGCCACTGGTCTACACACCGCCACTGGTCTACACACCGCCACTGGTCTACACACCGCCACTGGTCTACACACCGCCACTGGTCTACTCACCGCCACTGGTCTACACACCGCCACTGGTCTACACACCGCCACTGGTCTACACACCGCCACTGGTCTACACACCGCCACTGGTCTACACACCGCCACTGGTCTACACACCGCCACTGGTCTACACACCGCCACTGGTCTACACACCGCCACTGGTCTACACACCGCCACTGGTCTACACACCGCCACTGGTCTACACACCGCCACTGGTCTACACACCGCCACTGGTCTACACACAGCCACTGGTCTACACACCGCCACTGGTCTACACACCGCCACTGGTCTACACACCGTCACTGGTCTACACACCGCCACTGGTCTACACACCGCCACTGGTCTACACCCCGCCACTGGTCTACACACCGCCACTGGTCTACACACCGCCACTGGTCTACACACCGCCACTGGTCTACACACCGCCACTGGTCTACACACCGCCACTGGTCTACTCACCGCCACTGGTCTACTCACCGCCACTGGTCTACACACCGCCACTGGTCTACACACCGCCACTGGTCTACACACCGCCACTGGTCTACACACCGCCACTGGTCTACTCACCGCCACTGGTCTACTCACCGCCACTGGTCTACACACCGCCACTGGTCTACTCACCGCCACTGGTCTACACACCACCACTGGTCTACTCACCGCCACTGCGCCTGCGTCCATGACAAGCAACCTGTCCGAGTCCATGACTGTGATCAGTCTGTGAGCGATCGTGATGACCGTGCAATCGAAGAAACATTCGCGTATCGTGGACTGAATCAGCTGATCGGTCCTGTCAAACAAACATGACGTCACCGTGGTGATGTTCGGCAACAACTTGACAACTAGCGACTTAACAATTGAGTTTTATTAAGTTTTGTTGAACTAATTTCAATAACAATTGCAACATAAAACAATTGATGTATTTTTATGCCAGCCAGTTGAACAAAACGTTTAAAGTCCCAGCAAATCACTGTAATTCTGAAACAATGGCTTAATATCTCAGATAACCTACAAATAAAAAACTGTTTCCAAGCTTTTCATCCAAATGTCTTAAGTTAATTTTATAAACCAATTTTCAATCACAAAATTTAGCAAACCTACGAACCCAGTAGATAAAAAGGCACTTTTTGTTGACACATTATTTTTGAAATTAAAGAAAATTAACTTAAAAGAAAACCAAATGTCAAGTGATTCGCTATTTTACAAGATAGAAAGGTAGAAACTACAAAAACCGCGGATAAAAAAACGCTTTAAAACAATGTAGCTCCGTAAAAAAACTAAGAATAATGGATTCTCAAGATGGCGGCCGTGGCTTGAAAGCGTATCCATGGCAACCACTATCAATAAACTTACTGCGGGTCAACATTTGCTGTCGCCTCGTCCAGCACTAGTACTCGATTGTCCCGTACGATGGCGCGCGCGAGACAAACCAACTGGCGCTGTCCGGCGCTGAGGTTGGCACCGCCTTCTAGAATCTCAGCGTCAAGGCTGGGCAAAGCCTGGTGAAGTTCCACCTGCAAAACAAGAGAAACAACATCACTGGGTGGACTGCGTACACCCGCGTGCATTGACCACTACATCACTGGGTGGACTGCGTACACCCGCTTGCATTGACCACTACATCACTGGGTGGACTGCGTACACCCGCGTGCATTGACCACTACATCACTGGGTGGACTGCGTACACCCGCGTGCATTGACCACTACATCACTGGGTGGGCTGCATACACCCGCGTGCATTGACCACTACATCACTGGGCGGACTGCGTACACCCGCGTACATTGACCACTACATCACTGGGTGGACTGCGTACACCCGCGTGCATTGACCACTACATCACTGGGTGGACTGCGTACACCCGCGTGCATTGACCACTTCATCACTGGGTGGACTGCCTACACCCGCGTGCATTGACCACTACATCACTGAGTGGACTGCGTACACCTGCGTGCATTGACCACTACATCACTGTGTGGACTGCGTACACCCGCGTGCATTGACCACTACATCACTGGGTGGACTGCGTACACCCGCGTGCATTGACCACTTCATCACTGGGTGGACTGCGTACACCCGCGTGCATTGACCACCACATCACTGGGTGGACTGCGTACACCCGCGTGCATTGACCACTACATCACTGGGTGGACTGCGTACACCCGCGTGCATTGACCACTACATCACTGGGTGGACTGCGTACACCCGCGTGCATTGACCACTAAATCACTGGGAGGTCTGCGTTCACCCGCGTGCATTGACCACTACATCACTGGGTGGACTGCGTACACCCGCGTACATTGACCAGTACATCACTGGGTGGACTGCGTACACCCACGTGCATTGACCACTACATCACTGGGTGGACTGCGTACACCGCGTGCATTGACCACTCCATCACTGGGTGGACTGCGTACACCCACGTGCATTGACCACTACATCACTGGGTGGACTGCGTACACCCGCGTACATTGACCAGTACATCACTGGGTGGACTGCGTACACCCGCGTGCATTGACCACTACATCACTGTGTAGACAGCGTACATCCGCGTGCATTGACTTCATCATAACTGGGCACGGACTAACCTCCCTGACTGCTGTCCAGAGCGCATGATCGGGTCGACTTCCGGTCGGGTCCAGGTTGTAACGCAGGGAGCCGGCGAACAACGCAGGTGTCTGTGGGATGATTGACAGGCGCGTGCGCAGTGCAGTCAGACCGACGTGCGCAGTGTCAAGGTCATCAAGACGCACGGTGCCATCTGTCGGTGCCAGGCGGAACAAAGCGGCGACCAGCGAAGACTTGCCGGCTCCAGTGCGACCAACCACACCAACCTGGCAAGATGGCCGTGATGAGGGTTGAAAGTTAAGCAACTCTGCGCTGGATCCAGTATTGGATTGGTGACCATCATACACATGACTAATTCTGTTCGGGAGAGAGGTTGGAGGGATGAAAGTTAAGCAACACTGCGCTGGGTCTGGTATTGGATGAGTGACCATCATACACATGACCAGTTCTGTTCGAGAGAGAGGTTGTAGGGATGAAAGTTAAGCAACACTGCGCTGGGTCAGGTATTGGATGGGTGACCATCATACACATGACCAGTTCTGTTCGAGAGAGAGGTTGTAGGGATGAAAGTTAAGCAACACTGCGCTGGGTCAGGTATTGGATGAGTGACCATCATAAACATAACCAGTTCTGTGCGGCCTATTTTTTGGTCAATGGGTGGCGGGGTTTGCAAAGTAGCTGACCTTGTGTCCAGCCTTGATGACGAAGTCAAGGTCACGCAACGAGGGTGGGGCGCCTGGTGCGTAGGTCAAGGTCACTCGCTCGAACCGGATTTCACCGTTCAGAGGCCAATCACGCGCCGGCGCAGCTCCTGGAACCAGTCACGTGATGCTGGAGACAAACTGAGCCGCAAATTTGTCACTTTATTATTTCAATAACATTCGTTTGTAGCGCACTTTTTAAATAGTCTCATAATCAAACATTCAAACATTGGTTTAACATATTACTGATTGGAAAATACAAGAAAATTTCTTACCACACTAGATTTTTTTTTTTCAAATTGGCAGCTAATTCAGCGAAAGTTCTTGACTTTGACATTTAAAAGTTTTTTATCAGAATCAAAATGATCATTTTGACAGATTACCCCAAGACATTTGACAAACGCGTTATAAAATCCTGTGTTCACTTATTTGAATTAACATTCGGAATTGAGTTTAAAGAATTTGTTTAAAAGCAAAAGTTGCTCAATCAGACCGAGATCAATATGGCCGCCAACAACAAAACTTATCAGCGCTCCTAGCAGCAAGCGCTGGGACTAACATTGCAGCGCTCCTAGCAGCAAGCGCTGGGACTAACCTTGCAGCGCTCCTAGCAGCAAGCGCTGGTACTAACATTGCAGCGCTCCTAGCAGCAAGCGCTGGGACTAACCTTGCAGCGCTCCTAGCAGCAAGCGCTGGGACTAACCTTGCAGCGCTCCTAGCAGCAAGCGCTGGGACTAACCTTGCAGCGCTCCTAGCAGCAAGCGCTGGGACTAACATTGCAGCGCTCCTAGCAGCAAGCGCTGGGACTAACATTGCAGCGCTCCTAGCAGCAAGCGCTGGGACTAACCTTGCAGCGCTCCTAGCAGCAAGCGCTGGGACTAACATTGCAGCGCTCCTAGCAGCAAGCGCTGGGACTAACCTTGCAGCGCTCCTAGCAGCAAGCGCTGGGACTAACCTTGCAGCGCTCCTAGCAGCAAGCGCTGGGACTAACCTTGCAGCGCTCCTAGCAGCAAGCGCTGGGACTAACCTTGCAGCGCTCCTAGCAGCAAGCGCTGGGACTAACCTTGCAGCGCTCCTAGCAGAAAGCGCTGGGACTAACATTGCAGCGCTCCTAGCAGCAAGCGCTGGGACTAACATTGCAGCGCTCCTAGCAGCAAGCGCTGGGACTAACCTTGCAGCGCTCCTAGCAGCAAGCGCTGGGACTAACATTGCAGCGCTCCTAGCAGCAAGCGCTGGGACTAACATTGCAGCGCTCCTAGCAGCAAGCGCTGGGACTAACATTGCAGCGCTCCTAGCAGCAAGCGCTGGGACTAACATTGCAGCGCTCCTAGCAGCAAGCGCTGGGACTAACATTGCAGCGCTCCTAGCAGCAAGCGCTGGGACTAACCTTACAGCGCTCCTAGCAGCAAGCGCTGGGACTAACCTTACAGCGCTGCTAGCAGCAAGCGCTGGGACTAACCTTACAGCGCTCCTAGCAGCAAGCGCTCGGACTAACCTTGCAGCGCTCCTAGCAGCAAGCGCTGGGACTAACCTTGCAGCGCTCCTAGCAGCAAGCGCTGGGACTAACATTGCAGCGCTCCTAGCAGCAAGCGCTGGGACTTACCTTGCAGCGCTGCTAGCAGCAAGCGCTGGGACTAACCTTGCAGCGCTCCTAGCAGCAAGCGCTGGGACTAACATTGCAGCGCTCCTAGCAGCAAGCGCTGGGACTAACATTGCAGCGCTCCTAGCAGCAAGCGCTGGGACTAACATTGCAGCGCTCCTAGCAGCAAGCGCTGGGACTAACATTGCAGCGCTCCTAGCAGCAAGCGCTGGGACTAACATTGCAGCGCTCCTAGCAGCAAGCGCTGGGACTAACCTTACAGCGCTCCTAGCAGCAAGCGCTGGGACTAACCTTACAGCGCTGCTAGCAGCAAGCGCTGGGACTAACCTTGCAGCGCTCCTAGCAGCAAGCGCTGGGACTAACCTTGCAGCGCTCCTAGCAGCAAGCGCTGGAACTAACATTGCAGCGCTCCTAGCAGCAAGCGCTGGAACTAACATTGCAGCGCTCCTAGCAGCAAGCGCTGGGACTAACATTGCAGCGCTCCTAGCAGCAAGCGCTGGAACTAACATTGCAGCGCTCCTAGCAGCAAGAGCTGGGACTAACATTGCAGCGCTCCTAGCAGCAAGCGCTGGGACTAACATTGCAGCGCTCCTAGCAGCAAGCGCTGGGACTAACATTGCAGCGCTCCTAGCAGCAAGCGCTGGAACTAACATTGCAGCGCTCCTAGCAGCAAGCGCTGGAACTAACATTACAGCGCTCCTAGCAGCAAGCGCTGGGACTAACCTTACAGCGCTGCTAGCAGCAAGCGCTGGGACTAACATTGCAGCGCTCCTAGCAGCAAGCGCTGGAACTAAGCTTAGAGTGATCTGCTCGAACAACACACGGTCCCATGGTGTAACGGTTAGCACTCAGGACTCTGAATCCTGCGATCCGAGTTCGAATCTCGGTGGGACCTTTTTGTTTTTACTCGTGACATCTGTTGCTGAATATTGTTTTTTTCCAGATTGCATCGATTTGTGTCAAACTTTCCCGCTTCAAGCAAACAAAGTGTGGTTTTGTGCTAAGTCCGTTTTATATCCACTCTTAATTCTTTTAAAGGGGCGTTTACCTTTCAATATTAATTTTTACCATAGATTTGTAACTGAAGCAAGAATTGAAATTGACATATTTAAAAAAATATTCTGAAAATATGCAACATGATAATTACATACCTGCAGTAATTCGCTTACTTTAGCTAAACTAATAATTGTATCATAAATGCCAAATTATTTCAACACAGAGGAAGGATTGAGGACTTTGCTCAAATTATTTGAATTTTATCTGATCAGAGGTTTGTCTAGGTGCTAGGGGTCGAAAAAGCACTACGGGTTTTTTCTTATGGGAGTTTTTTTTCTAAGCACCCAAGCCGTAAAACACGGACTTTGACAATTTCTGCACGGACGGCCGTGGACACAGGAGTTTTTTTTAAATAATCTAAATGCCATTATTAAATCTTCTAAATCGATGGTAAAAAATTAAATTCCAGGTTAAAAACTCGGACAAGCAGGCGCAGGATTGATATTTTCAGTTGTCAAAATTGATTGAATGTTTCTTCTATCAAGGGCTTGCATTGCAATTCTTTTTCAAGAATTCCTATTCAGCAAGTAATGTTAACTTTCAGATTTAAACAAATCTTTGGCCAATGAAGCGGCCGCAGGAAAACACAGAAATATTAAATAATTAGTTGCAAGTTCAAATTTTCAGAATTATTAAACTATGTCAATTTCAGTTCATACAACGTTAACATATGTTTGGTTGAAATTATTTTTGAATGTTAAATGCCCATTTAAAGCGATTGCAATTGTTGGATAAGCTTGCATGTAACGCATCTCCCCTCTGCACACTGGATCCCTCCAGCTCTAGGACATCACCAACCTGGCTCGGCTATGAAGGGTGCCTCGCGTTCGAGGGCGGTGTAGTCTGCCAGGCGCTCGACTGACGTCATCTGGGCGACCACCTCGGCCGTGCCTCGAATCCCATGCTGCAGCATCCCGGTCAGGATCAGCGATTGGGAGATGGCAAGACCGATCAACGCCCCGGGCATCGAACCTGACGGGCAAGCGGTACAACATTCCAGTCATATTATTGCCTCATTTTAATAAGTTATAAGTAATTCCAGGATTCTGACAATTGAACCAGATTAGCTTACCAAGAACCATTACATTGGCAGCAAAAGTGGAGGGATTTTAATGTTTTTATTATGAGATATTTAAAGTTTGTATGCAGAATCCGTCTGGTTCTGTTATTAAGACCCAACTCGACTATCATTAGCTCGCAGACGCATTCAACTTTGGTTATCGCACAAAACCCAGAGCCAGTGAAGAGTTTTAGCCGCCAAGTTGTCTGCTAGAAAAACTGACGCAATGCATATTCGACAATAAGTTGAATTCAGGAAATACAGACCCAACTTTGCAGTGGAACTTTGCGAGTTCTTCTCTGGTAGAGAATTTAAAAATATCAAATTCAAGCAAATTTAAGACAAAGTTTTTCTACAATTAAAATAATTTACTAAAGATTAGCAGACGCTTTTTATCGTCTTAATAAATGGGAGTTAAAACTGCAAATAATCCCGTAATTCCCAGTCGTGTTGCCTAGCAACCAAGTTAACCTGGCGGCAGATTCAACTTCACAGAGTGGCACAAGAGATTGTTATATGTACGATTGTCAGATCTAAGACAAACAAATGAATAAATCATCAAATTAGCTCACCCTGGGGCATGAGAAGGAATGTAAGCGTCACCATGGCAACAAAGCTTGTGCTAAGTAAGTCCAACCAAAGCCCGAACGCAGCGCTAGCAGTGACCACGAGGTCCCAGGAGGCGGTGTGTGAATCTTGCAACGTATCTAACTCTGTGCGCAGCAGCGACTGCGCATGACAGGCGCGTGCAGTCGCCAGGCCGTCAAGTGTAGCGGTCACGTGGGATATGACGGGACTGCGAGCTGTGGGCAAAAAAAAATACACTTCTTTTAATTGTAATGCACTTTAGATAAAAAATAAACCCTTCTTTTAGAAGAAAAGTTATTTAAATTGCAAACGCTAGCAATGCGCGGGGTATTTTATTATTATCAACACAAAAACCATCTCAAAAATTGATGCCCAAACGTTGACTCAAACCACGATCTCCTCCTGTCGTGGGTGTTGCTCTAACCAATTGAGCTACTTGGACCCTGATCTCCACCTGTCGCGGGTGTTGCTCTAACCAATTGAGCTACTTGGACCCCGATCTCCACCTGTCGCGGGTGTTGCTCTAACCAATTGAGCTACTTGGACCCTGATCTCCACCTGTCGCGGGTGTTGCTCTAACCAATTGAGCTACTTGTACCCCGATCTCCACCTGTCGCTGGTGTTGCTCTAACCAATTAAGCTACTTGGACCCCGATCTCCACCCGTCGCGGGTGTTGCTCTAACCAATTGAGCTACTTGGACCCTGATCTCCACCTGTCGCTGGTGTTGCTCTAACCAATTAAGCTACTTGGACCCCGATCTCCACCCGTCGCGGGTGTTGCTCTAACCAATTGAGCTACTTGGACCCTGATCTCCACCTGTCGCGGGTGTTGCTCTAACCAATTAAGCTACTTGGACCCCGATCTCCACCTGTCACGGGTGGTGCTCTTACCAATTGAGCTACTTGGACCCCGATCTCCATCTGTCGCGGATGTTGCTCTAACCAATTGAGCTACTTGGACGCATGCTTTTACAGATATTTTAGTGTATTTGATGAGAATTATGGATCTCTAAGGAAAAGATTGCAATGCACTGTTAAATACAAATTAAACAAAATTAACAATTGCAGAAGAAAACACATGAAGTGTCGAGACCAAGCTCAGACAAATGAACAAAGTGTTGAACTCACTGACGCCATCGAGTCTCTTAAGATCTTGCGCAGACGCAAGGTAGACGACACGAAGCTGCCAGAAGAAGAATCCGACGACAAAGATGGCGCAGAGAAACCAAGGAGTGACAATAACAACCATCGTTAGGATGCCAGTCATCACCAAGAACACCTGATGAAAAACCATACATTTACTAGAGCGGTCATTTGGCGGTGCTACCATGGTGCTATATAATACGACCGGTGGTATTATATAACCCCGACCTAGAGCGGTCATTTGGCGGTGCTACCATGGTGCTACATAATACGACCGGTGGTATTATATAACCCCGACCTAGAGCGGTCATTTGGCGGTGCTACCATGGTGCTACATAATACGACCGGTGGTATTATATAACCCCGACCTAGAGCGGTCATTTGGCGGTGCTACCATGGTGCTACATAATACGACCGGTGGTATTATATAACCCCGACCTAGAGCGGTCATTTGGCGGTGCTACCATGGTGCTACATAATACGACCGGTGGTATTATATAACCCCGACCTAGAGCGGTCATTTGGCGGTGCTACCATGGTGCTACATAATACGACTTTAGCAGGAAACGTTACCTGTATCGACTCCAGGAAGGCCTTTGGAAGGATTTCGTCAACAGCACCCATGTCCTTGGAGAATCGGTTCAGAACGCGGCCTTCAAAAGAAGATGACATCACTTCAAGCTATTGTCTGGATTGTGAAAGCATCAGAGTGTTCTATAGAACTACGCAAATACATTCTAACAAACATCTGATTTGACCTAATAGCGCTGTGCCTTTAATTAAACATCTATAACCAATGACAGGACGTTTAACAAAAGCGCTGTGACTCTGACTTAACCGCCCCACAAGGCAGTGTACGCCAGGTAGGGGTGTCAATGCACCCTTGACTCTCACCCGAGGGGTTCGTGTCAAAGAACAACATAGTTGCTCGCACGACGCTAGCAAACATGGCGTCGTGGAGGCGTCGCGACGCTTTCATGCAGACGCCCATGAACCAGAAAGAACGCGCCGATGTCAGCAGCACCGAGCCGAGGATGAAGCCCGAGTAGACCCAGAGACAAGTTGATGTGGGAACCAAATCTTCGCTGCTTGACATCTAAAGAACATATGAGTTAAGCAACACTGAGCTGCGTCAGGTATTGGATGGGTGACCACCGCTGGGTCATTGTATTTGGAAGGAAACAACTAAACGATGGATCTTTTATTAAACCTCCTATGCTAGGCCATGATATACCCGTGGTAACATAAGATAGCAGAATTGAGAAGCTCTGTCAGGCGATCTCAGCATCTCCATGGCTACCAAACGTTGAATCTACCATTGAACCTCCTATGCTAGGCCATGATATACCCGTGGTAACATAAGATAGCAGAACTGAGAAGCTCTGTCAGGCGATCTCAGCATATCCATGGCTACCAAACGTTGAATCTTCCATTGAACCTCCTATGCTAGGTTATGATATACCCGTGGTAACATAAGATAGCAGAATTGAGAAGCTCTGTCAGGCGATCTCAGCATCTCCATGGCTACCAAACGTTGAATCTACCATTGAACCTCCTATGCTAGGCCATGATATACCCGTGGTAACATAAGATAGCAGAACTAAAAAGCTCTGTCAGGCGATCTCAGCATATCCATGGCTACCAAACGTTGAATCTTCCATTGAACCTCCTATGCTAGGCCATGATATACCCGTGGTAACATAAGATAGCAGAATTGAGAAGCCTTGTCAGGCGATCTCAGCATCTCCGTGGCTACCAAACGTTGAATCTACCATTGAACCTCCTATGCTAGGCCATGATATTCCCGTGGTAACATAAGACAGCAGAATTGAAAAGCTCTGTCAGGTGATCTCAGCATCTCCATGGCTACCAAACGTTGAATCTACCATTGAACCTCCTATGCTAGGCCATGATATACCCGTGGTAACATAAGATAGCAGAATTGAGAAGCTCTGTCAGGCGATCTAGGCATCTCCATGGCTACCAAACGTTGAATCTACCATTGAACCTCCTATGCTAGGCCATGATATACCCGTGGTAACATAAGAAAGCAGAATTGAGAAGCTCTGTCAGGCGATCTCAGCATCTCCATGGCTACCAAACGTTGAATCTACCATTGAACCTCCTATGCTAGGCCATGATATACCCGTGGTAACATAAGATAGCAGAATTGAGAAGCTCTGTCAGGCGATCTAGGCATCTCCATGGCTACCAAACGTTGAATCTACCATTGAACCTCCTATGCTAGGCCATGATATACCCGTGGTAACATAAGATAGAAGAATTGAGAAGCTCTGTCAGGCGATCTCAGCATCTCCATGGCTACCAAACGTTGAATCTACCATTGAACCTTCTATGCTAGGCCATGATATACCCGTGGTAACATAAGATAGCAGAATTGAGAAGCTCTGTCAGGTGATCTCAGCATCTCCATGGCTACCAAACGTTGAATCTACCATTGAACCTCCTATGCTAGGCCATGATATACCCGTGGTAACATAAGATAGCAGAATTGAGAAGCTCTGTCAGGCGATCTCAGCATCTCACCTCCAGGTCTAGGTTTGTTGTGAGATTCTGTGCTATTCTTGTGAAGGTCATATTAATCAAGGTCGTCGTGGTTTCCACCGCCTCTGTGAAGGATTCAGTGACGTCTTTAAGAAGGCGGTGCTCCAAGGTCGTGCCGTTGACAGCCAGGTCCAAGGTCGAGGCTGTCATGTGCCGCCTTTGTTCTTCCTGACTAGTCCTAAAAAAGAACAGTTGCTATGACAACCACAGCCAGCTTAACTTGTGTGGGTTCTGAGCAAATCTGTGATCAGGTGGCAGCTATTGTAACCAAGTGTTGCCGGCTCGTTTGCTCAGCAGAACATTTCATATCAGCCCTGAGACTCTGACTTAACATTTTAACTCAACGTCAGGACGTTTAACATTTGAGTTTATTACTTGAGGAATGTTAATGTAATGTGTTATTAATTTTTAATGTTCTTATTAGAATTCTTAACACTTATACTTAATATTTGAATACTTGATACTGAGATGATGTATTCAACAGAGTGGTCGGCCATGTTGTTATTTCACAGCCTACCAGAAAGTGACCCAGTAGTCAGCGCCACTGGAGGCGGCTTGCGCCACTATGAGCAGCAGCATCAGTCCCAGCAGCGCTGGCCAAGATGCGCCTGCGTGGAAGTAGTCAGCGTACAGCGCCCAACGCATGTCACCATGTGAAACAACTTCACCCTGCGCTTGTGCCAAGGGGGCAGCGTCGTCATCGGCGTCGTCAGAGTCTGCGTCGTCAGAGTCGGCGTCGGAGTTTTTTCCGCCAGCAGAACTCTGAAAGACAAGCGAAATTTAAAGTTGAAAGTCAATAAAGATCCTGGTTTGGCTGAGTCAGGTATTGGATGAGTGACCATCATACACATGACCAGTTCTGTTCGGGAGAGAGGTTGGAGGGATGAAAGTTAAGCAACACTGCGCTGAGTCAGGTATTGGATGGGTGACCATCATACACATGACTAGTTCTGTTCGGGAGAGAGTTAGGAGGGATGAAAGTTAAGCAACACTGCGCTGGGTCAGGTATTGGATGGGTGACCATCATACACATGACTAGTTCTGTTTGGGAGAGAGGTTGGAGGGATAAAAGTTAAGCAACACTGCACTGGGTCAGGTATTGGATGGGTGACCATCATACACATGACAAGTTCTGTTCGGGAGAGAGGTTGGAGGGATGGAGGTTAAGCAACACTGCGCTGAGTCAGGTATTGGATGGGTGACCATCATACACATGACCAGTTCTGTTCAGGAGAGAGGTTAGAGGGATAAAAGTTAAGCAACACTGCACTGGGTCAGGTATTGGATGGGTGACCATCATACACATGACCAGTTCTGTTCAGGAGAGAGGTTGGAGGGATAAAAGTTAAGCAACACTGCACTGGGTCAGGTATTGGATGGGTGACTATCATACACATGACCAGTTCTGTTCAGGAGAGAGGTTGGAGGGATAAAAGTTAAGCAACACTGCACTGGGTCAGGTATTGGATGGGTGACCATCATACACATGACAAGTTCTGTTCGGGAGAGAGGTTGGAGGGATCGAGGTTAAGCAACACTGCGCTGAGTCAGGTATTGGATAGGTGACCATCATACACATGACCAGTTCTGTTCAGGAGAGAGGTTGGAGGGATAAAAGTTAAGCAACACTGCACTGGGTCAGGTATTGGATGGGTGACCATCATACACATGACAAGTTCTGTTCGGGAGAGAGGTTGGAGGGATAGAGGTTAAGCAACACTGCGCTGAGTCAGGTATTGGATGGGTGACCATCATACACATGACCAGTTCTGTTCAGGAGAGAGGTTGGAGGGATAAAAGTTAAGCAACACTGCACTGGGTCAGGCATTGGATGGGTGACCATCATACACATGACCAGTTCTGTTCAGGAGAGAGGTTGGAGGGATAAAAGTTAAGCAACACTGCACTGGGTGAGGTATTGGATGGGTGACTATCATACACATGACCAGTTCTGTTCAGGAGAGAGGTTTGAGGGATAAAAGTTAAGCAACACTGCACTGGGTCAGGTATTGGATGGGTGACCATCATACACATGACAAGTTCTGTTCGGGAGAGAGGTTGGAGGGATGGAGGTTAAGCAACACTGCGCTGAGTCAGGTATTGGATGGGTGACCATCATACACATGACCAGTTCTGTTCAGGAGAGAGGTTGGATGGATAAAAGTTAAGCAACTCTGCACTGGGTCAGGTATTGGATGGGTGACCATCATACACATGACAAGTTCTGTTCGGGAGAGAGGTTAGAGGGATGGAGGTTAAGCAACACTGCGCTGAGTCAGGTATTGGATGGGTGACCATCATACACATGACCAGTTCTGTTCGGGAGAGAGGTTGGAGGGATGAAAGTTAAGCAACACTGCGCTGGGTCAGGTATGGGATGGGTGACTATCATACACATGACCAGTTCTGTTCGGGAGAGAGGTTGAAGGGATGAAAGTTAAGCAACACTGCGCTGAGTCAGGTATTGGATGGGTGACCATCATACACATGACCAGTTCTGTTTGGGAGAGAGGTTGGAGGGATGAAAGTTAAGCAACACTGCGCTGGGTCAGGTATTGAATGGGTGACCATCATACACATGACCAGTTCTGTTTGGGAGAGAGGTTGGAGGTATGAAAGTTAAGCAACACTGCGCTGGGTCTGGTATTGAATGGGTGACCATCATACACATGACCAGTTCTGTTTGGGAGAGAGGTTGGAGGGATGAAAGTTAAGCAACACTGCGCTGGGTCAGGTATTGGAAGGGTGACCATCATACACATGACCAGTTCTGTTCGGGAGAGAGGTTGGAGGGATGAAAGTTAAGCATCATTGCGCTCGGTCAGGTATTGGATGGGTGACCATCATACACATGACTAGTTCTGTTCGGGAGAGAGGTTGAAGGGATGAAAGTTAAGCAACACTGCGCTGAGTCAGGTATTGGATGGGTGACCATCATACACATGACCAGTTCTGTTCGGGAGAGAGGTTGAAGGGATGAAAGTTAAGCAACACTGCGCTGATTCAGGTATTGGATGGGTGACCATCATACACATGACCAGTTCTGTTCGGGAGAGAGGTTGGAGGGATGAAAGTTAAGCAACACTGCACTGGGTCAGGTATTGGATGGGTGACCATCATACACATGACCAGTTCTGTTCGTGAGAGAGGTTGGAGGGATGAAAGTTAAGCAACACTGCGCTGGGTCAGGTATTGGATGGGTGACCATCATACACATGACCAGTTCTGTTTGGGAGAGAGGTTGGAGGGATGAAAGTTAGTACAGCAACTTCACTCGCCTTGCTTATCAACCTCTCAACAGCATGGATTTGTGGAGGTATCTTTCAATTTATGAAAGAAATTTGATAAAAATAATTATTATTTGTGGGCTTAAGACCGGATAGCTTTAGGTAATAAATGTCAAGTTTTTATGTTTAACATTTAATTGAGTCAATGTTTGACTTCTTTGATATTTTAACACACGTGACTCACACGCGCCGACGTCTCTGAAAAGCGTCGCTACGCTCTCTTGGGCTTCTTTGGCGCCGCATCATCTTCCTCTGACGTCAGCGCCGTGGCGAAGCTTGTGGCAGCCAGCTGAAGCTCATTGTAAGTTCCTTGATTCTCCACTTTACCCTGAAACAAAAGTCCCAGGTTCGATCCTCGAGGCCGGCTTTCCTGATACTTTACATTTGATGATTGCATTCCGAAGTATTTTCAGGAATTTTGCCAAATTTTTACTGAAATCATTGTTTTTGATATTGTCATAAGATTTTGGAAAATTTGTTGATATTTTTTAATTCAAATATATTTTAGTGCAAGTTGCGTTTGACTATTATAATTACATTAAGAGTGTATTTTAATTGGACAAAATTACGCAGTTTCAACAACCAATCAGAAAACTGCCTGACACCACGTCATCGTAGGTCATGGAGAGAGCACAAAAAGAAAGATGGCCGCCGAACAGATGGTGATCCTGAACTTTGATGTAATGACTCCTTTATGCCCAAGATTTATCAACAATATCTGTTCTTTGGCGTCGTTCGTTCCTAACTTTCAGTTTGTATTTATTGAGAACAATAATTGGTTTTAGATATGCACTGAAAAGCTGTCCCTTGAAATTAAATATGAAACTGACAAGTCACGGCAGAACCAGCATCTTCAGCTCCAGAATGCAGTGAAATCTTCTTCCAAGTCAAAGTGAATTAAAAGTATAAACATTTGAATCCGATCCAAACGTTTGTTTATGTTTTTCACGGTTCGTTGATTCAACTCAGACTCACGTTGTTCAGAATCACAATCAAGTCAGCCGTGTGCAGGAAGTGTAGTTGATGCGTTGCCATGACAACCGTCTTGCCACGGAGAAGTCCAGTGACGCAGTTGTCAAACAAGTGGCGCCCCACGTGGGCATCAACTGCACTAAGCGGGTCATCCAGCAAATAAACGTCAGCATCACGGTACACGGCCCTGTGGAGTTCACCGACATTACCATCATAAGCATCATGTAGACACTGACTTAACATCTCTTCTGAAGGACAATACACGGCCCTGTGGAGGACACAGACATTACCATCATAAGCATCATGTAGACACTGACTTAACATCTCTTCTGAAGGACAATACACGGCCCTGTGGAGGACACAGACATTACCATCATAAGCATCATGTATACACTGACTTAACATCTCTTCTGAAGGACAATACACGGCCCTGTGGAGGACACCGACATTACCATCATAAGCATCAAGTAGACACTGACTTAACATCTCTTCTGAAGGACAATACACGGCCCTGTGGAGGACACAGACATTACCATCATAAGCATCAAGTAGACACTGACTTAACATCTCTTCTGAAGGACAATACACGGCCCTGTGGAGGACACAGACATTACCATCATAAGCAACATGTAGACACTGACTAAACATCTCTTCTGAAGGACAAAACACGGCCCTGTGGAAGACACAGACATTACCATCATAAGCAACATGTAGACACTGACTAAACATCTCTTCTGAAGGACAATACACGGCCCTGTGGAGGACACAGACATTACCATCATAAGCATCATGTAGACACTGACTTAACATCTCTTCTGAAGGACAATACACGGCCCTGTGGAGGACACAGACATTACCATCATAAGCATCAAGTAGACACTGACTTAACATCTCTTCTGAAGGACAATACACGGCCCTGTGGAGGTCACAGACATTACCATCATAAGCATCATGTAGACACTGACTTAACATCTCTTCTGAAGGACAATACACGGCCCTGTGGAGGTCACAGACATTACCATCATAAGCATCAAGTAGACACTGACTTAACATCTCTCCTGAAGGACAATACACGGCCCTGTGGAGGACACAGACATTACCATCATAAGCATCAAGTACACACTGACTTAACATCTCTCCTGAAGGACAATACACGGCCCTGTGGAGGACACAGACATTACCATCATAAGCATCAAGTAGACACTGACTTAACATCTCTTCTGAAGGACAATACACGGCCCTGTGGAGGACACAGACATTACCATCATAAGCATCAAGTAGACACTGACTTAACATCTCTTCTGAAGGACAATACACGGCCCTGTGGAGGACACAGACATTACCATCATAAGCATCAAGTAGACACTGACTTAACATCTCTTCTGAAGGACAATACACGGCCCTGTGGAGGACACAGACATTACCATCATAAGCATCAAGTACACACTGACTTAACATCTCTTCTGAAGGACAATACACGGCCCTGTGGAGGACACAGACATTACCATCATAAGCATCATGTAGACACTGACTTAACATCTCTTCTGAAGGACAATACACGGCCCTGTGGAGGACACAGACATTACCATCATAAGCATCAAGTAGACACTGACTTAACATCTCTTCTGAAGGACAATACACGGCCCTGTAGCAATGTACAGACCTCGCTAGTGATACGCGTGCGCGCTGTCCACCGCTTAGCCCCGCCCCCTTCTCACCGACCAATAAGTGATCTCCATGAGGTAACGCTTCAAGGTCAGGTTCAAGGGCGCATGCGCGAACCACTCGCCGATAGCGATGTGCGTCCCAAGGAGCGCCGAACAGGATGTTGGCTCGAACCTGGAAACCAGGACGGCCATTTTGTAGGACCGCCATTTTGTAGGACCGCCATTTTGTAGGACCACCATTTTGTAGTACAACCATTTTGTAGGACTGCCATTTTGTAGGAACGCCATTTTGTAGGACTGCCATTTTGTAGGACTGCCATTTTGTAGGACTGCCATTTTGTAGGACCGCCATTTTGTAGTACAACCATTTTGTAGGACCGCCATTTTGTAGGAACGCCATTTTGTAGGACCGCCATTTTGTAGTACAACCATTTTGTAGGACCGCCATTTTGTAGGAACGCCATTTTGTAGTACAACCATTTTGTAGGACCGCCATTTTGTAGGAACGCCATTTTGTAGGACCGCCATTTTGTAGAACCACCATTTTGTAGGACCGCCATTTTGTAGGACCACCATTTTGTAGTACAACCATTTTGTAGGAACGCCATTTTGTAGGAACGCCATTTTGTAGGACCGCCATTTTGTAGGACCACTATTTTGTAGGACCGCCATTTTGTAGGACCACCATTTTGTAGTACAACCATTTTGTAGGAACGCCATTTTGTAGGAACGCCATTTTGTAGGACCGCCATTTTGTAGGACCACTATTTTGTAGGACTGCCATTTTGTAGGAACGCCATTTTGTAGGACCACCATTTTGTAGGACCGCCATTTTGTAGGACCGCCATTTTGTAGGAACGCCATTTTGTAGGACCGCCATTTTGTAGGACCGCCATTTTGTAGGACCACCATTTTGTAGGAACGACATTTTGAAGGAACGCCATTTTGTAGGAACGCCATTTTATAGGAACGCCATTTTGTAGGAACGCCATTTTGTAGGACAGCCATTTTGTAGGACCGCCATTTTGTGATGGCCTGACAATGCCGCCAACTTAGCGTACCTGTCTTTATTCACAGGATGCCGTTGGGTTGGCAACAATAAGTTTACGCTGTTTCTCTTTTTTTTTATACCCCCTTCTGATTTCAAAATATTGTGATTGCGTGGAAATGAAGAAAGACATTTACACTTTTTAGAGCAAATCAATTTAGGTCTAAACAATCTCTAAACAAGGATCCAGATGGACCAAATTCGCTCAATTTCACTTCCATTCCCCCAGATTCCCCCAGATTCCCCTAGATTTCACCAGATTTTACCAGATTCCTCCAAAACCCCCAAGATTCCACCAATTTCATTATATTTTACCGTATCCCCTCAGTTTTTTCAAAGGATTTTAACTTACTGTGCCTGCAAAGAGCCAAGGTTCCTGCGACGCGTAGCTCACTCGACCACCGACTGACATCGCGCCTGCGCTGAGCGGCAACTCACCGAGCAGCGCCAACAAGAGCGAGCTCTGGTGAAAAAACATGTAATTAACATGAGCTTGCACAACTTGAAGCTGGTCCCATGGTTTCACCTTGCCACGCCTAAACTTGTCATGTGACAGTGCAATGTTTGTATGGAATTATCATGAGCTTGAACAACTTGAAGCTGGTCCCATGGTTTCACCTTGCCACGCCGATACTTGTCATGTGACAGTGCAATGTTTGCATGGAATTATCATGAGCTTGAACAACTTGAAGTTGGTCCCATGGTTTCACCTTGCCACGCCTATACTTGTCCAGGGACAGTGCAATGTTTGTATGGAATTATCATGAGCTTGAACAACTTGAAGCTGGTCCCATGGTTTCACCTTGCCACGCCTATACTTGTCCAGGGACAGTGCAATGTTTGAATGGAATTATCATGAGCTTGAACAACTTGAAGCTGGTCCCATGGTTTCACCTTGCCACGCCTATACTTGTCCTGGGACAGTGCAATGTTTGTATGGAATTATCATGAGCTTGCACAACTTGAAGCTGGTCCCATGGTTTCACCTTGCCACGCCTATACTTGTCCTGGGACAGTGCAATGTTTGTATGGAATTATCATGAGCTTGAACAACTTGAAGCTGGTCCCATGGTTTCACCTTGCCACGCCTATACTTGTCCAGGGACAGTGCAATGTTTGTATGGAATTATCATGAGCTTGAACAACTTGAAGCTGGTCCCATGGTTTCACCTTGCCACGCCTATACTTGTCCAGGGACAGTGCAATGTTTGTATGGAATTATCATGAGCTTGAACAACTTGAAGCTGGTCCCATGGTTTCACCTTGCCACGCCTATACTTGTCCAGGGACAGTGCAATGTTTGTATGGAATTATCATGAGCTTGAACAACTTGAAGCTGGTCCCATGGTTTCACCATGCCACGCCTATACTTGTCCAGGGACAGTGCAATGTTTGTATGGAATTATCATGAGCTTGAACAACTTGAAGCTGGTCCAATGGTTTCACCTTGCCACGCCTATACTTGTCCAGGTACAGTGCAATGTTTGTATGGAATTATCATGAGCTTGAACAACTTGAAGCTGGTCCCATGGTTTCACCTTGCCACGCCTATACTTGTCATGTGACAGTGCAATGTTTGTATGGAATTATCATGAGCTTGAACAACTTGAAGCTGGTCCCATGGTTTCACCTTGCCACGCCTATACTTGTCCAGGGACAGTGCAATGTTTGTATGGAATTATCATGAGCTTGAACAACTTGAAGCTGGTCCCATGGTTTCACCTTGCCACGCCTATACTTGTCCAGGGACAGTGCAATGTTTGTATGGAATTATCATGAGCTTGAACAACTTGAAGCTGGTCCCATGGTTTCACCTTGCCACGCCTATACTTGTCATGTGACAGTGCAATGTTTGTATGGAATTATCATGAGCTTGAACAACTTGAAGCTGGTCCCATGGTTTCACCTTGCCACGCCTATACTTGTCCAGGGACAGTGCAATGTTTGTATGGAATTATCATGAGCTTGAACAACTTGAAGCTGGTCCCATGGTTTCACCTTGCCACGCCTATACTTGTCCAGGGACAGTGCAATGTTTGTATGGAATTATCATGAGCTTAAACAACTTGAAGCTGGTCCCATGGTTTCACCTTGCCACGCCTATACTTGTCCAGGGACAGTGCAATGTTTGTATGGAATTATCATGAGCTTGAACAACTTGAAGCTGGTCCCATGGTTTCACCTTGCCACGCCTATACTTGTCCAGGGACAGTGCAATGTTTGTATGGAATTATCATGAGCTTGAACAACTTGAAGCTGGTGCCATGGTTTCACCTTGCCACGCCTATACTTGTCCAGGGACAGTGCAATGTTTGTATGGAATTATCATGAGCTTGAACAACTTGAAGCTGGTCCCATGGTTTCACCTTGCCACGCCTATACTTGTCCAGGGACAGTGCAATGTTTGTATGGAATTATCATGAGCTTGAACAACTTGAAGCTGGTCCCATGGTTTCACCTTGCCACGCCTATACTTGTCATGTGACAGTGCAATGTTTGTATGGAATTATCATGAGCTTGAACAACTTGAAGCTGGTCCCATGGTTTCACCTTGCCACGCCTATACTTGTCATGTGACAGTGCAATGTTTGTATGGAATTATCATGAGCTTGAACAACTTGAAGCTGGTCCCATGGTTTCACCTTGCCACGCCTATACTTGTCCAGGTACAGTGCAATGTTTGTATGGAATTATCATGAGCTTGAACAACTTGAAGCTGGTCCCATGGTTTCACCTTGCCACGCCTATAGTTGTCCAGGGACAGTGCAATGTTTGTATGGAATTATCATGAGCTTGAACAACTTGAAGCTGGTCCCATGGTTTCACCTTGCCACGCCTATACTTGTCCAGGGACAGTGCAATGTTTGTATGGAATTATCATGAGCTTGAACAACTTGAAGCTGGTCCCATGGTTTCACCTTGCCACGCTTATACTTGTCCAGGGACAGTGCAATGTTTGTATGGAATTATCATGAGCTTGAACAACTTGAAGCTGGTCCCATGGTTTCACCTTGCCACGCTTATACTTGTCCAGGGACAGTGCAATGTTTGTATGGAATTATCATGAGCTTGAACAACTTGAAGCTGGTCCCATGGTTTCACCTTGCCACGCCTATACTTGTCCAGGTACAGTGCAATGTTTGTATGGAATTATCATGAGCTTGAACAACTTGAAGCTGGTGCCATGGTTTCACCTTGCCACGCCTATACTTGTCCAGGGACAGTGCAATGTTTGTATGGAATTATCATGAGCTTGAACAACTTGAAGCTGGTCCCATGGTTTCACCTTGCCACGCCGATACTTGTCCAGGGACAGTGCAATGTTTGTATGGAATTATCATGAGCTTGAACAACTTGAAGCTGGTCCCATGGTTTCACCTTGCCACGCCTATACTTGTCCAGGGACAGTGCAATGTTTGTATGGAATTATCATGAGCTTGAACAACTTGAAGCTGGTCCCATGGTTTCACCTTGCCACGCCTATACTTGTCATGTGACAGTGCAATGTTTGTATGGAATTATCATGAGCTTGAACAACTTGAAGCTGGTCCCATGGTTTTACCTTGCCACGCCTAAACTTGTCCAGGGACAGTGCAATGTTTGTATGGAATTATCATGAGCTTGAACAACTTGAAGCTGGTCCCATGGTTTCACCTTGCCACGCCTATACTTGTCATGTGACAGTGCAATGTTTGTATGGAATTATCATGAGCTTGAACAACTTGAAGCTGGTCCCATGGTTTCACCTTGCCACGCCTATACTTGTCCAGGGACAGTGCAATGTATGTATGGAATTATCATGAGCTTGAACAACTTGAAGCTGGTCCCATGGTTTCACCTTGCCACGCCTATACTTGTCCAGGGACAGTGCAATGTTTGTATGGAATTATCATGAGCTTGAACAACTTGAAGCTGGTCCCATGGTTTCACCTTGCCACGCCTATACTTGTCATGGGACAGTGCAATGTTTGTATGGAATTATCATGAGCTTGAACAACTTGAAGCTGGTCCCATGGTTTCACCTTGCCACGCCTATACTTGTCCAGGGACAGTGCAATGTTTGTATGGAATTATCATGAGCTTGAACAACTTGAAGCTGGTCCCATGGTTTTACCTTGCCACGCCTATAGTTGTCCAGGGACAGTGCAATGTTTGTATGGAATTATCATGAGCTTGAACAACTTGAAGCTGGTCCCATGGTTTCACCTTGCCACGCCTATACTTGTCATGTGACAGTGCAATGTTTGTATGGAATTATCATGAGCTTGAACAACTTGAAGCTGGTCCCATGGTTTCACCTTGCCACGCCTATACTTGTCCAGGGACAGTGCAATGTTTGTATGGAATTATCATGAGCTTGAACAACTTGAAGCTGGTCCCATGGTTTCACCTTGCCACGCCTATAGTTGTCCAGGGACAGTGCAATGTTTGTATGGAATTATCATGAGTTGAACAACTTGAAGCTGGTCCCATGGTTTCACTTTGCCACGCCTATACTTGTCCAGGGACAGTGCAATGTTTGTATGGAATTATCATGAGCTTGAACAACTTGAAGCTGGTCCCATGGTTTTACCTTGCCACGCCTATACTTGTCCAGGGACAGTGCAATGTTTGTATGGAATTATCATGAGCTTGAACAACTTGAAGCTGGTCCCATGGTTTCACCTTGCCACGCCTATACTTGTCATGTGACAGTGCAATGTTAGTATGGAATTATCATGAGCTTGAACAACTTGAAGCTGGTCCCATGGTTTCACCTTGCCACGCCTATACTTGTCCAGGGACAGTGCAATGTTTGTATGGAATTATCATAAGCTTGAACAACTTGAAGCTGGTCCCATGGTTTCACCTTGCCACGCCTATACTTGTCATGTGACAGTGCAATGTTTGTATGGAATTATCATGAGCTTAAACAACTTGAAGCTGGTCCCATGGTTTCACCTTGCCACGCCTATACTTGTCCAGGGACAGTGCAATGTTTGTATGGAATTATCATAGACTTGAACAACTTGAAGCTGGTCCCATGGTTTCACCTTGCCACGCCTATACTTGTCATGTGACAGTGCAATGTTTGTATGGAATTATCATGAGCTTGAACAACTTGAAGCTGGTCCCATGGTTTCACCTTGCCACGCCTATACTTGTCCAGGGACAGTGCAATGTTTGTATGGAATTATCATGAGCTTGAACAACTTCAAGCTGGTCCCATTGTTTCACCTTGCCACGCCTATACTTGTCCAGGGACAGTGCAATGTTTGTATGGAATTATCATGAGCTTGAACAACTTGAAGCTGGTCCCATGGTTTCACCTTGCCACGCCTATACTTGTCCAGGGACAGTGCAATGTTTGTATGGAATTATCATGAGCTTGAACAACTTGAAGCTGGTCCCATGGTTTCACCTTGCCACGCTTATACTTGTCCAGGGACAGTGCAATGTTTGTATGGAATTATCATGAGCTTGAACAACTTGAAGCTGGTCCCATTGTTTCACCTTGCCACGCCTATACTTGTCATGTGACAGTGCAATGTTTGTATGGAATTATCATGAGCTTGAACAACTTGAAGCTGGTCCCATGGTTTCACCTTGCCACGCCTATACTTGTCCAGGGACAGTGCAATGTTTGTATGGAATTATCATGAGCTTGAACAACTTGAAGCTGGTCCCATGGTTTCACCTTGCCACGCCTATACTTGTCCAGGGACAGTGCAATGTTTGTATGGAATTATCATGAGCTTGAACAACTTGAAGCTGGTCCCATGGTTTCACCTTGCCATGCCTATACTTGTCATGTGACAGTGTAATGTTTGTATGGAATTATCATGAGCTTGAACAACTTGAAGCTGGTCCCATGGTTTCACCTTGCCACGCCTATACTTGTCCAGGGACAGTGCAATGTTTGTATGGAATTATCATGAGCTTGAACAACTTGAAGCTGGTCCCATGGTTTCACCTTGCCACGCCTATACTTGTCCAGGGACAGTGCAATGTTTGTATGGAATTATCATGAGCTTGAACAACTTGAAGCTGGTCCCATGGTTTCACCTTGCCACGCCTATACTTGTCCAGGGACAGTGCAATGTTTGTATGGAATTATCATGAGCTTGAACAACTTGAAGCTGGTCCCATGGTTTCACCTTGCCACGCCTATACTTGTCATGTGACTGTGCAATGTTTGTATGGAATTATCATGAGCTTGAACAACTTGAAGCTGGTCCCATGGTTTCACCTTGCCACGCCTATACTTGTCATGTGACAGTGCAATGTTTGTATGGAATTATCATGAGCTTGAACAACTTGAAGCTGGTCCCATGGTTTCACCTTGCCACGCCTATACTTGTCCAGGGACAGTGCAATGTTTGTATGGAATTATCATGAGCTTGAACAACTTGAAGCTGGTCCCATGGTTTCACCTTGCCACGCCTATACTTGTCCAGGGACAGTGCAATGTTTGTATGGAATTATCATGAGCTTGAACAACTTGAAGCTGGTCCCATGGTTTCACCTTGCCACGCCTATACTTGTCCAGGGACAGTGCAATGTTTGTATGGAATTATCATGAGCTTGAACAACTTGAAGCTGGTCCCATGGTTTCACCTTGCCACGCCTATACTTGTCCAGGGACAGTGCAATGTTTGTATGGAATTATCATGAGCTTGAACAACTTGAAGCTGGTCCCATGGTTTCACCTTGCCACGCCTATACTTGTCCAGGGACAGTGCAATGTTTGTATGGAATTATCATGAGCTTGAACAACTTGAAGCTGGTCCCATGGTTTCACCTTGCCACGCCTATACTTGTCCAGGGACAGTGCAATGTTTGTATGGAATTATCATGAGCTTGAACAACTTGAAGCTGGTCCCATGGTTTCACCTTGCCATGCCTATACTTGTCATGTGACAGTGTAATGTTTGTATGGAATTATCATGAGCTTGAACAACTTGAAGCTGGTCCCATGGTTTCACCTTGCCACGCCTATACTTGTCCAGGGACAGTGCAATGTTTGTATGGAATTATCATGAGCTTGAACAACTTGAAGCTGGTCCCATGGTTTCACCTTGCCACGCCTATACTTGTCATGTGACTGTGCAATGTTTGTATGGAATTATCATGAGCTTGAACAACTTGAAGCTGGTCCCATGGTTTCACCTTGCCATGCCTATACTTGTCATGTGACAGTGTAATGTTTGTATGGAATTATCATGAGCTTGAACAACTTGAAGCTGGTCCCATGGTTTCACCTTGCCACGCCTATACTTGTCCAGGGACAGTGCAATGTTTGTATGGAATTATCATGAGCTTGAACAACTTGAAGCTGGTCCCATGGTTTCACCTTGCCACGCCTATACTTGTCCTGGGACAGTCCAATGTTTGTATGGAATTATCATGAGCTTGCACAACTTGAAGCTGGTCCCATGGTTTCACCTTGCCACGCCTATACTTGTCCAGGGACAGTGCAATGTTTGTATGGAATTATCATGAGCTTGAACAACTTGAAGCTGGTCCCATGGTTTCACCTTGCCACGCCTATACTTGTCCAGGGACAGTGCAATGTTTGTATGGTATTATAATGAGCTTGAACAACTTGAAGCTGGTCCCATGGTTTCACCTTGCCACGCCTATACTTGTCATGTGACTGTGCAATGTTTGTATGGAATTATCATGAGCTTGAACAACTTGAAGCTGGTCCCATGGTTTCACCTTGCCACGCCTATACTTGTCATGTGACAGTGCAATGTTTGTATGGAATTATCATGAGCTTGAACAACTTGAAGCTGGTCCCATGGTTTCACCTTGCCACGCCTATACTTGTCCAGGGACAGTGCAATGTTTGTATGGAATTATCATGAGCTTGAACAACTTGAAGCTGGTCCCATGGTTTCACCTTGCCACGCCTATACTTGTCCAGGGACAGTGCAATGTTTGTATGGAATTATCATGAGCTTGAACAACTTGAAGCTGGTCCCATGGTTTCACCTTGCCACGCCTATACTTGTCCAGGGACAGTGCAATGTTTGTATGGAATTATCATGAGCTTGAACAACTTGAAGCTGGTCCCATGGTTTCACCTTGCCACGCCTATACTTGTCCAGGGACAGTGCAATGTTTGTATGGAATTATCATGAGCTTGAACAACTTGAAGCTGGTCCCATGGTTTCACCTTGCCACGCCTATACTTGTCCAGGGACTGTGCAATGTTTGTATGGAATTATCATGAGTTGAACAACTGGAAGCTGGTCCCATGGTTTCACCTTGCCACGCCTATACTTGTCCAGGGACAGTGCAATGTTTGTATGGAATTATCATGAGCTTGAACAACTTGAAGCTGGTCCCATGGTTTCACCTTGCCACGCCTATACTTGTCCAGGGACAGTGCAATGTTTGTATGGAATTATCATGAGCTTGAACAACTTGAAGCTGGTCCCATGGTTTCACCTTGCCATGCCTATACTTGTCATGTGACAGTGTAATGTTTGTATGGAATTATCATGAGCTTGAACAACTTGAAGCTGGTCCCATGGTTTCACCTTGCCACGCCTATACTTGTCCAGGGACAGTGCAATGTTTGTATGGAATTATCATGAGCTTGAACAACTTGAAGCTGGTGCCATGGTTTCACCTTGCCACGCCTATACTTGTCCAGGGACAGTGCAATGTTTGTATGGAATTATCATGAGCTTGAACAACTTGAAGCTGGTCCCATTGTTTCACCTTGCCACGCCTATACTTGTCATGTGACAGTGCAATGTTTGTATGGAATTATCATGAGCTTGAACAACTTGAAGCTGGTCCCATGGTTTCACCTTGCCACGCCTATACTTGTCCAGGGACAGTGCAATGTTTGTATGGAATTATCATGAGCTTGAACAACTTGAAGCTGGTCCCATGGTTTCACCTTGCCACGCCTATACTTGTCCAGGGACAGTGCAATGTTTGTATGGAATTATCATGAGCTTGAACAACTTGAAGCTGGTCCCATTGTTTCACCTTGCCACGCCTATACTTGTCATGTGACAGTGCAATGTTTGTATGGAATTATCATGAGCTTGAACAACTTGAAGCTGGTCCCATGGTTTCACCTTGCCACGCCTATACTTGTCATGTGACAGTGCAATGTTTGTATGGAATTATCATGAGCTTGAACAACTTGAAGCTGGTCCCATGGTTTCACCTTGCCACGCCTATACTTGTCATGTGACAGTGCAATGTTTGTATGGAATTATCATGAGTTTGAACAACTTGAAGCTGGTCCCATGGTTTCACCTTGCCACGCCTATACTTGTCCAGGGACAGTGCAATGTTTGTATGGAATTATCATGAGCTTGAACAACTTGAAGCTGGTCCCATGGTTTCACCTTGCCACGCCTATACTTGTCATGTGACTGTGCAATGTTTGTATGGAATTATCATGAGCTTGAACAACTTGAAGCTGGTCCCATGGTTTCACCTTGCCACGCCTATACTTGTCCAGGGACAGTGCAATGTTTGTATGGAATTATCATGAGCTTGAACAACTTGAAGCTGGTCCCATGGTTTCACCTTGCCACGCCTATACTTGTCCAGGGACAGTGCAATGTTTGTATGGAATTATCATGAGCTTGAACAACTTGAAGCTGGTCCCATGGTTTCACCTTGCCACGCCTATACTTGTCATGTGACTGTGCAATGTTTGTATGGAATTATCATGAGCTTGAACAACTTGAAGCTGGTCCCATGGTTTCACCTTGCCACGCCTATACTTGTCCAGGGACAGTGCAATGTTTGTATGGAATTATCATGAGCTTGAACAACTTGAAGCTGGTCCCATGGTTTCACCTTGCCACGCCTATACTTGTCCAGGGACAGTGCAATGTTTGTATGGAATTATCATGAGCTTGAACAACTTGAAGCTGGTCCCATGGTTTCACCTTGCCACGCCTATACTTGTCCAGGGACAGTGCAATGTTTGTATGGAATTATCATGAGCTTGAACAACTTGAAGCTGGTCCCATGGTTTCACCTTGCCACGCCTATACTTGTCCAGGGACAGTGCAATGTTTGTATGGAATTATCATGAGCTTGTACAACTTGAAGCTGGTCCCATGGTTTCACCTTGCCACGCCTATACTTGTCCAGGGACAGTGCAATGTTTGTATGGAATTATCATGAGTTGAACAACTGGAAGCTGGTCCCATGGTTTCACCTTGCCACGCCTATACTTGTCCAGGGACAGTGCAATGTTTGTATGGAATTATCATGAGCTTGAACAACTTGAAGCTGGTCCCATGGTTTCACCTTGCCACGCCTATACTTGTCCAGGGACAGTGCAATGTTTGTATGGAATTATCATGAGCTTAAACAACTTGAAGCTGGTCCCATGGTTTCACCTTGCCACGCCTATACTTGTCCAGGGACAGTGCAATGTTTGTATGGAATTATCATGAGCTTGAACAACTTGAAGCTGGTCCCATGGTTTCACCTTGCCACGCCTATACTTGTCCAGGGACAGTGCAATGTTTGTATGGAATTATCATGAGCTTGAACAACTTGAAGCTGGTCCCATGGTTTCACCTTGCCACGCCTATACTTGTCCAGGGACAGTGCAATGTTTGTATGGAATTATCATGAGATTGAACAACTTGAAGCTGGTCCCATGGTTTCACCTTGCCACGCCTATACTTGTCCAGGGACAGTGCAATGTTTGTATGGAATTATCATGAGCTTGAACAACTTGAAGCTGGTCCCATGGTTTCACCTTGCCACGCCTATACTTGTCCAGGGACAGTGCAATGTTTGTATGGAATTATCATAAGCTTGAACAACTTGAAGCTGGTCCCATGGTTTCACCTTGCCACGCCTATACTTGTCCAGGGACAGTGCAATGTTTGTATGGAATTATCATGAGCTTGAACAACTTGAAGCTGGTCCCATGGTTTCACCTTGCCACGCCTATACTTGTCCAGGGACAGTGCAATGTTTGTATGGAATTATCATGAGCTTGAACAACTTGAAGCTGGTCCCATGGTTTCACCTTGCCACGCCTATACTTGTCCAGGGACAGTGCAATGTTTGTATGGAATTATCATGAGCTTGAACAACTTGAAGCTGGTCCCATGGTTTACCTTGCCGGCTCCCACGGCTCCCACGAGCGCACACAGTTGTCCAGGTTTCACCGCCATGTTGACTCTACTTAAGGTTGGCGTGATGGTGTCGTGTCTCCAACAAGCCAGGGCGTTTAGTAGCCACACGTTGCCAGGGACAACGCCTTTGTTACCTCCAGGTCCAGGGTGGACTGCGTCCTCTGGGGTAATAACAAAAACGTTAGATCGGAGTCAAAGTAGCTCAATTGGTTAGAGCAACACCCACGGCAGATGGAGATCGGGGTCTAAGTTTTTCAATTGGTTAGAGCAACACCCGCGACAGGTGGAGATCGGGGTCCAAGTAGCTCAATTGGTTAGAGCAACACCCGCGACAGGTGGAGATCGGGGTCCAAGTAGCTCAATTGGTTAGAGTAACACCCACGACAGGTGGAGATCGGGGTCCAAGTTCCTGTTTAGGCATCAATATTTGAGAGGTTATAAGTGTTCCTGATAATAAAGTTTTGGCTGCACCTATATTACGAGTGAAGTGTATTGAATTGCGTTGTACTGAGTTATCAGTTACCTAGTGGCACGTGCTCTTTCAGCTCTAGTACGGCCTGCAGTCGAGAGATGGAGACTCTGGTCTCAGCTCCTTGCACCACAGCTTCCGGGTAATAAATAGCCATCGTGAATTTCATGACGTTGAAAAACTGCGCCAACGCGAACACCTGGCGGATAAGGCGGGGCTATGTTAATGACAGGATAAAACATCTGATAAAAAAAAACATAAAAAGAACAAAGGATTCAGCCAGCTGATCTCAAATAACCTGGATAGAGCATGGGATGCAGCCAGCTGATCTTAAATAACCTGGAAAGAGCATAGGATCCAGTCAGCTGATCTCAAATAACCTGGATAGAGCATAGGATCCAGCCAGGATATCTCAAATAACATGGATAGAGCATAGGATCCAGCCAGCTGATCTCAAATAACCTGGATAGAGCATAGGATCCAGCCAGTTGATCTTAAATAACATGGATAGAACATAGGATCCAGCCAGCTAATCTCAAATAACCTGGATAGAGCATAGGATCCAGCCAGCTGATCTTAAATAACATGGATAGAACATAGGATCCAGCCAGCTGATCTTAAATAACATGGATAGAACATAGGATCCAGCCAGCTGATCTTAAATAACATGGATAGAACATAGGATCCAGCCAGCTTATCTCAAATAACCTGGAAAGAGCATAGGATCCAGCCAGCTGATTTCAAATAACCTGGATAGAGTATAGGATCCAGCCAGCTGATCTCAAATAACCTGGATAGGGCATAGGATCCAGCCAGCTGATCTCAAATAACATGGATAGAGCATAGGATCCAGCCAGCTGATCTCAAATAACATGGATAGAGCATAGAATCCAGCCAAAAAAGCTTGGCTTACCTTGGCTGGAGTGACAGGGATGTCCAACAAAGCTTGGCTTACCTTGGCTGGAGTGACAGGGATGTCCAACAAAGCTTGGCTTACCTTGGCTGGAGTGACAGGGATGTCCAACAAAGCTTGGCTTACCTTGGCTGAAGTGACAGGGATGTCCAACAAAGCTTGGCTTACCTTGGCTGGAGTGACAGGGATGTCCAACAAAGCTTGGCTTACCTTGGCTGGAGTGACAGGGATGTCCAACAAAGCTTGGCTTACCTTGCCAGGAGTGACAGGGATGTCCAACAAAGCTTGGCTTACCTTGGCTGGAGTGACAGGGATGTCCAACAAAGCTTGACTTACCTTGCCTGGAGTGACAGGGATGTCCAACAAAGCTTGGCTTACCTTGGCTGGAGTGACAGGGATGTCCAACAAAGCTTGGCTTACCTTGCCAGGAGTGACAGGGATGTCCAACAAAGCTTGGCTTACCTTGCCTGGAGTGACAGGGATGTCCAACAAAGCTTGGCTTACCTTGGCTGGAGTGACAGGGATGTCCAACAAAGCTTGGCTTACCTTGGCTGGAGTGACAGGGATGTCCAACAAAGCTTGGCTTACCTTGGCTGGAGTGACAGGGATGTCCAACAAAGCTTGGCTTACCTTGGCTGGAGTGACAGGGATGTCCAACAAAGCTTGGCTTACCTTGGCTGGAGTGACAGGGATGTCCAACAAAGCTTGGCTTACCTTGGCTGGAGTGACAGGGATGTCCAACAAAGCTTGGCTTACCTTGGCTGGAGTGACAGGGATGTCCAACAAAGCTTGGCTTACCTTGGCTGGAGTGACAGGGATGTCCAACAAAGCTTGGCTTACCTTGGCAGGAGTGACAGGGATGTCCAACAAAGCTTGGCTTACCTTGGCTGGAGTGACAGGGATGTCCAACAAAGCTTGGCTTACCTTGGCAGGAGTGACAGGGATGTCCAACAAAGCTTGGCTTACCTTGGCTGGAGTGACAGGGATGTCCAACAAAGCTTGGCTTACCTTGGCTGGAGTGACAGGGATGTCCAACAAAGCTTGGCTTACCTTGGCTGGAGTGACAGGGATGTCCAACAAAGCTTGGCTTACCTTGGCTGGAGTGACAGGGATGTCCAACAGCACGCAAGACACGAGAGTAACGAAGAGCGAGGTTCGCTCTGCAAAGACTCTGAACGACAGGTTGATGGCCTTGAGGTAAGCAGACTTCTTCATCACCGACATCTCACGGCTGGCAACAGGTTAAGCAACATTTGGTGTGAATAAGTCTTTGGTTGGGTGACCGCCTCTGATGGGGAGCGCTCAGCTGCTCGGCTGGCGGGAGTCACAAGGTCACCTTGGTTTCTGTCAGGTTAGGTTAGGTTAGGTCAGGATCTTCGCTTGCCAAACAAGTACAAAAGAGAGGAGGCGGTGTTTGCGTGAGAAAAAATCGATTCACGCCGAGTCACGCTCACGCACAATAATCACGCACGCATTTGTAAAGCAACTCACGGTCACGCATGACAGCATTCAGATGGAAGTTATAATAATGATTGATTATTGGGGTTTAACGACGCACTGTTTTGACATCTGGCCGTGGGCACTGTTGTTTTGGTTTCGGTGAATGACTGGATGATGATTAGCTAGACCTAGCCTAGAAGCGAGGAGGGGAAACCCAGTACCGTCAAGTAGCCTACTTCTAGTCAGTGCTACCAACACAAGGCCACTCACAGTCTAGTCAGTGCTACCAACACAAGGCTACTCACAGTCTAGTCAGTGCTACCAACACAAGGCTACTCACCGTCTAGTCAGTGCTACCAACACAAGGCTACTCACAGTCTAGTCAGTGCTACCAACACAAGGCTACTCACCGTCTAGTCAGTGCTACCAACACAAGGCTCCTCACCGTCTAGTCAGTGCTACCAACACAAGGATACTCACCGTCTAGTCAGTGCTACCAACACAAGGCTACTCACCGTCTAGTCAGTGCTACCAACACAAGGCTACTCACCGTCTAGTCAGTGCTACCAACACAAGGCTACTCACCGTCTAGTCAGTGCTACCAACACAATGCTTCTCACAGTCTAGTCAGTGATACCAACACAATGCTTCTCACAGTCTAGTCAGTGATACCAACACAAGGCTACTCACAGTCTAGTCAGTGCTACCAACACAAGGCTACTCACAGTCTAGTCAGTGCTACCAACACAAGGCTACTCACAGTCTAGTCAGTGCTACCAACACAAGGCTACTCACAGTCTAGTCAGTGCTACCAACACAAGGCTACTCACAGTCTAGTCAGTGCTACCAACACAAGACTACTCACCGTCTAGTCAGTGCTACCAACACAAGGCTACTCACCGTCTAGTCAGTGCTACCAACACAAGGCTACTCACCGTCTAGTCAGTGCTACCAACACAAGGCTACTCACAGTCTAGTCAGTGCTACCAACACAAGACTACTCACCGTCTAGTCAGTGCTACCAACACAAGGCTACTCACCGTCTAGTCAGTGCTACCAACACAAGGCTACTCACCGTCTAGTCAGAGCTACCAACTTCTCGAAGGGTTTTTCCCATGCGTACATCTTGATGGCTTGCATCCCAGACAGGATCTCAGACATGACACGCACGCGTGCGTCAGTGCGTGACGCAATCAAAGTGCGGTAGCGTGACGCAAGTCGGCTCAGGAAACCTAGCAACCAAAAATTATTAGCGCTGTGACTCTGACTAAACATGTAAACCCAATGACAGGACGTTTAACATTAGCGCTGTGACTCTGACTAAACCTGTAAACCCAATGGCAGGACGTTTAACATTAGCGCTGTGACTCTGACTTAACCTGTAAACCCAATGACAGGACGTTTATCATTAGCGCTGTGACTCTGTCTAAACCTGTAAACCCAATGACAGGACGTTTAACATTAGCGCTGGGACTCTGACTTAACATGTAAACCAAATGACAGGACGTTTAACATAAGCGCTGTGACTCTGACTAACCTGTAAACCCAATGACAGGAAGTTTAACATTAGCGCTGTGACTCTGACTAAACCTGTAAACCCAATGACAGGACGTTTAACATTAGCGCTGTGACTCTGACTAAACCTGTAAACCCAATGACAGGACGTTTAACATCAGCGCTGTGACTCTGACTAAACCTGTAAACCCAATGACAGGACGTTTAACATAAGCGTTGTGACTCTGACTTAACCTGTAAACCCAATGACAGGACGTTTAACATTAGCACTGTGACTCTGACTAACCTGTAAACCCAATGACAGGACGTTTAACATTAGCACTGTGACTCTGACTAAACCTGTAAACCCAATGACAGGACGTTTAACATTAGCACTGTGACTCTGACTAAACCTGTAAACCCAATGGCAGGACACGCAGAAAGCGTTGGTTCAGTTCCTCACTTTTTTGAGAATGATAACCAATTTTTAGGATCCTTGTGTGCTATGCTTGTGCTTATTGCCATGTCAATTGTGTGCAGTCCCATATGATAACCAAGTTTTAAGATCCTTGTGTGCTATGCTTGTGCTGATTGCTATGTCAATTGTGTGCAGTCCCATATGATAACCAAGTTTTAAGATTCTTGTGTACTATGCTTGTGCTTATTGCTATGTCAATTGTGTGCAGTCTCATATGATAACCAAGTTTTAAGATCCTTGTGTGCTATGCTTGTGCTTATTGCTATGTCAATTGTGTGCAGTCCCATATGATAACCAAGTTTTAAGATCCTTGTGTGCTATGCTTGTGCTGATTGCTATGTCAATTGTGTGCAGTCCCATATGATAACCAAGTTTTAAGATCCTTGTGTGCTATGCTTGTGCTTATTGCTATGTCAATTGTGTGCAGTCCCATATGATAACCAAGTTTTAAGATCCTTGTGTGCTATGCTTGTGCTTAATGCTATGTCAATTGTGGGTGGACCTTATGCTCTCGAGTTCAGAACTTAGAATCTGACCAAACCTGCAAACCCAATGGCAGGACGTGTTATTATAATGTTGACCAAAGCCAAGGTATAAGTGGCTGGTAACCTTCAGATGGCAACTTTTCTTATAAGTAATATCACAGCACAGCTTACTCTCCACTGGCACCGTCTGCAGGAAAAGGATGGCCACGCCTATCAATGCAGCTCCTCCCACCATATGGTAGACGATATACGTCACAATGGCTGTCTGGATGGGCAGGATCCAGGTGTAATGAAGGAACATCAACACAGTGTCGAACCGAGCTGCGTCATTACTCAACAGGTTTGCTAATGCGCCAGCGCCATGTGATCCCAGGGCAGTCTGCGATGACGTCAGCACCTGCCAATAAATAACATTTGGTAGACAAACTTAATACCAGCTAATTGTAAGGTAAACATAGCGCAGTTTTGACAACAGACCATGTGGCACTGGTCTTATGAAGTCGGTGAATGTGTAGAATATGATGGACAAGCCTAGGATCGAGGTAAGGAGGGGAAACCCGGTGCCGGCACGTAGCCTACTCCTGTCGAATAGCATCAAGGGGACCACCAGCTTAACGTCCCTTTCAAATGACAGTACAACTCGAACAACAGGATTCCTCCACAAATCTATGCTGTCAATAGGTTAAAAAGCAAAAATTAGGAAAATGATCAAAGAAGTTAAGTAACACTGCGCTGAGTCAGGTATTGAATGGGTGACCACCGAACGGTTTGGCGTGTTGGAAACACCGGTCCTCGTGAGATCACCAAAGTTGAGCAACACTGCGCTGGGTCAGGTATTGGATGGGTGACCACCGAACGGTTTGGCATGTTGGAAACACCGGTCCTCCTGAGATCACCGAAGTTAAGCAACACTGCGCTGGGTCAGGTATTAAATGGGTGACCACCGAACGGTTTGGCGTGTTGAAAACACCGGTCCTTGTGAGATCACCGAAGTTTAGCAACATGTATTACCTTGCGATAGAGCAGCGAGCAGACAGCGAGACGCATCCTCATACCGATTTTACACGCAGCTAACATTGTGTGGTGGTACAAAACCACGCCAAGCAACGCGCAGCCAAGCATCGCGGCTGCGCACCACCGAGCGTGCGCAGCACTCGTCTGCGCATCCGCCTCGAAGTGCTGCAAGAGCAACCCGAGAAGCAGCGGCTGAGAAACCCTGAAACAAAAACCTGTATAGAGCAAAGGATCCAGCCAGCTGATCTCAAATAACATGGATAGAGCATAGGATCCAGCCAGCTGATCTCAAATAACATGGATAGAGCATAGGATCCAGCCAGCTGATCTCAAATAACATGGATAGAGCATAGGATCCAGCCAGCTAATCTCAAATAACCTGGATAGAACATAGGATCCAGCCAGCTGATCTCAAATAACCTGGATAGAACATAGGATCCAGCCAGCTGATCTCAAATAACCTGGATAGAGCATAGGATCCAGCCAGCTGATCTCAAATAACCTGGATAGAACATAGGATCCAGCCAGCTGATCTCAAATAACCTGGATAGAACATAGGATCCAGCCAGCTGATCTCAAATAACCTGGATAGAACATAGGATCCAGCCAGCTGATCTCAAATAACCTGGATAGAACATAGGATCCAGCCAGCTGATCTCAAATAACCTGGATAGAACATAGGATCCAGCCAGCTGATCTCAAATAACCTGGATAGAACATAGGATCCAGCCAGCTGATCTCAAATAACCTGGATAGAACATAGGATCCAGCCAGCTGATCTCAAATAACCTGGATAGAGCATAGGATCCAGCCAGCTGATCTCAAATATCTTGAATAGAGCATAGGATCCTGCCAATTAATCTAAAATAACCTGGATAGAGCATAGGATCCTGCCAATTAATCTAAAATAACCGTGATAGAGCATAGGATCCAGGCAGCTGATCTCAAATAACTTCAAAAGTGCATAGGACCCAGACAGCTGATCTCAAAAAACCTCTCTTAATTTGTATGCAGAATAATAAAGAATTACATCCTAACCGTCCCCTGCTTTCACTTCTCCCATTAACAATTTTAAAGAACAAACTGAATTGGTCTACAAAGCATGAGTCAGAAGTAACTTTGTTACAACCATGACGTCAACTGAATGACGTCTTTGCGCCTACCTGAGGACGATGGCGTGGAATCCTTTGAAAAATCCGAGCATCGCGTATTCCCAGCCGAACGTCTTGACCAAGGCTCGAAGCAAGCTGGCAGGACGTCCAGAACCATCGGCAGCCTGGCGAACCTCACCAAGCCAGTTCCTGTAAGAGATTTAGGGTGATCCCGGTGCCAGCACGCCCCTGTCCAACATCACCAAGGACCGGCCACCGCTTAGCCTTGTCACTTTGACACACTGTGTTGGCTGCTCCTGTCCAACAGCACTGAGGACCATCCACTGCTTAGCCTTGTAACTTTGACACACTGTGTTGGCTGCTCCTGTCCAACAGCACCAAGGACCAGCCACCGCTTAGCCTTGTCACTTTGACACACTGTGTTGGCTGCTCTTGTCCAACAGCACCAAGAACCGGCCACCGCTTAGCCTTGTCACTTTGACACACTGTGTTGGCTGCTCCTGTCCAACAGCACCAAGGACCGGCCACTGCTTAGCCTTGTCACTTTGACACACTGTGTTGGCAGCTCCTGTCCAACAGCACCAAGGACCAGCCACCGCTTAGCCTTGTCACTTTGACACACTGTGTTGGCTGCTCCTGTCCAACAGCACCAAGAACCGGCCACCGCTTAGCCTTGTCACTTTGACACACTGTGTTGGCTGCTCCTGTCCAACAGCACCAAGGACCGGCCACCGCTTAGCCTCGTCACTTTGACACACTGTGTTGGCTGCTCCTGTCCAACAGCACCAAGGACCGGCCACCGCTTAGCCTCGTCACTTTGACACACTGTGTTGGCTGCTCCTGTCCAACAGCACCAAGGACCGGCCACCGCTTAGCCTTGTCACTTTGACACACTGTGTTGGCTGCTCCTGTCCAACAGCACCAAGGACCGGCCACCGCTTAGCCTTGTCACTTTGACACACTGTGTTGGCTACTCCTGTTCAACAGCACCAAGGACCGGCCACCGCTTAGCCTTGTCACTTTGACACGCTGTGTTGGCTGCTCCTGTCCGACAGCACCAAGGACCGGCCACCGCTTAGCCTTGTCACTTTGACACACTGTGTTGGCTGCTCCTGTCCAACAGCACCAAGGACCGGCCACCGCTTAGCCTTGTCACTTTGACACACTGTGTTGGCTGCTCCTCTCCAACAGCACCAAGGACCAGCCACCGCTTAGCCTTGTCACTTTGACACACTGTGTTGGCTGCTCCTGTCCAACAGCACCAAGGACCAGCCACCGCTTAGCCTTGTCACTTTGACACACTGTGTTGGCTGCTTCTGTCCAACAGCACCAAGGACCGGCCACCACTAAGTCTTGTTTCTGATTGGCTGATGACGAAGCTAACCTGATCTGGTATTGGCTCAATCTTTGTCCTCGCTTGTTTCTTCGCTTACCGCTCGAGTCTATCACAGATGGCGCTTGACTGGTCCACCGGAAGCACATTGTACAAGTCCTCGACGCCTAGATCTCGCTTCCGGCCTTTCCGGAACAAGTCGATGATCCACCTGGCGGGCAACAAGTGAACTTGGTGAGTGACAGGCGAGGTCCATGAGGTCAATGGATGGTCAGTGAGGTATTGAAATGTAGTCACGTAAAACATTAATTTTGTTTATTAAATAAAAAAATATCCCTCTCTTCCCCATTTTTATTTATTATATTCCTATTATCTTTCAAAAAGGTATTTTGTTTCTCTTGAAAAATTCCGTTTAGATAGTTTTAAGTATAAACTCAATGTACTAAAAGTTTCAGAGCTACGAAATTATGAGATAAAATTAAAAATCTACCTTTGTGTGTAAAAAATCGCATGTTTTTACATGTGTTTACGTATGGGAAAGTTCATACAAAATCAACACATCATTAAACCTGACCAACTTTTATGTGAAATAAAAGAATGTTTACGCATAAAGAAGGCTTAGAACAGACTTTGTCTCGCATCGTCCATGCGCAGTAGCAGTCCAAACTTGTTTGGGCTTCTAGCTAACGACCCGTTAAAGATAACAAAAAAAAGTTACCAATTGAAAGCTGAGAAAATTCAGGTACTGTAAAGTTGAAAAAAAAAAAATACATAAAATATAAAAACTACTCTTAATGTACAAACATCCCCTAAATTGAAAATAAAAACTATTTACCCAGCTTTCTACGTAGGGAAAATTGAAGAAAACATCACAAAAGATCTTATCAAGCTCGTCTGAAAGTTTCGTTAAAGATTTCGCAAACATTTTTCAAAATAATTTTTCCCGATTTCGAAATTGAATTGGAATGTCACAATTTTATAAGATGTGCTGATTTACCTAATACACATATTTGACAGAGCAAAGTAGACATAAGTTTAAAAAGTAGGATAATACGATTTTAAAAACACATTTTAATGTCTGTAATGGCTGAGTATTTTAATAAAAAGATTTCACAAAATATTTAACAGTAAGCGCATCAATCGGACTAAAACCGGACTTTGACTAATCTTACAAAAAATTAAAATCGATTCTATGCAGCGATGTGTCTTTAGCAACTTGTTATCTATTTGCAAGCAATTAAAATACCACTGGCGATAAAATTATAAGTGCATTCATTTTTTAACAATGCAATCCCGTTCTAGATAAGCGGAGAAATCAACTCATTTATCGGTTACATTTTTCCCGTCTCTGATAACGAGGACGTTTGACTCCGATTTCCGACATTCAAAGCATTTCCTGGTATTACTGTCAGTAGCACCGTGCTAACTAGCACCACCATAGCACCAAGCAGTGACCCTGGTATTACTGTCAGTAGCACCGTGCTAACTAGCACCACCATAGCACCAAGCAGTGACCCTGGTATTACTGTCAGTAGCACCGTGCTAACTAGCACCACCATAGCACCAAGCAGTGACCCTGGTATTACTGTCAGTAGCACCGTGCTAACTAGCACCACCATAGCACCAAGCAGTGACCCTGGTATTACTGTCAGTAGCACCGTGCTAACTAGCACCACCATAGCACCAAGCAGTGACCCTGGTATTACTGTCAGTAGCACCGTGCAAACTAGCACCACCATAGCACCAAGCAGTGACCCTGGTATTACTGTCAGTAGCTCCGTGCTAACTAGCACCACCATAGCACCAAGCAGTGACCCTGGTATTACTGTCAGTAGCACCGTGCTAACTAGCACCACTTAAGCACCAAGCAGTGACCCTGGTATTACTGTCAGTAGCACCGTGCTAACTAGCACCACCATAGCACCAAGCAGTGACCCTGGTATTACTGTCAGTAGCACCGTGCTAACTAGCACCACTTAAGCACCAAGCAGTGACCCTGGTATTACTGTCAGTAGCACCGTGCTAACTAGCACCACCATAGCACCAAGCAGTAACCCTGGTATTACTGTCAGTAGCACCGTGCTAACTAGCACCACCATAGCACCAAGCAGTGACCCTGGTATTACTGTCAGTAGCACCGTGCTAACTAGCACCACCATAGCACCAAGCAGTGACCCTGGTATTACTGTCAGTAGCACCGTGCTAACTAGCACCACCATAGCACCAAGCAGTGACCCTGGTATTACTGTCAGTAGCACCGTGCTAACTAGCACCTCCATAGCACCAAGCAGTGACCCTGGTATTACTGTCAGTAGCACCGTGCTAACTAGCACCACCATAGCACCAAGCAGTGACCCTGGTATTACTGTCAGTGACACCGTGCTAACTAGCACCACCATAGCACCAAGCAGTGACCCTGGTATTACTGTCAGTAGCACCGTGCTAACTAGCACCACCACAGCACCAAGCAGTGACCCTGGTATTACTGTCAGTGACACCGTGCTAACTAGCACCACCATAGCACCAAGCAGTGACCCTGGTATTACTGTCAGTAGCACCGTGCTAACTAGCACCACCATAGCACCAAGCAGTGACCCTGGTATTACTGTCAGTAGCACCGTGCTAACTAGCACCACCATAGCACCAAGCAGTGACCCTGGTATTACTGTCAGTAGCACCGTGCTAACTAGCACCACCACAGCACCAAGCAGTGACCCTGGTATTACTGTCAGACGCACCGTGCTAACTAGCACCACCAAAGCACCAAGCAGTGACCCTGGTATTACTGTCAGTAGCACCGTGCTAACTAGCACCACCATAGCACCAAGCAGTGACCCTGGTATTACTGTCAGTAGCACCGTGCTAACTAGCACCACCATAGCACCAAGCAGTGACCCTGGTATTACTGTCAGTAGCACCGTGCTAACTAGCACCACCATAGCACCAAGCAGTAACCACGACCTAGTCATCAGTCTTACCAAAATAACAATCGTGAAACTGGATTCGCTGTCGCCTTGGGGTTGGCGTTGATTTGCTTTTTGCTGGAATCCATCGCCTTTGTTCTGTCGAGCACTTACATGCACTTACACGCACTTACACGCACTTACATGCACTTTCACGCTTTTGTACGCAAAGCTCGCAGTCGATTGATCGCGACGGTGAATCTGCAAATATGATGTTTATATCGGGAAACAAGTGAAGGCTGTTGAGAAGATTGCGCCGAGATAACAGATCTCAGATCTCACAGGAACTGACCATGTGTTTCATTGTGGCGGGAAATTGATGTTCGAACTTGAATTCAAACGCAAAGTCATTCAGGATGTTATAGACATGCGCCATGCAGAAACAAGCAAACAAAAAAATCGGTATTTTTAAACAAATTGAAAGTAAGATAAATTTAACAAAATTTGCAGACAAGGATATTTCTTAAAAGAACATGAGTCAAATTGCGCTGAGATAAACTCAGTTTATTCCAGTATTTTGCAGATAAACAATTTTCGGAATCAATCCTTTTTGATGACTAGAGATAGAGACGCCGTTCGGTGGTCACCCATCCAATACCTGACCCAGCGCAGTGTTGCTTAACTTTCATCCCTCCAACCTCTCTCCCAAACAGAACTGGTCATGTGTATGATGGTCACCCATCCAATACCTGACCCAGCGCAGTGTTGCTTAACTTTCATCCCTCCAACCTCTCTCCCGAACAGAACTGGTCATGTGTATGATGGTCACCCATCCAATACCTGACCCAGCGCAGTGTTGCTTAACTTTCATCCCTTCAACCTCTCTTCCGAACAGAACTGGTCATGTGTATACGGTCACCCATCCAATACCTGACCTAGCGCAGTGTTGTTTAACTTTCATCCCTCAAACCTCTCTCCCGAACAGAACTGGTCATGTGTATGATGGTCACCCATCCAACACCTGACCCAGCGCAGTGTTGCTTAACTTTCATCCCTCCAACCTCTCTCCCGAACAGAACTGGTCATGTGTATAATGGTCACCCATCTAATACCTGACCCAGCGCAATGTTGCTTAACTTTCCTCCCTCCAACCTCTCTCTCGAACAGAACTGGTCATGTGTATGATGGTCACCCATCCAACACCTGACCCAGCTCAGTGTTGCTTAACTTTCATCCCTCCAACCTCTCTCCCGAACAGAACTGGTCATGTGTATGATGGTCACCCACCCAATACCTGACCAAGCGCAGTGTTGCTTAACTTTCATACCTCCAACCTCTCTCCCGAACAGAAGTGGTCATGTGTATGATGGTCACCCATCCAATACCTGACCTAGCGCAGTGTTGCTTAACTTTCATACCTCCAACCTCTCTCCCGAACAGAACTGGTCATGTGTATGATGGTCACCCACCCAATACCTGACCAAGCGCAGTGTTGCTTAACTTTCATACTTCCAACCTCTCTCCCGAACAGAAGTGGTCATGTGTATGCTGGTCACCCACCCAATACCTGACCCAGCGAAGTGTTGCTTAACTTTCATCCCTCCAACCTCTCTCCCGAACAGAACTGGTCATGTGTATAATGGTCACCCATCCAATACCAGACTCAGCGCAGTGTTGCTTAACTTTCATCCCTCCAACCTCTCTCTCGAACAGAACTGGTCATGTGTATGATGGTCACCCATCCAATACCTGACCTAGCGCAGTGTTGCTTAACTTTCATCCCTCCAACCTCTCTCCCGAACAGAACTGGTCATGTGTATGATGGTCACCCACCCAATACCTGACCAAGCGCAGTGTTGCTTAACTTTCATACCTCCAACCTCTCTGCCGAACAGAACTGGTCATGTGTATGATGGTCACCCACCCAATACCTGACCAAGCGCAGTGTTGCTTAACTTTCATACCTCCAACCTCTCTCCCGAACAGAAGTGGTCATGTGTATGATGGTCACCCATTCAATACCTGACCCAGCGCAGTGTTGCTTATTTTGTTTTGACTTTAGTGATGCCAGCACCAGTAAGTGTTGCTTTCAGAAAGTGTCAAATCTTGAAGCTAAGTTTACTGTTAATTACCTTTTGCCACGAAATCAGCCATCAAATAAGAGTGATTATCATGGCTACCAAACGTTGAATCTACCATTGAACCTCCTATGCTAGGTCATGATATACCCGTGGTAACATAAGATAGCAGAATTGAGAAGCTCTGTCAGGCGATCTCAGCATCTCCATGACTACCACACGTTGAATCTACCATTGAACCTCCTATGCTAGGCCATGATATACCCGTGGTAACATAAGATAGCAGAATTGAGAAGCTCTATCAGGCGATCTCAGCATCTCCATGGCTACCAAACGTTGAATCTACCATTGAACCTCCTATGCTAGGCCATGATATACCCGTGGTAACATAAGATAGCAGAATTGAGAAGCTCTGTCAGGCGATCTCAGCATCTCCATGGCTACCACACGTTGAATCTACCATTGAACCTCCTATGCTGGGCCATGATATACCCGTGGTAACATAAGATAGCAGAATTGAGAAGCTCTATCAGGCTATCTCAGCATCTCCATGGCTACCAAACGTTGAATCTACCATTGAACCTCCTATGCTAGGCCATGATATACCCGTGGTAACATAAGATAGCAGAATTGAGAAGCTCTGTCAGGTGATCTCAGCATATCCATGGCTACCAAACGTTGAATCTACCATTGAACCTCCTATGCTAGACCATGATATACCCGTGGTAACATAAGATAGCAGAATTGAGAAGCTCTGTCAGGTGATCTCAGCATCTCCATGGCTACCAAACGTTAATCTACCATTGAACCTCCTATGCTTGGCTACGATATACCCGTGGTAACATAAGATAGCAGAATTGTAAAGCTCTGTCAGGCGATCTCAGCATCTCCATGGCTACTAAACGTTGAATCTACCATTGAACCTCCTATGCTAGGCCATGATATACCCGTGGTAACATAAGATAGCAGAATTGTAAAGCTCTGTCAGGCGATCGCAGCATCTCTATGGCTACCAAACGTTGAATCTACCATTGAACCTCCTATGCTAGGCCATGATATACCCGTGGTAACATAAGATAGCAGAATTAAGAAGCTCTGTCAGGCGATCTCAGCATCTCCATGGCTACCAAACGTTGAATCTACCATTGAACCTCCTATGCTAGGCCATGATATACCCGTGGTAACATAAGATAGCAGAATTGTAAAGCTCAGTCAGGCTTTTTTTTTCTTGTAACTTTTGCTGGAAGTAAATAAAACAAGATGTAAATAAAACACTTCAAGCGGTAATATTTATTTGTGAATCCTGATGGGTAGGCCACCCATCGTACAGGTGTGCGCTTACGTCATGTCTATGATCCAGGCGTTGAAAGTCGAGGAACTCTGTGAATTCTCCGAAGAAAATCAAGAAAATCGTGGTACATTTCCATCGCAGGCTAGAACAGGGAGGTGCATTAAACTCTCCTTGAGAATCTTCCTCTGTTGACACCCCTCACGGGCAAAAACTTGAATTTCCACTCAAAATATATGGAAAAAATCAATGGACGTTACGTTTTTTTTTTATTTTTGAAAATGCGATCATAATGTGGTCTAAAGGGTAGTTTGCACCCCCGAACACAATGGGCTGTATGGATTTTAAGTTAGCATAATACTTTAGCCGCTATATTGATTTTAAACATGTAAACTAGAATAACTCCCTTAATATTATTCTGAGACAGAAACAGGGGGGTGCATTCAACTTGCCAAAAATGAAGTTGAACATGCCACATTGGACTGCTTGGAAAAACATGGCCCATAAGAATAACACAGAGACATTTATAAAACCACTAGCACCTGGAACATTGAACTGCTTGGAAAAACATGGCCCATAAGAATAACACAGAGACATTTTTCAACCACTAGCACCTAGTACATTGAACTGCTTGGAAAAACATGGTCCATATAAATAACACAGAGACATTTTTCAACCACTAGCACCTAGTACATTGAACTGCTTGGAAAAACATGGTCCATATAAATAACACAGAGACATTTTTCAACCACTAGCACCTAGTACATTGGACTGCTTGGAAAAACATGGCCCATATAAATAACACAGAGACATTAGGTAACTTTTGAAACACAACAAAACAATGAGAACCAACATTTTGTAAAAGTTTGCCTTTTTTTTTGTTAAGTGCTGGGAAAAAAATTTAGACTTTCACGGTTCAAAAGCCTGTTACGTACTCTTTTATTTGTGAAAATATCAAGGGATTTTCCTCCCTTAATTTTTGCGCAAATAAATAAAAAACTAATTTTTATTAGTTTTATTAACTATTATTATTATTATTATTATTATTATTATTATTATTATTATTATTATTATTATTATTATTATTATTATTATTATTATTATTATTATTATTATTATTATTATTATTATTATTATTATTATTATTATTATTATTGTTATTATTATTATTATTATTATTATTATTATTATTATTATTATTATTATTATTATTATTATTATTATTATTATTATTATTATTATTATTATGTCGGCAATGTCTTTATAATGTTAAAACACACTTGCTTCACAATTATAATAAATATGTATTCTTATTTTGTTTGTTCAGGTGCCCTGCGGACAAGCTTTTCTAAGCTTTGTGGGGCACCATTTAATTATATTTGTATCTTAATTAAATAAAGAGAAATAAAAAAAAAAAAAAAAAAAAAAAATTATTATTATTATTATTATTATTATTATTATTATTTTTATTATTATTATTATTATTATTATTATTATCATTATTATTATTATTATTATTATTATTATTATTATTATTATTATTATTATTATTATTATTATTATTATTATTATTATTATTATTATTATTATTATTATTATTATTATTATTATTATTATTATTATTATTATTATTATTATTATTATTATTTTTATTATTATTATTATTATTATTATTATTATTATTATTATTATTCTCGGACAATATACTTATGAGTTGCGAAAGGATCATGCGTATGCCCTCCCGTTTTGGATCCAACAGCTGTCGTATGATGCTCTCATCGAGCCGAGTGGAGACTTGAAGTTAGTGAAATGGACCAGCTGTTATTGTTCTAAATAATCTCACTGACAAGTTGTCAGTCAAGTTCTCAAGTCTGGATAAAGCTGCTAACAAAACATTTGTTAAAATAAATACTATTATTCGCTTACGTTTTAATCATATTACTAAGTTATTTAGACTCCGACTGTCGGAAAAATCACCAAAAAATGATGCTATTGCATTGTAAAACTTCCTTCCGAATCAGATTAAATGTATCTCAGATTATTCCAAATTCAACTCAAAATTAAAAGATCACTAGCTTAAATTATCACCGTACTCCATCAGAGAATCAACAGTCAAGCAATCACTCATTTATTAATTAGTATGTCTCACCTAGCAATAATAACTAGGATTAGTAATAATTGTAAAAAGTATTAGATATATTGTATAAAATAAAATTATTAAATATATAATTAATATAATATAATATATAATAAATAATAAATAATTTATTATTATATTATATATATTATATATATAGATATATTTGAGACCTCATTAGTCATTTGCAAAGGTATTAAGACTTAAGAATCTTTATTTGATGGAAATAGCTGCTTTCATGAGTGAAAATTGTTATCATATTAATCTGTGGAACTGAAAGAGATGGATAGCTGCTGTGATGGAAAGAGCTGTGCACTCGGTTGATGCGTGAAATTATCGCTGTGATGGCAAAGACGTGGACTGTTTATTATTTTCTTTGTATTTCTAATGCGTCATAAGTTCATAACCAATGAATCGTTGGAATATTTGTAAGACTCGAGAATCTCTTTGAGATGGAAGAGAGGTTAAATTCATGTTAATGTTGCTGAATTTGTCTCTATTTTATAACTTCCAAATATGATATTTCCATCAGATAAATTAAAATAAATATCAGTGAAGTGTTTTTTTGCTAGCCTCTACGCTCCCACCCTTCCTAGCTAACAGTATTTGAATTTAATATTGTCATTTTTGTCACAAACCAATGATTCTTACAATATTTTAGCTGAAATAATAATTCTTCTTCTCACTCTTTGGCATCTTGTAACAATAAGTAGTAACCTACACGCGAATAGGAATGATTTTTTAAACGCATTAGTCGTTTTTGACGTGACTACGTCTTAAAGCGCATTATATAGGGAGGCATGTACGGATTTGCTCTCAAAAATGGCAAATGTGTAACAACCCCTACAGCCTACAGCAAACAAAGGACAGAATGTGATTTATTATCATTCAATAGTTCAGACAATTCTCTAAAAGTACTTTTTTTTTGATTTTCGATAAAATAAATATTATACATGGTTAGGCATGAGCTAACCTGGTAGTACTTTATAAACCTTGGTCTAGGTCTAGAGGGCTGCATGCTAGTCGGGTCAAGAGACGATACCTAGTGTTTATTTTCACGGGCCAAGTTGACCAGAGGCCCAGAATATCGGCACCCAAGTAAAGAACTGTGAGAATTCTGTAATGTTTTGTTGTCGCCTCGATTACCGCTTCACTACTGCTCATTACACCTATATATTTAAACTTAATTAAAGATATGTTTTCAAAAATTTAACAAAAATAAAAGATGTTTCATCGTTTGAATTTGTAATTATGTTATTTAACTCAGACAAAGTTGCAGCATTCCAAATGACCAAGAAGGCTGTGAAGCTCACTGCCTTGTTTGTTGCTTTAAATCGAAAAACAATCAAATAATTACTCATATTTTGACATAACATGTTCACTTGACACATTTCATAAATTAACGTTCTGACTTATTTCGAAAAGTAAATACTTATGAAAACTTTATTTATGTTTGAAATTTACAATCATCACTAAAACAAAACATTTTACAAATACATCAACTGTAAACGTCATGGTCTTTGATTGGGCGAGGCAGAATGTCCTGCTCACCATCTTTGTGGTAAGGAACAGACACTGATTTCCAGCATTACAATTTTGATATCAGAATTTTCTGTTAATGTATGACGTTCTACAATAACAATATTTTGGTCTGAACCAGGGGCTGTTTGCAGTTGGTTCAGTCGCAGCTATTACGAGTGAAATGTTGTTAATTCCACTGAAGAGTATCATTTTGAATGGCTATGTGGGGCTCATACTGATAGCGAGTCCAGCCTCATTGGGAATGCCTTTCTTTACCGTGAAATTACTAATGATTGGAGCATTCAGTTTCATTGTCTCATTGGCTTGTAAAGATACCCGAAAAAGGAGAAGATGTGTGAGTTATTTTATACGAAAATAGTAACAGTAATTTTATGCCTGGAATGTATTTAATTGTAATTTTTTGTGGTAAAGCAATTAATTGATGTTTTCTCTTGCAGAGCAAAATATTTTTTGGGATTCTGCTATTGAATTTACTGGTTTGTTTGTTGATCTTGGTCATGGGTTCGAATATGTAAGTCACTTTTAAATACTTTTACGGCTGTTAAATGATATTGCTAATTTAAGATTGCTTAAACTGTGACGTTTCACGGATTTCTTCACCTTCCTTGGTCAAATGGCTTTTAATCACTCAGCTGGAAGTCAGTTTAAATCAGAGACTCGCCTTGCTTAAGTGAGCAGCGATCCAGGATTCTTTGTGAGTTCACTTTCAAGTGACAAAGATCAACATTCTAGACTTTGATGCGTCGTATATATCTTTAATGGCCGACCATCTTGCCTGATATCTTGATTGTAATCTTTTAACTCAACTTGAGTTGAGTTCTAAGAAGAGATGAAATAATTCAGTTGCTGCCAGATCGGACACAAAAGATGGGCGAAGTGCAGTAATTATTTAGAGTCAGGATTATCACGTTTTTATCTAAATTCCCAGTGTCAGGGAAGGGCTAACTTCCGGACCGCTCAGTTTCACTAGTTTAGTGAGCGATCCAGAATGCTGTAAGCGACCCGCTAGACAAGGAGTCGAGGTATGAGTCTCACAGAGGTAGGGTTTGTGTGAAGGTGAGGGTGCGGGTGAAGGTGGGGGTGTGTTCTGAGCAGGAACCAAAATTAGAACCAGAACCTAAAAAACACCAAAATAACGCATTGAACACTTTCATCCACTACGCGTTTAAAAATAAGACATTGTAATATGTTTAATTTTAAAAAGCACTAATCTTTTTATAATAGTGTGCTGAGTCGATTATTTATTATTATGTCACCCTATTTTGTAATACACTTCTGGGGTTTTAACTGAAACTCTGCTTTCTGTAAACTGCTCCAGATTAATTTCTTGATTAATTATTAATATGAAGGATGACATTTGTTGCAGGAATCTTGATGGGGACCATTTAAGAAGTATATTACACAAGAAACTTCTAACAGATTACTTCAAGATAGAGATTAATAAGAATGAACTGATGTTGAAGATTGAAGAAGTTGAGCCACATGATACGGAACTTCCAGACAGCAAATTCTTTGACACTATGCACAAAAAAGTAAGTCTCAGATGTAATTGAAAAAAATGCGTACCGTAAATTCTGAGATATTCTTTTCGGAGTGTTTATTCGCAAGAAAAAACACGCAGACTTTGTGAATCTATGTCGCCAGTGCGGCGTCGTCGGCACTATGTTTTTTAAGCACGACGCTCGTTCTTTGCGGCACCGACCGTAGGAATTTGTTTGAATAGAAAGGAATCTAGATTAGAAAACTGTGCGACCGAACTGGGATGCGTGTTACCAAAATCCATGTCGTGAATATGTTTACCAGATTCGCAGTCATCCTAATGGCCGTTACATTTGCCCTTCACCTCTTTTTATTGTCATCAGCGAAATTGACACTGGCTGTTAAATATGTATATATCTTGTATTACTTCCGAACGAAATTTATAGGATAAAAACTACGCCACATCAAAGACACTTTTATGTGCGTCAAACTAGAACCGCAAACGCATAAACGCTCCAGCGTATTTGTGTGTTGCAAAATTATGTCATGCGTTTGCTTGAAGCCGTTTCGTGACTGGCTTTTTTCTGTCACATCCAACATCTGTGCGATAATACTTGCGCAAATTAGAAGTAGTATAAAAACAGACGCGTCCAGTGATTTACAAAACACCCATCGAAGCGAGGCTGAGAAAAAAATAACTTTCTATTAACTTGTTGTGTCGATTGTCGAGACGAAAATGCAGGTGGAATTTTTCAATTCACCAAATAAATTGACCGATTTTACTTTATTACCGTAACATCTCAGATTAACTTTTAAAATCAACATTTGTCCTTGGTCTCGCTACACACTTTCAAGTTATGTGCTTGAGGGAATCACAGAGGCATTCTATTAAGTTAGTAAGTTTTTCAGTCAGTTTAGTTTTGAGCGAGAAATGTAAAGATTATCAGGTTAACGAGGCTTTAGGCTTGTAAAGTAAAGTCGGCCACTTTGCTACTAAAAGAATAGAGGTGGAGCGCGAGCGTCACTGCCAGTGGAATGGCTGGGAAACCGATGCACTTATTTACGACGTGCATTTTGGTAGTGCTCAACCGGGATACGAACTGGGAACCTCCCAATTACCGATCGGATGCTCTACCAACAGAGCTATTCGGGCAAACAGGCATCTAGGTTCACGGAGTGGAATAAGAGATCCTCTCGCGAGAGGAGGCCGAGGCGACACGTTTCGAAGAGTTTTTAGAAAATCTATAATGGGATGCTAATTCAACGGCTACATAAACAAAATCATTTTCCCCTTTTCTCGAATCCCGTTATTGTCTCGAGAGATAAACTGTTGTGGCAGGGTTATAAAAGCTAACCCCCACCCTCCTGCAACGCCGCTGACTAAGCATCGGTATATATTAGTTATTATAACAAACAAATATATTGCACTACAATCATACGTTCGTCCGTTCATTATTTTGTGTTTCATTACTAGATACAAATAAAACTGTTATTGATGGATAAAGCATGCTACAGCGTCAAAGAGTTCATTGACTGCTTAGAATAAGTATTAGCTATACCTGACGAGCTGTGCAAATACTGTGACTATAGATTTAGATTTTTATATTTACAATTTTACAATTTTATATCTACAATTTTATATTTACAATATTAATGCATTTAATGTATGTCTGTAAACCAGCATCTTTGTATGTTTTATGGTAAAATGACAATAAACTACTACTCTACTCTACTCTACAATGATAGATGGAACGTATTTTGTGTTTCATTACTAGATACAAATAAAACTGTTATTGATGGATAAAGCATGCTACAGCGTCAAAGAGTTCATTGACTGCTTAGAATAAGTATTAGCTATACCTGACGAGCTGTGCAAATACTGTGACTATAGATTTAGATTTTTATATTTACAATTTTACAATTTTATATCTACAATTTTATATTTACAATATTAATGCATTTAATGTATGTCTGTAAACCAGCATCTTTGTATGTTTTATGGTAAAATGACAATAAACTACTACTCTACTCTACTCTACAATGACAGATGGAACGTATTTTGTGTTACATTACTAGAAACAATGACAGATGGAACGTATTTTGTGTTACATTACAAGATACAATGACAGATGGAACGTATTTTGTGTTACATTACAAGATACAATGATAGATGGAACGTATTTTGTGTTACATTACAAGATACAATAATAGATGGAACGTATTTTGTGTTACATTACAAGATACAATGATAGATGGAACGTATTTTGTGTTTATTTACTAGATACAATGATAGATGGAACGTATTTTGTGTTACATTACTAGATACAATGATAGATGGAACGTATTTTGTGTTACATTACAAGATACAATGATAGATGGAACGTATTTTGTGTTACATTACTAGATACAATGATAGATGGAACGTATTTTGTGTTACATTACAAGATACAATGATAGATGGAACGTATTTTGTGTTACATTACTAGATACAATGATAGATGGAACGTATTTTGTGTTACATTACAAGATACAATGACAGATGGAACGTATTTTGTGTTACATTACAAGATACAATGATAGATGGAACGTATTTTGTGTTACATTACAAGATACAATGACAGATGGAACGTATTTTGTGTTACATTACAAGATACAATGATAGATGGAACGTATTTTGTGTTACATTACTAGATACAATGATAGATGGAACGTATTTTGTGTTACATTACTAGATACAATGATAGATGGAACGTGTCGTGCGTTAAATTGATGAATACAAATTAATCCTATACAAATATGGAAACTAATTAACGAAATCACACGAAGTAAAATACAATTTTCATGTCTGCAAAACATTATCGAGCCATTTGTAAACAATCAGATAATCTAAACTCGTAAAGAAATTGCAAAATCTTTTGTTAATTACTTCACAGTTATTGGCTGCAAATGAGCGAGCAAAACAACACACATCAGTACTAAGAGATTAAGTTGCAAATGGAACCGATGTAAACTAATTTAAAAAATTAAATCATACATTCTTGTTCCAATCGCTAAAATGTTCAACGCATGTGTACATGAGTTGATATTTGCCTGCGCGCACTGCTGGGTCTTCGTCCTGCGCCTCTTCTTCGTAGTTTGGTTTGGGTAAGGGGGATGGATATGAGGGGTGGAACGGGTGGCAATTTCGTGACCTCGGCGTTTTCCGACTCGACTTTTGCGTCCTCGTCTGGCGACTTAAACAATTTGAGGCGATTTGCGTGTACTAATTTCTGCTTTTTTGTGGATAGGTTTTTGATTTTGAAAGTGACTGGTCCTGGGACGTCTTTGATTTGCCAAGGTCCTGTGAATTTAGGCTTTTATTTCCTAGATAAATTCGGTTTGCATGCCGGGTCGTCTAGAAGGACCTTGTCGTGGAGTTTAAGTTGGACTGGGGCGGTCTTTTTGTCGAATTGGATTTTCTGATTTTCTTGATAGTCGTGAAGGGTGTCGCACATGATTTTAAAAGTTAGTCTCAACCGCTCGGCAACTTCTTCCGCGTAGTTGGTGTCGAGGTCGTGGCGGACGCGTGAGGGTCTGATTGTGCAATCGAAAGGAAACTCGATCTCTCTACCGAAAACCAGTTGATTAGAGGAGAAATTTTTTAACGCGCGTGAACTGTACTGTGGTAGGCCATTTTTACGAAGGGCAGGTTAGTGTCCCAGTCGGAGTGTTGTTGATTCACAAGGGTTTGGAGGATGGCCTTCAACGAACGGTGCATTCTCTTCACTCTTCCATTCCCTGCGGGATGGTACGGGGTGGTTTGGATTTTTTTTATCTTCAACATCTTGCAAGTTTCTTTCATTTCGGAGGAAATAAGATACGCGCCTTTGTCTGACAGCAAAACTTGGGGTGCCCCATGCCTGGTGATTACGCCCGTCACGAATTTCGGGCTTTCGTGGTGGCCTTCGTGTCGGAAAGAGGGAAAATCTCTATGCACCTTGTAAATACACATTGGAAGGTGAGGATGTATTTCCGGCCTTTGTCGCTTACGGGTAAGGGTCCCACAATGTCACAACTCATGTGGCTAAAAGGTTGCAAGTTGACGGTAGCAAAGTTTTGAAGGGGTGCTTTCTTCTGGTGTGGGGACTTTTTGAACAGCTGGCAAGTCACTCATTGCTCGCAATTTTTTTTTACATCTTTGTGGATGGAGGGCCATTTGAATCTTTTTATCATGGCTTTGTAAGTTTTTTCGAATCCTACATGACCTGCCATGGGGAGGTTGTGGTGGGTTGTCATGATTTTATGTTTTAGTGACGCAGGTACTACAAGTTGGTCGCTGTCATGAAATCCAGGGTTGTTTTTGAAAAGTAGTCCATCGTCGTCGAGATAGTGATTGTCGCTTGAATTGGGGTTGTCGAGAAGGGTGTCGATTATCGGTCGTATCGCGATGTCGTGACGTTGCTCAAGTCGTAGTCTGTCTCTGTCTTTCACTGGCGTGTACTCCTCGTCATTTTCATCATCTTGTATCATGTTTACAGGTAGTGGTGGGGGAAGGCTCGATAGCCAGTCAGCGTTCGTGTGGTGCCGGCCTGGTCGATGCTGTACCACGTAGTTATGATGTGCGAGCTGAAGGGCCCATCTGGCCAAACGAGATGTCGGGTCTATCATGTTTTTAGCCAAAGAAGGGATGCGTGGTCTGTTATTGCTACGAAGGGGAGTTTCGCGCTGTGGAGGAAACAGTGGAAATATTTAACGTCCCATACCAAGGCTAAGCATTCGAGTTCTGTGGTGGTGTAATTCACTTCGTGTTTGTTTAACCCTGTGCTGGCGTAGGCTACAGGGCGGATATCTTCATCTTTTAATTCAGATAAAATTTCTCCTAGGGATTTGGTTGACGCGTCGCACTCTAGAATGAATTGGTCGTCGAAATTTGGGTATATTAATAGTGAATCGCTAGTTAGGGCCGATCGCAATTTTTTGAAATTCGTCTGGCACTCTTCGGAACAGATGAAAGGGGTGTTCTTTCGGGTCAGAAAGTTTAAGGGTGCGGCTAGTTCTGCACACGAAGGGATGAATTTAGCGTAGAACATTATCGTACCGATAAATCTTTTGAGCGCTTTCACGTCTTTTGGAGGTTGCATTGATTTGATGGTATGGAGCAGTTTCTCGTCCGGCTTGATACCCGATTGAGAGACGACGTGGCCTAGGTAATTAGTCTTGGGTACGAGGAAATGACATTTGGAGGGTTTCAATTTTAAATTAGCATCGCGTATGCGGTCGAAGACCTTTCGTAAAACTGATAGGTAATTTAGAGTAGGGCCGTGGCTGAAACAGATGATGTCGTCCAAGTATACGCTAGCGTGGTCGTTTAGGCCAGATATGACATCGGCAACCTGCGAAATTTGAATGTACCCCTAAAAGTAGCGAAGCTAGTCTTGTCTTGGCTGCCTTCTGCTACTTTCACCTGATGATATCCGCTTTGGAAGTCGAGAGTAGAAAATGTTGATTACGATTTAAGTTGAAACAAGAAGTCTTGGAGATTAGGGAGGGGGTAGAAATCTCTTGTAGTGATAGCGTTTAGTTTTCGATAATCTATGCAAAGTCGTACACCTTCGGCCCCTGGTCCTCCTAATTTCTTGGACACAAGTAGGCACGGGGATGCCCATGCTGATTCTAAAGGTTCGATTATCTCATCTTCCAACAGCTTATCGATCATCTCGTTGAGTACTTCCCTTTGAGTGAAAGGTTCACGATAGGGGTAGGTCCTGATCGGTGCGTGGTTTCCTGTGTCGATGTGGTTTTCTACTTTGCTGGTGGAACCAAGGCTGGTACCGGGGAACATAAAAATATCTTGGTATTCATGTAGGAGAGCTAGGGTATCTATTTTGGTTTCGGGTTCGAGATGGTCTATTTGGAAATATTCTATGAAATTAAGTGGCGTAGATTTATCTAGTGCGTATCCTACTTCTGCTATTAGGTTGTCTCAATTATAATAGTGTGGATCTGGTTCGGGGTCGAATGGTTCAGATATACCGAGAATGGTATTTTTTTGGATGACCCTCTCTGTATCGGACGTGTTCTTAATTCTCATCTGGACTTCTTTATCCTCACGCGAGGCTACTAAGACTCTCGCAACGGTAACTCCATACATTTTGACCTCGACGGGGCTAATCAGGCGGTCATCAGGGGTAGCTAATCCCTGTCGACCTGCACAGAGCAGTTCGCACTTAGGTGGAACCCGGATGGGACCCATGGCATAAACATAACAGTGATCAGTTGCTATGTTCTTACAGGCCTCTGTCGGCGGGAACGGTGAGTCAGGATCGGTGTCAGATTCGCCGACTGTCGATCGTTTTTACTCTATGTGCGTATGTGTTCTTTTCTCGTTATCGGGGTCGTGTAATTCGGGAGCCTGAACTTCGTTGTTTTCGCGTGGGAACTCGTGTAGTCCCTGATGTTCGATGGGCGTATTGTCCTTAGGGTCACATCTTGGCGGGGGGTCGTTGTCTATTTTGTCGTGGTTTAGCGGGTCCTGGCCTCTATGGGTGGTTTGCTGCCCTAATGGTTGGGGGCCTAATTCGGGCTTCTTAACTCTTGAGTCGTTCCGATGCCGGCGAGAACGTCTTCTCGCTGGTTCTTGGCGCTGGGAGTTGGGACGGTCTACTCTGGGGGCGTCTAGGCCGGGGGCATGGGTGACTTTCTTACTAGGGAGTGTTTTCAGTGAGGGAGGGTGGCTGGTGTGGCATTTCGGGACTGCCTGCGTGCACTGCTTTGTCTCAAGTGAGTCGTATTTCAGTGCACCGGCATCGAAATGCTGACCAAGATGGGAGACGTATGTGAGTGGAAAAATCCGTCCTTGCGTCGTGGCTAAATTGTTTTTGAAGTCTAAGATTACTTCGAACCTATCGAAAAAATCTATGCCTAGTAAAAAAAATATATCCACGGCGTCCTAAGTCGATGAAAGACATCTGTCAAATGTTTTTCTTTGACCTGTCACTCTTCATCTAGTTTTGGCGCAATTGGTGATAAGAAACTACTTGATTGTGTTTTGGTTGTTGAAAATACCCTATTTTATGTCATTAAAGATTGCAAAGTAAGTTAAAATTCTTGGTTATTGCCAAATTGCCGCAAAGATCACAGATCAATTGAAAGCAACTGCCTGATCTTGTCTAGGCTGAGGATGATGAAAAATTGTCGTATATTAAGGAATTTCTCGCCTTTCAAGCATTTAATTGGTCTGATTTTGGTACCTACATTACCGTTTAGATAATGCGCTGATGTTAACGCTTCATTACACCCGCTTTGGTGCCATAAAATTCCCAAAAAATGTCCAAAAAATGTATAAAAATAGATTCAAGACTGTGTTTTTTGTGATATTTTGCATTTTTAACCATAAAGAAAGTGTTGTAAGGTATTTTACTTTGCATCCCGCAAATCTTCGTTCAATTTTGAATAAAAATCAGCCATAAAAGCTTTGCCAAAATCAGCGAAAATTGGCTAAAATTGTGGTAGACATCTTTTTGTGTAAAAGTGTACTATTGACCGACATACCCACGCGGAAACTATGGATACTGCGATTTAGGTTTTTTTTTTAAAGGTTAACTAGTAGTGCAACCTGCTGCGGATGCAGCTGCCGTGTGTGAGGTGACAGATAAGAGTGATGTGATTCATTTGAGTTGATTTCAGTAATTTCGGAATCTAAGAAAAGATCTTATGGAGGCATCTATGTAGAATCTATCTTGCTCGGAATCTTTCTTGCAAAAAAAGGTGTACCCTCAAGACTGATACTCAATTTCCATGTTCAATCTCACTCTAATAAAACTCCATATACTGCTTTATTTGAACATTCTTTGCTTGCTTATGGTTAAGAATCTACGTCCCTATTAGTGCGTGATTAGTGAAATGATTGATAAAAAAAAAATATATATATATATATATGTATCAATACTGATTCACAGCTGGAATGCTGTGGAAAAGATGGTCCAGACGACTTCAAAAAATTCGACAAGCTTCCGGAGACTTGCTGCAAGAGTTTGGACAAAAACAACACATGTCCGTATGCCGCAGCCTACAAGGAGAGCTGCGTAGTTGCTTTCGCCAAAAAAAAAAGATATATTTTATCCATAATGTTCTGGACTTACAGCGTTCTCTTAATCATCAATGTAAGTAGCTTTCATTCTACTAATACGTTACAAAAGCTAAACAAACACCAAGTCAACACTGCAAACATGGTTTAGACTTACCTTGTGTTGAATTAGATTGGCAAGCACCGAGTTTACACTGCAAACATGGTGTAGGCTTACCTTGTGTTGAAAGAGATTGGCAAGCACCGAGTTTACACTGCAAACATGCTGTAGGCTCACCTTGTGTTGAATTAGATTGGCAAGCACCGAGTTTACACTGCAAACATGGTGTAGACTTACCTTGTGTTGAATTAGATTGGCAAGCACAGAGTTAACACTGCAAACATGGTGTAAACTTACCTTGTGTTGAATTAATCGGCAAGCACCGAGTTTACACTGCAAACATGGTGTAGGCTTACCTTGTGTTGAATAAGATTGGCAAGCACCGAGTTTGCACTGCAAACATGCTGTAGGCTCACCTTGTGTTGAATTAGATTGGCAAGCACCGAGTTTACATTGCAAACATGGTGTAGACTTACCTTGAGTTGAATTAGATTGGCAAGCACCGAGTTTACACTGCAAACATGGTGTAGACTTACCTTGTGTTGAATTAGATTGGCAAGCACCGAGTTTACACTGCAAACATGGTGTAGACTTACCTTGTGTTGAATTAGATTGGCAAGCACCGAGTTTACACTGCAAACATGGTGTAGACTTACCTCGTGTTGAATTAGATTGGCAAGCACCGAGTTTACACTGCAAACATGGTGTAGACTTGCCTTGTGTTAAATTAGATTGTCAAGCACCGAGTTTACACTGCAAACATGGTGTAGGCTGACCTTGTGTTGAATTAGATTAGCAAGCACCGAGTTTACACTGCAAACATGGTGTAGACTTACCTTGTGTTGAATTAGATTGGCAAGCACCGAGTTTACACTGCAAACATGGTGTAGACTTACCTTGTGTTGAATTAGATTGGCAAGCACCGAGTTTACACTGCAAACATGGTGTAGACTTACCTCGTGTTGAATTAGATTGGCAAGCACCGAGTTTACACTGCAAACATGGTGTAGACTTACCTTGTGTTAAATTAGATTGGCAAGCACCGAGTTTACACTGCAAACATGGTGTAGACTTACCTTGTGTTGAATTAGATTAGCAAGCACCAAGTTTACACTGCAAACATGGTGTAGACGTACCTTGTGTTGAATTAGATAAGCAAGCACCAAGTTTACACTGCAAACATGGTGTAGACTTACCTTGTGTTGAATTAGATTAGCAAGCACCAAGTTTACACTGCAAATATGGTGTAGGCTTACCTTGTGTTGAATTAGATTGGCAAGCACCGAGTTTACACTGCAAACATGGTGTAGGCTTACCTTGTGTTGAATTAGATTGGCAAGCACCAAGTTTACACTGCAAATATGGTGTAGACTTACCTTGTGTTGAATTAGACTAGCAAGCACCAAGTTTACACTGCAAACATGGTGTAGACTTACCTTGTGTTGAATTAGATTGGCAAGCACCGAGTTTACACTGCAAACATAGTGTAGACTTACCTTGTGTTGAATTAGATTGGCAAGCACCAAGTTTACACTGCAAACATGGTGTAGACTTACCTTGTGTTGAATTAGATTAGCAAGCACCAAGTTTACACTGCAAACATGGTGTAGACTTACCTTGTGTTGAATTAGATTAGCAAGCACCGAGTTAACACTGCAAAGATGGTGTAAACTTACCTTGTTTTGAATTAGATTGGCAAGCACCGAGTTAACACTGCAAACATGGTGTAGACTTACCTTGTGTTGAATTAGATTGGCAAGCACCGAGTTTACACTGCAAACATGGTGTAGACTTACCTTGTGTTGAATTAGATTGGCAAGCACTGAGTATTCACTGCAAACATGGTGTAGACTTACCTTGTGTTGAATTAGATAAGCAAGCACCAAGTTTACACTGCAAACAGGGTGTAGACTTACATGGTGCTAAATTAAATTGGCAAGCACCGAGTTTACACTGCAAACATGGTGTAGACTTACCTTGTGTTAAATTAGATTGGCAAGCACCGAGTTTACACTGCAAACATGGTGTAGACTTACCTTGTGTTGAATTAGATTAGCAAGCACCAAGTTTACACTGCAAACATGGTGTAGACGTACCTTGTGTTGAATTAGATAAGCAAGCACCAAGTTTACACTGCAAACATGGTGTAGACTTACCTTGTGTTGAATTAGATTAGCAAGCACCAAGTTTACACTGCAAATATGGTGTAGGCTTACCTTGTGTTGAATTAGATTGGCAAGCACCGAGTTTACACTGCAAACATGGTGTAGGCTTACCTTGTGTTGAATTAGATTGGCAAGCACCAAGTTTACACTGCAAATATGGTGTAGACTTACCTTGTGTTGAATTAGACTAGCAAGCACCAAGTTTACACTGCAAACATGGTGTAGACTTACCTTGTGTTGAATTAGATTGGCAAGCACCGAGTTTACACTGCAAACATGGTGTAGACTTACCTTGTGTTGAATTAGATTGGCAAGCACCGAGTTTACATTGCAAACATGGTGTAGACTTACCTTGTGTTGAATTAGATTAGCAAGCACCAAGTTTACACTGCAAACATGGTGTAGACTTACCTTGTGTTGAATTAGATTAGCAAGCACCGAGTTAACACTGCAAAGATGGTGTAAACTTACCTTGTTTTGAATTAGATTGGCAAGCACCGAGTTAACACTGCAAACATGGTGTAGACTTACCTTGTGTTGAATTAGATTGGCAAGCACCAAGTTTACACTGCAAAAATTTCGTCACTTCGGGTTAGTGCAATTTAGAGCGTCTCTCTAATTTGTCTTTGTAAAAAGCTTGCTTATTTCAAACAAATGTGTTCGATTGTTTTAAGCACCAATCGAACGTTCGAACTAATTTACTGATTTACTTATTTACTCAGTGAAAGATACTTTTATTTTTTTTTCTTGCAGGTTTCAGCTGCACTTTACGCCAGCGTTTTGGTCATTTTTTATTCGTGCATATTCTCTGAGTCCAGTCAATCTGAGTCAGACTGAGTGCAGTCAAGCCCTTCAATCGATCGTCTACGTGTTATGTTTTGCATGAATTGCCTTAAATAGCTCCTGGGTTGAAAAATTGTTTTTGTCCGATACTTTAACGCACTAAAGAGTAAACACTTTACGCATGTCTATAGTAGTTTTATTATGAATTGTAATTGTCACTGTACAGAGCTTGTTATCATCAGATTGTGATGTGTTCGTTGGGGCAGTACACATTTAAAAAGAGATCAGAGAATCGTCGGTGTCAAAGCCGATCTCTCCTCCGTTGCAGTGGAAGGGTATCATGCAATATTTTATTCCAAGTGATGGCCATCACTCAGACGTCTTCATTAACGGCTGGATGGACTCTCTTAGGATTACAAGAACGAACTTCGTGACGTCACAGCACGATCTTAAAACTATAGCTTCTGTATGTCGGAGAGCTTTGAAACCTCTTCCAATCGATTTGTTGGAAAAAACCAATGGAAAGATGTAGACGGTGACATTCGCCTAACTATCGTATTTCCCCGTTTAAAAGCCAATATAGCTCAGAAAAATACCAAATCGTAACATTTCTACATTTTGTTCTTGTCGTTATTGTTCTTCGCCACAAGTCCTGACTGCGCATGCTCGCTGCGTGGAATTCCTCAACTCGAGTATTTAACATTTAATATCAATTTATTGGAGCTTTTTGAAAGTTGGATGAAGCCAAAATTGGAAATATATAATATGTAGCGTGTAATAAATTAATACACTTTTATAAGGGATGCATTCACCCTCAGTAGCCAGTGGCCAGTATTCAGTGATAGCTTAGGTTCATGCTAGTATTTGATCAATTATTTCCGTTGGAAGTTCACGGATGACGGGTAGTCTAGTGGATAGCGTACGAAGCCAGATAGCCCAGACCCAACGCCTATAACGTGATGCCAGGTTCGTATCGCAGAGCACGAAAATATTTTGCATTTTCAGTTTTAAACTGTAAACCATCAAAAAAACGAACCAATTCCTTTAAAAAAAGACGACGTCTTCATTGATTGAGTGTACCAATAGGTACGAAATGAAGCCACAATAAACTTTGTAAATAATTGCCAGAACTTGAAACATGTAGCGTTCAAAAGAATTGAAATATACGTAAATGCAGACGTCTATCCCCTCCCTCCCCCCCTACCCCAGCCCATGCACTTTGAAATTTCAATCCTTGTTGATTGATTGATTTGTGGTGTTTAACGACGCACTGTTTTGACATCTGGTCATGTGGCACTGGTCTAATGGCGTCGGTGAATGAGTGGATGACGATGAGCGTGATGATGAACCTAACATAGCCTAGAAGGGAAGACGGGAAGCCCGGTGCCGGCACTTATTGTACTCCTGTCGAAGAGCACCAAGGGGACCACCGGCTTAACGTCCCTTCCGAAGGACGGTACAACGCGAACAATAGGATTCCTCCACAAATCCATGCTGTCGAGAGGCTGATAAGCAAGGCGAGTGAAGTTGCTGCACTAACTTTCATCCCTCCAACCTCTCTCCCAAACAGAACTGGTCATGTGTATGGTGGTCACCCATCGAATACCTGACTCAGCGCAGTGTTGCTTAACTTCGGTGATCCAACGAGAACCGGTGTTTTCAACACGCCAAACCGTTCGGTTTCAATCCTTGTTTCCCGGGAGTCCATTCTCCCATAAGAGCAATGTTAAATTGCTGGTGATTTGTCAAAGTGCGGTCGTGCACGCACTCCCCGGCCGAGGCAACGTGCTCGTCTACTATTTGACTTGGACGAATTGTTAGTTCCATAAGAGCAATGCTAATGGCCATAGCCGAAATCGTAGTCTCGTAAGCGCAAAGTGATTATTACCTTTGGCTATTGTCCTAATTTATGCATGGGGATAGGGTGACGATATCGTGCGATGGGCTTGGGGAGGGGTGGAGGGAGGGGATAGACGTCTGCATTTACGTATATTTCAATTCTTTTGAACGCTACATGTTTCCAGTTCTGGCAATTATTTACAAAGTTTATTGTGGCTTCATTTCGTACCTATTGGTACACTCAATCAATGAAGACGTCGTCTTTTTTTAAACGAATTGGTTCGTTTTTTTGATGGTTATTTCAATTATTTTTGCTAAAGGGTGGTTACTTCTGGAAATTCAATTTTGCATATTTTCGCCGCCATTGCACTCGCCAGTGCCGACAGCGAGGAACCGAACATCTGTTGACGGCTGACGTGTTACTCTGGACGCCAACGAAAGAACTAACCCACTCACTCCCATTCCCTCTTTGAACACAGCCCACCTTACCTCTGCACAACAATTTATAACCATCTCCCAACATCCATCACTAATTTTCCAACCCGTACCATCTTTAACACTACTCTCAAAGCTTTCTTAATCCAAAATCCGTACTATTATTCAATAGAAGAATATTTAAATACAATTAAAAGTTAAATATGGAACTAAATAGATGATAAAAGTTCCTTAACAATTAGGCTCACACAAATACTCTGTAATTGTACGTAGCATTAAATAAATAAATAAATAAATTTACTGGTTGTATCAAATTAGACATTCACTGTTCATACAGTTTAAAACTGAAAATGCAAAATATTTCCATGCTCTGCGATACGAACCGGGTATCACGTTATTTGAGAAGGATCTGAGCTATCTGGCTTCGTACGCTATCCACTAGACTACCCGTCATCTGTGAACTTCAATAGAAATAATTGATCAAATACTAGCATGAACCTAAGCTATCACTGAATACTGGCCACTGGCTACTGAGGGTGAATGCATCCCTTATAAAAGTGTATTAATTTATTACACGCTACATATATATTTCCAATTTTGGCTTCATCCAACTTTCAAAAAGCTCCAATAAATTGATATTAAATGTTAAATACTCGAGTTGAGGAATTCCACGCAGCGAGCATGCGCAGTCAGGACTTGTGGCGAAGAACAATAACGACAAGAACAAAATGTTGAAATGTTACGATTTGGTATTTTTCTGAGCTATATTGGCTTTTAAACGGGGAAATACGATAGTTAGGCGAATGTCACCGTCTACATCTTTCCATTGGTTTTTTCCAACAAATCGATTGAAAGAGGTTTCAAAGCTCTCCGACATACAGAAGCTATAGTTTTAAGATCGTGCTGTGACGTCACGAAGTTCGTTCTTGTAATCCTTAGAGAGTCCATACAGCCGTTAATGAAGACGTCTGAGTGATGGCCATCACTTAGAATTTAGTTAATGTTGTTGTTGATGTTTCTATTGCTTTTGCTGTTGCTTCTCTGATAACTTTGAATCGAATGATGATGTCGGTGATAACAGAACGTCGAACAGTTCGTTGTCCTAACATTTTGCTGATTTGCAATTATTGACCACTAAAATATTATCTAAAGTGCGTTTATTATCTATTATCTAAACAATAGTTCCCGAGAATTACCAGTCAGCAAAACCTTTGACTTCTTACAAACTGAAGTAAGTTTTGGATCTTAACGGCATACTCAATTCGGCGACAAATTTTATGATATTCACGAATCATAAGTTATCGGAATGATGATAATATATGATATTTTTGGGAAATATGGCCAAGTTACATATTTTAATAATAACCTTGCCAATGGTTATGCCCTCATGGCATAGGGCAATGGCGAGGAGGCAAAGGGCTTAATCAAGTCTTAGGGGCATAAAACTCTTTTGTCCGAGCATTTTCAAAGCACTTTAGATTGTGGTCCCGTTAGAGGCTTTTGATGGGGCATCAGACAAAACTCGAGGAAGGATAAAACCAAATGCCCACCCCACAAAATCTGAAGCGGTCATCAGGCAGCAGGAAATCAACTGTTTCACATTTGACAAAGATCACTTGCATAAGAGCAAGCGCTAGCACTAGCACTAGCACTTGCACTAGCACTAGCACTAGCGCAAGCACTAGCACAAGCACTAGCACTAGCACCAGCACCAGCACCAGCACTAGCACTAGCACCAGCACTAGCACTAGCACAAGCACTAGCTCTAGCACTAGCACTAGCACCAGCACTAGCACTAGCTCTAACACTAGCACTAGCACTAGCACAAGCACTAGCACTAGCACCAGCACTAGCACTAGCACTAGCACCAGGACTAGCACTAGCACTAGCACTAGCACTAGCACTAGCACTAGCACAAGCACCAGAACAAGCTCTAGCACTAGCACTAGCACAAGCACTAGCACAAGCACTAGCTCTAGCACTAGCACTAGCACAAGCACTAGCACTAGCACCAGCACTAGCACCAGCACTAGCATTAGCACTAGCACTAGCACAAGCACCAGAACAAGCTCTAGCACTAGCACAAGCACAAGCAATAGCACAAGCACTAGCACAAGCACTAGCACCAGCACTAGCACTAGCACTAGCACAAGCACCAGAACAAGCTCTAGCACTAGCACTAGCACAAGCACTAACACAAGCACAAGCTCTAGCACTAGCACTAGCACAAGCACTAGCAATAGCACCAGCACTAGCACCAGCACTAGCACAAGCACTAGCATAAGCACTAGCACAAGCACAAGCACCAGAACAAGCTCTAGCACTAGCACTAGCACCAGCACTAGTACTACCACTAGCACAAGCACTAGCTCTAGCACTAGCACTAGCACAAGCACAAGCACTAGCACCAGCACAAGAACTAGCACTAGCACTAGAACTAGCACAAGCACTAGCACAAGTACAAGCACTAGCACTAGCACTAGCACCAGCACTAGCACCAGAACTAGCACTAGCACAAGCACTAGTAATAGCACTAGCACTAGCACACGCACAAGCACTAGCACCAGCACAAGAACTAGCACTAGCACTAGCACCAGCACTAGCACTAGCTCTAGCACAGGCACTAGCACAAGTACAAGCACTAGCACTAGCACAAGCACAAGCACTAGCACTAGCACGAGCACCAGCACTAGCACAATAACTAACACTAGCACTAGAACTAGCACTAGCAAAAGCATTATCAGTAGCACTAACACTTACACTAACACTAGCACAAGCACTAACACTTACACTAACACTAGCACTTTAACTAGCACGAGCACAAGCACTAGCACTTGCACTAGCACTAGCACTAGCACTAGCACCAGCAATCGCACCAGCACTAGCACTAGCACTACCACTAGCACAAGCACTAGCACCAGCAATCGCACCAGCACTAGCACAAGCACTAGCAGTTGCAATAGCACCATCACTAGCACTCGCACTAGCACTAGCACAAGCACAAGAATTATCACTAGCACTAACACTTACACTAACACTAGCACTAGCACTTGCACTAGCACTATTACCAGCACTAGCACAAGCACTAGCACTAGCACTAGCACTAGCACTAGCCCCAGCAATCGCACCAGCACTAGCACTAGCACTAGCACTAGTACTAGCACTAGCACTAGAACTAGCACTAGCACAAGCATAAGCACAAGCACTAGAACTAGCACAAGCACAAGCTCTAGCACTAGCACTAGCACAAGCACTAGCACCAGCACTAGCACTAGCACTAGCACTAGCACTAGCACTAGCACCAGCACTAGCACTAGCACTAGCACTAGCACTAGCACCGGCACTAGCACTAGCACTAGCACTAGCACTCGCACTAGCACAGGCAGTAGCACAAGCACTAGCACTAGCACTAGCACTAGCAGAAGCACAAGCAGTAGCACTAGCACTAGCATTGGCACTAGCACTAGCACTAGCACAAGCACAAGCACAAGCACTAGCACAAGCACAAGCACAAGCACAAGCACTAGCACTAGCACTAGCACTAGCACTAGCACAAGCACTAGCACAAGCACTAGCACTAGCACTAGCACTAGCACTTGCACTAGCACTAGCACTAGCACAAGCACTAGCACAAGCACTAGCACTAGCACAAGCACAAGCTCTAGCACTAGCACTAGCACTAGCTCTAACACTAGCACTAGCACTAGCACTAGCACTAGCACTAGCACTAGCACCAGCACTAGCACCAGCACTAGCACCAGGACTAGCACTAGCACTAGCACTAGCACTAGCTCTAGCACTAGCACAAGCACCAGAACAAGCTCTAGCACTAGCACTAGCACAAGCACTAGCACAAGCACTAGCTCTAGCACTAGCACTAGCACAAGCACTAGCACTAGCACCAGCACTAGCACCAGCACTAGCACTAGCACTAGCATTAGCACTAGCACTAGCACAAGCACCAGAACAAGCTCTAGCACTAGCACAAGCACAAGCAATAGCACAAGCACTAGCACAAGCACTAGCACCAGCACTAGCACTAGCACTAGCACAAGCACCAGAACAAGCTCTAGCACTAGCACTAGCACAAGCACTAGCACAAGCACAAGCTCTAGCACTAGCACTAGCACAAGCACTAGCAATAGCACCAGCACTAGCACCAGCACTAGCACAAGCACTAGCATTAGCACTAGCACAAGCACAAGCACCAGAACAAGCTCTAGCACTAGCACTAGCACCAGCACTAGTACTACCACTAGCACAAGCACTAGCTCTAGCACTAGCACTAGCACAAGCACAAGCACTAGCACCAGCACAAGAACTAGCACTAGCACTAGCACTAGCACAAGCACTAGCACAAGTACAAGCACTAGCACTAGCACTAGCACCAGCACTAGCACCAGAACTAGCACTAGCACAAGCACTAGTAATAGCACTAGCACTAGCACAAGCACAAGCACTAGCACCAGCACAAGAACTAGCACTAGCACTAGCACTAGCACTAGCACTAGCTCTAGCACAGGCACTAGCACAAGTACAAGCACTAGCACTAGCACAAGCACAAGCACTAGCACTAGCACGAGCACCAGCACTAGCACAATAACTAACACTAGCACTAGAACTAGCACTAGCAAAAGCATTATCAGTAGCACTAACACTTACACTAACACTAGCACAAGCACTAACACTTACACTAACACTAGCACTTTAACTAGCACGAGCACAAGCACTAGCACTTGCACTAGCACTAGCACTAGCACTAGCACCAGCAATCGCACCAGCACTAGCACTAGCACTACCACTAGCACAAGCACTAGCACCAGCAATCGCACCAGCACTAGCACAAGCACTAGCAGTTGCAATAGCACCATCACTAGCACTCGCACTAGCACTAGCACAAGCACAAGAATTATCACTAGCACTAACACTTACACTCACAATAGCTCTGGCACTAACACTTACACTAACACTAGCACTAGCACTTGCACTAGCACTATTACCAGCACTAGCACAAGCACTAGCACTAGCACTAGCACTAGCACTAGCCCCAGCAATCGCACCAGCACTAGCACTAGCACTAGCACTAGTACTAGCACTAGCACTAGAACTAGCACTAGCACAAGCATAAGCACAAGCACTAGAACTAGCACAAGCACAAGCTCTAGCACTAGCACTAGCACAAGCACTAGCACCAGCACTAGCACTAGCACTAGCACTAGCACTAGCACTAGCACCAGCACTAGCACTAGCACTAGCACTAGCACTAGCACCGGCACTAGCACTAGCACTAGCACTAGCACTCGCACTAGCACAGGCAGTAGCACAAGCACTAGCACTAGCACTAGCACTAGCAGAAGCACAAGCAGTAGCACTAGCACTAGCACTGGCACTAGCACTAGCACTAGCACAAGCACAAGCACAAGCACTAGCACAAGCACAAGCACAAGCACAAGCACTAGCACTAGCACTAGCACTAGCACTAGCACAAGCACTAGCACAAGCACTAGCACTAGCACTAGCACTAGCACTTGCACTAGCACTAGCACTAGCACAAGCACTAGCACAAGCACTAGCGCTAGCACAAGCACAAGCACTTGCACTAGCACTAGCACTAGCACTAGCACTACCACTAGCACAAGCACTAGCACTAGCACTAGCACTAGCACAAGCACTAGCACTAGCACTAGAACCAGCACTAGCACAAGCACTAGCACTAGCACAAGCACTAGCACAAGCACTAGCACTAGCACCAGCACAAGCACAAGCACCAGAACAAGCTCTAGCACTAGCACTAGCACCAGCACTAGCACTACCACTAGCACAAGCACTAGCTCTAGCACTAGCACTAGCACAAGCACAAGCACTAGCACCAGCACAAGCACTAGCACTAGCACTAGCACTAGCACAAGCACTAGCACAAGTACAAGCACTAGCACTAGCACTAGCACCAGCACTAGCACCAGAACTAGCACTAGCACAAGCACTAGCACTAGCACTAGCACTAGCACTAGCACTAGCACAAGCACTAGCACTAGCACTAGCACCAGCACTAGCACCAGCACTAGCACTAGCACTAGCACAAGCACTAGCACTAGCACTAGCACTAGCACTAGCACTAGCACTAGCACTAGCACTAGCACTTGCACCAGCTTTAGCACAAGCACTAGCACTAGCACAAGCACTAGCACTAGCACTAGCACTAGCACTAGCACTAGCACTAGCACCAGCTTTAACACTAGCACTAGCAATAGCACTAGCACTAGCACTAGCACTAGCTCTAGCACAGGCACTAGCACAAGTACAAGCACTAGCACTAGCACAAGCACAAGCACTAGCACTAGCACGAGCACCAGCACTAGCACAATAACTAACACTAGCACTAGAACTAGCACTAGCAAAAGCATTATCAGTAGCACTAACACTTACACTAACACTAGCACAAGCACTAACACTTACACTAACACTAGCACTTTAACTAGCACGAGCACAAGCACTAGCACTTGCACTAGCACTAGCACTAGCACTAGCACCAGCAATCGCACCAGCACTGGCACTAGCACTACCACTAGCACAAGCACTAGCACCAGCAATCGCACCAGCACTAGCACAAGCACTAGCAGTTGCAATAGCACCATCACTAGCACTCGCACTAGCACTAGCACAAGCACAAGAATTATCACTAGCACTAACACTTACACTCACAATAGCTCTGGCACTAACACTTACACTAACACTAGCACTAGCACTTGCACTAGCACTATTACCAGCACTAGCACAAGCACTAGCACTAGCACTAGCACTAGCACTAGCCCCAGCAATCGCACCAGCACTAGCACTAGCACTAGCACTAGTACTAGCACTAGCACTAGAACTAGCACTAGCACAAGCATAAGCACAAGCACTAGAACTAGCACAAGCACAAGCTCTAGCACTAGCACTAGCACAAGCACTAGCACCAGCACTAGCACTAGCACTAGCACTAGCACTAGCACTAGCACCAGCACTAGCACTAGCACTAGCACTAGCACTAGCACCGGCACTAGCACTAGCACTAGCACTAGCACTCGCACTAGCACAGGCAGTAGCACAAGCACTAGCACTAGCACTAGCACTAGCAGAAGCACAAGCAGTAGCACTAGCACTAGCACTGGCACTAGCACTAGCACTAGCACAAGCACAAGCACAAGCACTAGCACAAGCACAAGCACAAGCACAAGCACTAGCACTAGCACTAGCACTAGCACTAGCACAAGCACTAGCACAAGCACTAGCACTAGCACTAGCACTAGCACTTGCACTAGCACTAGCACTAGCACAAGCACTAGCACAAGCACTAGCGCTAGCACAAGCACAAGCACTTGCACTAGCACTAGCACTAGCACTAGCACTACCACTAGCACAAGCACTAGCACTAGCACTAGCACTAGCACAAGCACTAGCACTAGCACTAGAACCAGCACTAGCACAAGCACTAGCACTAGCACAAGCACTAGCACAAGCACTAGCACTAGCACCAGCACAAGCACAAGCACCAGAACAAGCTCTAGCACTAGCACTAGCACCAGCACTAGCACTACCACTAGCACAAGCACTAGCTCTAGCACTAGCACTAGCACAAGCACAAGCACTAGCACCAGCACAAGCACTAGCACTAGCACTAGCACTAGCACAAGCACTAGCACAAGTACAAGCACTAGCACTAGCACTAGCACCAGCACTAGCACCAGAACTAGCACTAGCACAAGCACTAGCACTAGCACTAGCACTAGCACTAGCACTAGCACAAGCACTAGCACTAGCACTAGCACCAGCACTAGCACCAGCACTAGCACTAGCACTAGCACAAGCACTAGCACTAGCACTAGCACTAGCACTAGCACTAGCACTAGCACTAGCACTAGCACTTGCACCAGCTTTAGCACAAGCACTAGCACTAGCACAAGCACTAGCACTAGCACTAGCACTAGCACTAGCACTAGCACTAGCACCAGCTTTAACACTAGCACTAGCAATAGCACTAGCACTAGCACTAGCACTAGCTCTAGCACAGGCACTAGCACAAGTACAAGCACTAGCACTAGCACAAGCACAAGCACTAGCACTAGCACGAGCACCAGCACTAGCACAATAACTAACACTAGCACTAGAACTAGCACTAGCAAAAGCATTATCAGTAGCACTAACACTTACACTAACACTAGCACAAGCACTAACACTTACACTAACACTAGCACTTTAACTAGCACGAGCACAAGCACTAGCACTTGCACTAGCACTAGCACTAGCACTAGCACCAGCAATCGCACCAGCACTGGCACTAGCACTACCACTAGCACAAGCACTAGCACCAGCAATCGCACCAGCACTAGCACAAGCACTAGCAGTTGCAATAGCACCATCACTAGCACTCGCACTAGCACTAGCACAAGCACAAGAATTATCACTAGCACTAACACTTACACTCACAATAGCTCTGGCACTAACACTTACACTAACACTAGCACTAGCACTTGCACTAGCACTATTACCAGCACTAGCACAAGCACTAGCACTAGCACTAGCACTAGCACTAGCCCCAGCAATCGCACCAGCACTAGCACTAGCACTAGCACTAGTACTAGCACTAGCACTAGAACTAGCACTAGCACAAGCATAAGCACAAGCACTAGAACTAGCACAAGCACAAGCTCTAGCACTAGCACTAGCACAAGCACTAGCACCAGCACTAGCACTAGCACTAGCACTAGCACTAGCACTAGCACCAGCACTAGCACTAGCACTAGCACTAGCACTAGCACCGGCACTAGCACTAGCACTAGCACTAGCACTCGCACTAGCACAGGCAGTAGCACAAGCACTAGCACTAGCACTAGCACTAGCAGAAGCACAAGCAGTAGCACTAGCACTAGCACTGGCACTAGCACTAGCACTAGCACAAGCACAAGCACAAGCACTAGCACAAGCACAAGCACAAGCACAAGCACTAGCACTAGCACTAGCACTAGCACTAGCACAAGCACTAGCACAAGCACTAGCACTAGCACTAGCACTAGCACTTGCACTAGCACTAGCACTAGCACAAGCACTAGCACAAGCACTAGCGCTAGCACAAGCACAAGCACTTGCACTAGCACTAGCACTAGCACTAGCACTACCACTAGCACAAGCACTAGCACTAGCACTAGCACTAGCACAAGCACTAGCACTAGCACTAGAACCAGCACTAGCACAAGCACTAGCACTAGCACAAGCACTAGCACAAGCACTAGCACTAGCACCAGCACAAGCACAAGCACCAGAACAAGCTCTAGCACTAGCACTAGCACCAGCACTAGCACTACCACTAGCACAAGCACTAGCTCTAGCACTAGCACTAGCACAAGCACAAGCACTAGCACCAGCACAAGCACTAGCACTAGCACTAGCACTAGCACAAGCACTAGCACAAGTACAAGCACTAGCACTAGCACTAGCACCAGCACTAGCACCAGAACTAGCACTAGCACAAGCACTAGCACTAGCACTAGCACTAGCACTAGCACTAGCACAAGCACTAGCACTAGCACTAGCACCAGCACTAGCACCAGCACTAGCACTAGCACTAGCACAAGCACTAGCACTAGCACTAGCACCAGCACTAGCACTAGCACTAGCACTAGCACTTGCACCAGCTTTAGCACAAGCACTAGCACTAGCACAAGCACTAGCACTAGCACTAGCACTAGCACTAGCACTAGCACTAGCACTAGCACCAGCTTTAACACTAGCACTAGCAATAGCACTAGCACTAGCACTAGCACTAGCACAAGCACTTGCACTAGCACTAGCACAAGAACTAGCACAAGCACTAGCACTAGCACCAGCACGAGCACTAGCACTAGCACAAGCACTAGCACCAGCACTACCACCAGCACAAGCACCAGCACAATAACTAGCACAAGCACTAGCACTAGAACTAGCACAAGCATTATCAGTAGCACTATTACTTACACTAACACTAGCACAAGCACTAACACTTACACTTACACTAGCACTTTTACTAGCACTAGCACAAGCACTAGCACTAGCACTAGCACTAGCACTAGCATTAGCACCAGAAATCGCACCAGCACTAGCACTAGCACTAGCACAAGCACTAGCACTAGCACTAGCACTAGCACTAGCACCAGCAATCGCACCAGCACTAGCACAAGCACTAGCAGTTGCAATAGCACCATCACTAGCACTCGCACTAGCACAAGCACTAGCACAAGAATTATCACTAGCACTAACACTTACACTCACACTAGCACTAGCACTAACACTTACACTTACACTAGCACTAGTACTTGCACTAGCACTATTACCAGCACTAGCACAAGCACTAGCACTAGCACTAGCACTAGCACGAGCACTAGCACCAGCAATCGCACCAGCACTAGCACTAGTACTAGAACTAGTACTAGTAATAGCACCAGCACTAGCACAAGCACAAGCACTAGCTCTAGCACTAGCACTAGCACCAGCACTAGCACTAGCTGTAGCACTAGCACTAGCACAAGCACCAGCACTAGCACAAGCACTAGCACTAGCAGAAGCACTAGCACTAGCACCAGCACTAGCACCAGCACTAGCACCAGCACTAGCACCAGGACTAGCACTAGCACCAGGACTAGCACTAGCACTAGCACAAGCACTAGCACAAGCACTAGCTCTAGCACTAGCACTAGCACAAGCACTAGCACTTGCACCAGCACTAGCACCAGCACTAGCACTAGCACTAGCATTAGCACTAGCACTAGCACAAGCACCAGAACAAGCTCTAGCACTAGCACAAGCACAAGCAATAGCACAAGCACTAGCACAAGCACTAGCACCAGCACTAGCACTAGCACTAGCACAAGCACCAGAACAAGCTCTAGCACTAGCACTAGCACAAGCACTAGCACAAGCACTAGCTCTAGCACTAGCACTAGCACAAGCACTAGCAATAGCACCAGCACTAGCACCAGCAATAGCACAAGCACTAGCATTAGCACTAGCACAAGCACAAGCACCAGAACAAGCTCTAGCACTAGCACTAGCACCAGCACTAGCACTACCACTAGCACAAGCACTAGCTCTAGCACAGGCACTAGCACACGTACAAGCACTAGCACTAGCACAAGCACAAGCACTAGCACTTGCACTAGCACCAGCACTAGCACAATAACTAGCACTAGCACTAGAACTTGCACTAGCACAAGCATTATCAGTAGCACTAACACTTACACTATCACTAGCACAAGCACTAACACTTACACTAACACTAGCACTTTAACTAGCACTAGCACAAGCACTAGCACTAGCACTAGCACTAGCACAAGCACTAGCACCAGCAATCGCACCAGCACTAGCACTAGCACTAGCACATCACTAGCACTCGCACTAGCACTAGCACAAGCACAAGAATTATCAGTAGCACTAACACTTACACTCACAATAGCTCTAGCACTAACACTTACACTAACACTAGCATAAGCACTTGCACTAGCACTATTACCAGCACTAGCACAAGCACTAGCACTAGCACTAGCACTAGCACTAGCACTAGCCCCAGCAATCGCACCAGCACTAGCACTAGCACTAGCACTAGTACTAGCACTAGCACTAGAACTAGCACTAGCCCAAGCATAAGCACAAGCACTAGAACAAGCACAAGCACAAGCTCTAGCACTAGCACTAGCACAAGCACTAGCACCAGCACTAGCACTAGCACTAGCACTAGCACTAGCACTAGCACTAGCACCGGCACTAGCAATAGCACTAGCACTAGCACTCGCACTAGCACAGGCAGTAGCACAAGCACTAGCACTAGCACTAGCACTAGCAGAAGCACTAGCAGTAGCACTAGCACTAGCACTAGCACTATTATTAGCACTAGCACAAGCACTAGCACAAGCACTAGCACTAGCACTAGCACTAGCACTAGCACAAGCACTAGCACTTGCACTGGCACTAGCACTAGCACTAGCACTAGCACTAGCACAAGCACTAGCACTAGCACTAGCACTAGCACAAGCACTAGCACTAGCACTAGCACTAGCACTGGCACTTATGTTAGCACTATCACTAGCACTAGCACTAGCACTAGCACTAGCACCAGCACTAGCACTAGCACTAGCACTTGCACTAGCACTAGCACTAGCACTAGCACTAGCACAAGCACTAGCACTAGCACAAGCACTAGCACTAGCACTAGCACTGGCACAAGAACTAGCACAAGCACTAGCACTAGGACTAGCACTAGCACCAGCACTAGCACAAGCACTAGCACTAGGACTAGCACTAGCACTAGCACTAGCACTGGCACTTATGTTAGCACTAGCACTAGCACTAGCACTAGCACAAGCACTAGCACTAGCACTAGCACTAGCACTAGCACTGGCACTTATGTTAGCACTAGCACAAGCACTAGCACAAGCACTAGCACTAGCACAAGCACTAGCACTAGCACTAGCACTAGCACAAGCACTGGCACTAGCACTGGCACTAGCACTAGCATTAGCAATGGCACTTATGTTAGCACTAGCACAAGCACTAGCACTAGCACTAGCACTAGCACTAGCACAAGCACTAGCACTAGCACTAGCACAAGCACAAGCACTAGCACTAGCACTAGCACTAGCACTAGCACCAGCACCAGCACTAGCACTAGCACTAGCACAAGCACTAGCACTAGCACTAGCACTAGCACTAG